>OZ007541.1:5891197-6050349 GCA_963931895.1 Eupithecia pulchellata | reverse complement strand
CGCGAATCTGTGTCGGATTACGAGACATTGAAACCTAGTTTTTAACGAATTAGAATATCCCAACTGTTTTGTACTACTATCCTAAAACATGGTGATATCTGCATAGAATGACGACCACTGTGGCGCGGTGGGCGGAGGTCCGCCTGCGACGCAGGAGGTTGCGGGTTCGATTCCCGCCTCTGGACAAATATTTGTACGATCTGCAGATATTTGTTCAGGGGTTCTGGTCATTTTCTATGTATAATAAAAAGTATCTATCTATGTAATAATATTGTATTACGTATATCAGTCATCTAGTACCCATAACACAAGCTCTGCTTAGCTTGGGGCTGGATGATGCTGTGTGGATTGTCCAGCATTATTTATTTATATATATTTTAGAATAGAATGAAAGTGCAGCAGTTTAGAAGGACAGGGCAAATAATTAGTAGTCCTATTATGTCAACATGCTATCAATTACTTATTTTTTTTAACAGCATCCAATGTTTTTATTGTAATGGTATTTGGTACTTGATTGACTCGCACATAACCTTCCTAGGAACAAATTCCCGCCTTTTCTTAAATTTATTTTAAATACATTTAAGGCGTTTCTCCGACCCAAATAAAAGCAGCCACCTATTTTATCTTGTCTATTAGGTTGAGCAATCGACATTCAAAAATTTTCATTGGGGAGTTTGTGATACCTATTAAGCCTTTTTTAAAGCCTCTGTAATATTTTTATTTTGTATAGCTAAAGCAGAGTTTAATGCAAATTTCATAAAGATTTAATCAATTCAGTAGTTAAAAATTAAATCCTCAAATAATAGTAGATATCTTGTTAGGTGATCATTATAATCAGTTATTTTGTGATATATCTGCTAAATTTAACAGGTAGGCAAATAAAGATAATGCATGAAAATCTCTGATAAACCAAATGAGTCCTCGGTGGTAAGTAGATTTTGAGTGACCATTGGATATAACATTATCCCAACGGAACAGAACAGGTACATAATTAATAAATTAATTTTATTTATTATTATTATTCTAAGGGGAAGAACTCACTAGCAAACCACAAGCAATTTTTACAATAGCTTATATTGGTAATGAGAGCCCTAAATAAGTGCTATATCATCATCATCATCATAATCATCATCACCAGCCTACATATAATAGTCCACTGCTGGACATAGGCCTCCCCTAATGAGCGCCATATACTTTAATGAAATAAACTTTTTTGTTTTTTTTAATTTACCTAAATTTTTGAAGTACCTAAGTATTTTGTTTTTCAGTAAATCTCCAACTACTTTGATCTTTTATACATTATTTTTAACTGGTACTAAGTTCTTCATAATAAAGTCTGCTCTATTTTTCAATATAAATATAGTATTAAATTCATTCAGTAAACACAATCCCATACAATGCTGAGAGGCACCACAAACCTCAAGCTGTTGAGCTAGATTATTAGCTAATAAGCATTGGTGGAAAACAGTAAAATGTTTACCTGTCATTGCGTTTTTCTTCTGCAACATCAATTTTAATAAATTGTCCTTCCACGTTAATAGCTCCGTTCAGTTCAATTGCCTTCTTCAAGTCTTCAAGGTCTTCAAACTCGACGTAGCAGAATCCTTTGAATTTGTCAGTTTCTCTATCCATTACCAGTCGCACATTCTTTATTGCCAGATTCTGCATAGAACAAATAGGAAATCAGATGATTTTATATTTTTAAAATTGGAAATTCACCTGTTGTACCTGCATTTTTACCACAGCAACTAGTCTAATAAGAATAGAATAGGTACTAGACTTGAATAATTTGTTCAACAGGGTATTAGTAATAATCTCTAAGCGTAGGTAGGTTATACCTTAGCTACCCTGGTTTAAATTAAAAGTTAATCATGACAATGTCCTTGTTCAGAACACTGATCAATTTGTTGTTGGGAGAAAGTTTCCATCAAATCCAACTGCATATTTTAAGTGTCGCTGAACGACATTCTTGTATGTGAAACTTCAAGGACAGTAGGAGTGATTGAAAAATTACCAATACCCACAGGGAAAATTCTATTGATGTCGCCTTGAATGATACCACCGGGCAAATTTCCGACATATGCCTTGTAGGGAGGCTCCGAGGGTAGCGGGCGCCCGCCGGCCGTCCTCCGGCCGCCACCGCCGCCGAAGTCCCTGAAACAAACATCCCAAACTTAACCATTTTCTAACCTATAAAATCATGAAAGTTTCATTCCCAGAGATTGTTTTAGGCCTCTGAATGCACTTTAGTGCCAATTAACGGTCTACAAATTATTTAGAATTTATAATTTTGCTAAAAATCCCGTTTCTATTCAGTGTTGTCGCCGTGACAAAACATGAAATACCCGTCACTTTATACACTTTATTTCAATACACTGTAATAATTCAGATGTAAAAACAATCAGCGCCAATTTTTAGAAACATTTTGGTATAGTTTTAGAAGTATTTTAGCGTAATTACCTGGAATTCACATCATCGTATCCACTGCGACCTGCCATGTTTAAAAACATGGATCACTGAAAGCGCGCACATCAATTTCTGGAAGTGCCTTAATAAAGGCTTGACAGAGAGGGGTGTGTAGAGTGGGCTTCACATTTTTGTCTGTGACATTTGATAATTAATACATTTGCGTGCTATAAAAGTTGCAAAGTCCATTCACCGTTTATCTCAAATCTACACTATTCGATCATACCACAATAGCGTACCGTAAAATGTACGTAGGTATTATATCTTCAGGAAAAATGTTATGTGGCATTTCACATCGCGAACAGCGTTTTATTCGGTGTTAAATAATAAACCTCCAAAAAGCAAATATAGATTAATAGAGTGATTTCACTGAGTCATATTTTGGCATATTAGCAAACTTAAATAGCGATGCAAAATGCCACCATATTTATATTTTATATTACGGCAAATATATTTATAATATATACAAGATATTTTTTTTGTTGTATTTATTCTTAAAAAATGATTAATAATTAGAGCATTAACATTCTTTAAGCCATTGAGGGTTTATTTCGAATGTTACATTCCTCTTGTGTAAATACAGTGCGCGTCAGAATTAAGTATCCCCCTTTTCTACAAAATATATTCGACTAGGTACTTCTAATTCCTTTGTAACTTGTCACAAATTTTCACATGCAAAAATTTATCACGCCGCCGCTTAGGATCGAACCACCCACCCATAATGATCAAAGTCTGAAATTCCCAAAAAAAACCACTATATTGTCCCACATACATTGATATAGCAGATAGGGTACTTAAGTGACGCGCACTGTAGGTACATAATATTAATCAAATATTGTACCTATCCAAAACTACTAGGTAGGTACTTATATGTTAACAGATAAAAGTAAGAATAGTTACGACTACTAGCGCAGCGGCCCGAAGTGTGCAGCATATCTATGCAATTAAATAAATTACTTGAATTAAATAAATTAAATTACAATTTAAACTTAAGAATTATTTATATATACCTACAGGTGTCTTAAATATTTTTTAAAGCTGGATAGGCTGTTTGAAAATATATCAGCTGAAATGGTTCCAGATTTTCTTTATTACCTATTTATGCTGTGGGATATTGCTTCATGCCGTTCAAGATTCTTCTAGGTAAACTGGGAGTAATATACCAACGGCTCCCCAGGGAGTGTTGAAATAGGCTTTTTATAGTTACTAACTTCTTTTTCAATAGATTTTACCAAGGATTGCAGATCTGCCTGAATTGAGTATTGATACCTCCACCACGTTTCAAAATAATGGTAGGCAGGTACATATTTACAGATGAACAAACAGACAGACAAAAAATTATTCCATAATGAGAATTCGTATGCTATATAAAATTCTGTAGGTACATAATTCTTTGCAAATAATTTGACAGACGTATCCAGTTCTTATAGATTTTGAAACCCGGCTGAATGAAGTTGTGCTCGGAGGTAACGACCCAGCCACACCACAAGTTCCACACCACTCTCTGCACTGCTACTTGTCTTCTTCTTCTTTTATATTGTCGCAGCGTGCGATGCTCGCCGCCATAAAGTAAGAAATAAATCTATGCTCGCCGCACTCGCCGCAAGACAATGATGCGACGAAGACGACGACGCGACGACAGCACGCCCCGTAAGGCACGCCAAGATACTCAAAGACGCCAAGAGTCAATGTCTAACAAAATGGGCCAATTGTCAAAAAATGCTTCGTGCACCCAAAAGTGCATCAAAGGTGCCACCACTCACCAGCCGAGCCCATAGATTAATTAGAAACATGCATGTGCTAAACATGCTAAATAGTTTATATTGTAAAGTAATATTATATAACAATACTAGGTATGTACATATTGTGATAAACAATAAGGTTTGAAAAGATATTTAAAATAAAACGGAACAGGCATGATTTCCTACTTGTTTCGCGGCTCAAATTCAAATACTAGGTCAAATCAGTTATGAATAAGCTGTATCATAATGTATTTGATGGCTATAATTTGTTGAATAGTAAATAATATTATGTAATAACTGTATCTAGTAACTAACTAAATAATAACTGTAAAAGTAAGGTTGCAAAGGATAATCAATGTTAAAATGTAACGGGCTTGACTTCCCGTTTGTTTCCCTCTTAGATTCACACTAAGACAAATATGTTTCTATTTAATCATTAATGTATTTCATAAGGCAATATTTTGGAAGTATTTAGCATCTTAATTATAAACTTAATATATAAGACCATTTGTGATGGATATTTTGTGAGATTACTATATATTTCAATCTACTTATATAAATGTAAAACGATAGGAATAGATGTTTGACGGGTAGTTCGTTGTGTAACGATAGCCAACGGTTCTCTTGAACTAAAGAATATTATAAAAGGCACGATGTGCTAGCGCCGCCACTCTTTTCTGATCCTGTGACCTGAAAGCATCTCTCATAACGTCATCAGGGTACGTAAGCTGTTTTATATTGTGGCACCTTAGCTTGTTTTAGCATTGACGTTGCTGAAGGTTTATATTATATTCATTGTGTTTCTATTTCTGTGGTTTATGAGAAATCTAGTTAGTTATAGTAATAATTAGCAGCTATTATTGAATATCGTTTATTCCAACTGTCCTTGGTGGCCCAAGGCCCGAACTACCCTCCACCATATTCTTATTTTGTAAGTGTGCAGGTACTTGTTAATACACTACGGTGTAATGTTTTCTACAAGAATAAAGATGTAATAGTCTTATAAGTGATATAAAAACTTGCTAGTGGTTTCTTTTTCACTTCTTCCACTAGTGGACAAAAGATTGAAGTGAAGGGAAATTCAATATGCTTTATTTCTAATTTAATAGTAATTTATGGTTATCATTTGATTCGTCTGTGCTTATTTTGTAAGTACAAAGAAATAAAGTGGTTGACTTCTCAATTTTGATTTCATTATTCCCGATTCCCAACATGTAGATTGCATTGTAAGGTAGGCCATTCCATGATTCTATCGAAATAAGATAGTTTACTAGCTAGGTAAAGCCCACGATGCTATCACATGCAACATTTCAAATAAAACTGAATTTTCTATGAATTATTATTGGAGACTGGCAAAAAAATGGGAAACCAGACACATAATTATTGTCCTAACGAAAGAGTCTAGTTAAACCACACATACACACCCATCCTACACCTTACACCTGCGCCACGCCCCGCCCGCCCCGGCGGCGCCACCGCCCGCTCCACGTCCCGCCTCACAAGTCCGCCTTGGGAACACGGCACCTGTTAGCCCAGCAGCTAAGCACCAGCCTGCCGAACCTTCAGCATTTTAGCACAGTAGGTATACATAAAGACAGTATGGAAACTACCTACAAACGCTCGAAACGGCTCATTCACACAAGACAAGCATGCGCATCTACGAGACCTTTACGGGGTTTTCGCGGTGCTGTCAGTAGCGGTTGTCGCTTCTAGACAAGCGGTCATGCGTAATTTAGTTTATTGAAAAATGTTCGGTAATTTGCGTTGTATACAGCTGTGTGAACTCGGTTTCTTCGAAACCGGAGCTTTCGTATTTTAAACTTCCTGCTGATTAATATAAGAAAAATTTACTATTATTATTATTGTCAAAAAATTCTATAGGTAATAAAGAATTCCGACGTGTCGTATTAGACGCAAGTACTATTTATGTGAATCATTTGTAATAATTAAGAATAAACATATTAAGAAATGTTTTTTAATTACTAGGTAGGAATCACACGCATTTTCGGATTGAAACACGGTACGGCTTGCAGCCGCTCATGAGCGTTGCCCACGCGCCACCGCCACCTGCGCTGCAGTGTGCGCGCGCCGTAAAGTTACAACCCTATTGCTTTAATGGAGCGTAGGTATTTATTTCATCATTAGGCTTATTTTCGATACTGTGTGATTTTAGATGATTTTAGCGACCATGATTAAAAAAAAATCACAAGTTAACACAAGTTATCACGTAACATAACATTTTTAGATTGTGTTAACTATGTGTGTTAGTGACATAGCACCTCAGACTAAGGTTCAGACTTTTATTTTATTACACCTCAGACTTTTAATCCTTCGTCTGAGCATAACACACATAGTAACCACAATCTAAATGTCAACGTCAAAATTCAAGAATCGAGAGTTGGAACATTTTCAACATTTTCAATTCAACAAAATGTGGCGGATTCCATGTGGTGTTTTGTTTTTGTGATGAGAAATAAATCATAATGAAAGATCCAAGTATTAATAGTGACCCTACAACAGATCGCAAGCCCAATGCATCTGTGTTAGATGCCTTTGATTTATTAAAATCCACTCAAGACGATGGAAAACTCATCGGTGGGGCGAAAATTATCGCTCAGCTAACGAGCAATGAGGTTAGTTTTGACCTGTTTTATTAATAAAATAAGCTCAACTTGCTTTCTATTATGTATGCAAAGAGTGTAGCTTTTCTAATGGTTGTTCTATTATCAGGTGGAGAAAGACCTAAAATATGTCCTCAAAAGGTTAGTACGCAGTTTGGGCGCCAATGTACCTGAGATGAGAACAGGGTATTTTGCGACCCTTGTGACCCTGATGAAGAAGTTTCAAAGTATCTCTGTGTCCGATTTACTAGACCTGTCCAAAAAAGAGCTACATGCTAACGGATCCTCAAAAAGTGTGAGTATTAATGACTGATTTGTCTTTCTTTAAGCCGAGATAACGGTTTTTCTTTCAATTTAAATATCTACTCTTTATTTCAGGAAGTAGGTGATGTAGCTCTTGGTCAAATATTGCTCTGCAGTGCTATATTTAGATCGGGGGCCATTTTCAAAAGCAGCGATGAAGAACAGAAAGCTGTTGTGGGTTTACTACTCGCTGCTAGTAAGAAGAAATCCTATTTGAGTACTGCAGCTTATCCAATACTACTGGACTTTGCTAATAGTGTGAGTTAATATAGACATAGACATAGAATATAAGAGATCTAAATAAAACCAGTAGGGAATGATGCAGTCCATTACACAAGCTGTGCTTAATTTGGTGCTACAAGATACTAGGGCCATTGCCAATATAAAATTTAAAATAAAAACATTTTTTAACAAGTAGTTAGTCTAAGTAAATATATAGTAGTTAAATCACTGATTGTTGAGACAAGTTTAGCTACAGCAGCGGTGGAAGATCATGTTTCAGTAACAATAAATGAAATAAAAAAATATATATAAATAATAATAATCCATATTCATATCCTAGCAGTTCCAGCATGTGCCACAGCCCTATCTTAATAGCTCTTATTATTTAATTTAATTGAATATTGTTATTGATATGTTTTAGTTAAATGAAGAACAGTTCTCAAACATTGTATGGCCATCAATAAAGCCAGAATTAAAGAAGGAGATCAAAGAACATACACTTGACACCTTATACTTCCTGATAGTGGTTTCGGAGAAGTTCCCTCAGCAAGTCAAACTGAAGAAACTTATTGGAGTGGGTGATGTCCTTCATGAGGATAAAATACATGCTGTGTGTGAGAAGATACTGGTAAGAATCTGAGAAAAAAAATATGAGTTTATCTTTATTGACGACCTCTGTGGCGCGGTGGGTGAAGGTCCGCCGGCGAAGCAGATGGTTGGTTTGATTCCCGCCTCGGAACAAATGTTTGTAAGATCTGCAGATAATTTGTTCAGGGTGTTCTGGTCGTTTTCTATCTCAAAAATCTACATTAATTCACGTGCCAGTTTCCTTTTCAAAATTAGTCAACTAGCCTTTTAGCAAGTTTTTAAGAGGGATGCTCTCATTACCAGCAGCTTTTCAAATATTTTTTTTTGTATGTTTTTGTTAGTTTATTCCAGGATAATTGTTGATATTAAACTCACAGTACTATATGTATACAATAATTATTTTAAATTTTTCAGACTGGTATTGACTTTAACTCTGTTGGTCATCCAATTTACAAAGAAATTGGTACAAGAATAGCAACCTCACCACACTTGCAGTTATTCTGGACATCTGGCATTGACAGCCACCTCGTTAAGCACAACAGGAACCGGGAATTAGTTGCTATCACTCTACTTGGCAACATCTTGAACAATTTAGGCGATAATACGGAAGTCATACCTGAACTGATAAGCAAAAACTTCTTCAAACTATTCATGGACTGGTTCAAAGGACTCCAAACTGCCAGCAAGATACGTAACAAGCGAGATGACGAAGATGACAATAAAATTATGGTAAAAAAGCAAAAGGAACTTCTTAACACATTAGCAAAAGCTCTGAAAGGAGACAAAGTTTCAAATGATACTAGAGTAGCAGTGCTAACAAAGTTACTTATTGACCCTGGAGAGATTAATTTTACTGATATCACAGGCACCACAATAGTAAGGTCCACTATTGCTGATCTAGAAAAAAGTGGTGTAAAGAAACTAGCGAAGCTTTTCAAAGGAATACTTCTCAATACATCAGAGAAAAATGTTAAGGATACTACAAGAAAGTGGTATAACAATGAGAGAGTTAAGGCAGCTGATCAATTATCATATTTAGTGAGCCATGAGGCTGTTAAGGATGATACAGAGTTCAAATTAACTTATATGAAGCTACTCATGTGTTTTAGCTTCTTTAAGCTCAGCGGGGAAGAGAATATTACAGTTACTAGTGAATTGTCGGGTATGTAAGATTTTTAACATTTCAAATTTGATAGACTACTGAAAATCTGATATGTTCTTAAATATTCTCTGGCCTGATGAACCAACTTCTCAAGAAAAATGAACACATCTCCTTATGATTTAGTAGAATAGTCATGATGTTTTGTTTGGAATGGTTTTACTGTGTATTTATTTACTAATCTGCTTATTTATTATTTCAGGAGCGATAAAGCAATGTTTCTATCGCTGCTTCACATCAAAATTTTCCAATGTGGACAACTTGGTAACAGTTCTTTCTTCACTAAGCAGCTTCATTGTCAGCATCTTGGAAAAGGAGGAAGTCAAAACAAAGCTCGAAAAACAATTTCCGAAAGAAAACATGGACTGTTGGGACACACTTATGGACATCTGTGGGACTATTGAAAAAGCAGAGTCTAAATCGAAAATCGACAAAGTTTTTTTGATACTACTGTACCAACTTGGATTGTTTCTATTCTCTGAACCAGTTCATGTCAAAATAGCTACAAGTTCAATTACAGAGCTCAAAAGCTGCTATGAACACTACAGAAGTGGAAAGAAGAAGAAACCCAAAACTACAGGAGATCTTTCTGAGGAACCAGAATGGATTGAAGTATTAGTAGAAGTCCTACTATCTATTTTGTCCGCCGAATCGAGCGTCTTGCGATCAGTAGTGCAGTGTGTGTTTAGGCTACTCTGGGAGTACCTAACGCCGTCTTCCATTGGTCAGATAGTGTCAGTGTTGGACCCTGAGAGTGAAGACAACCCTCTTCATGATAGTGACTCAGAAGCCGACGGCGAATCCGATGCTGAGGATGAAGGAAGCGAAAGCGAGACGGATGATCAGGGAAAAAAACAAAATGGCGATGTCAAGAGCGATGAAGGAGATAGCGACAGTAATGCCTCTGACAACGATGATGATGATGATGACGTTGATATGAAAACGCCGGATCAACTCCGACTGGCTGTGCAAAAAGCTTTAGGCGCCGCCGTAGGATCCGACGCAGAAAGCGTAGACTTAGATGAGATTGACGAAGACGAGGGAAAGAAACTAGACGACGCCTTAGCAGAAGCTTTCAAGCAGTTCCACCAGGGGAAAGGACAGAAGAACAAAAAGGAAAGAAAAGACAAAAAGGCGTTATCTGATTTCAGGATTAGAGTTCTCGATTTAATCGACATCTACCTTGAAAAGGACCCCTCCATGGATATCTGCTTAGGAATGATCGCGCCACTCACAAGATGTCTAGAGTTCTGCATTCAAGATAACCAGTTTGCAGAGTTAGAGAATAGAGTGAGGAAGACGATAAAATTATTGACGAAAATAAGAAAGTTTACGACAACTGACGATGTGACCGTCGAAGTATTGGCTGAATATCTAAAGGCTACGATCGACAAAGGCGGAAGGTCACATTTTTTGTACCAAGCCTTAGGCGATGTTATAACGTTCTTCTCAATTTTCATCATCCATTGCTCACTGAAAATTCAGAACAAAGCTTCTAAATCTCCCAAGAAGAATAAGGAATCTAAAACCGCATCTCCCATAGTCGAAATCTTGAAAGAAGCATTACAAAACTGGTTCCAAAATAGAAGCTGTCTCCTTCCTATAATATTCTTCCATAATGTCCTACAAACTGAATGGAAAAGCAATATTGAACTTGTTCATATTGTAATAGAGAATGTTTTCAATAAAGATGTGAGACAGTTTAGACGAAATGAAGGTTTGGAGTTAATATCTGGGTTCTACCGCGCGCTTAAAAGGAATAAGCCTTCAGAAAAAGAGATTGCTAAGCTTTCAAACCTGGAGACGAAATTCGAGACTGCGTTGAAGCAGACACTAACAGAAGAAACGGAGTTCCAAGTGAAAAATAACTTCTTTGTGGTTCTAAAGAAAATGATTAACACAATGAAACAGTTTCATGAAAGTTGTCATATCCAATCTAATGTAGATTTCAAAGCTCTTTTAGATTTTGTTGGAACAAATAAGAGTAAAGTGATATCAAACAAACCTCAAACAACAGAAACTCAAAAAGATAAACCTAAAATGCCTAAAGCAAAGAAAAAGAAAAGAAAACAAGAAAAGGTAAATGGACATGAAGAATTCCAATCAAAACGAGTAAGAAAAGATTCAAGTCAATCTATGGAATAATTATAAGATTGTGATTGTAAATTAATTTTTAAGGTTTAATAAAAATTAATTTTCTGTACACATTTTGTTTGTTTACATATTATGTTAGTTTAGTACTTTCGTTCGCCTCTGTCTTTGAATCAGGATTTATAGAAAAGACATGCTACAGATTACGTGCTAGTTACTACCAGAAATTGTTGGTACAAAAGGCTTTGATTAAATTTGAACTTTCAGAGCAAACAGCAAGGCATAAAATTCGTTGTTCTCTTTTGGCATTACATTAAAATGACATTTCATTGAGCTACTAAAAATGTCCACTAGATGTCACTAACATTTCCGCTAAGTATTGCCACTGTTGTCTAATTCTACCAATTTAGAAATATTTAGTTGTCCCAACTTGACGGAGGGAAGTCTCAGACGAACGAATATATAGACCTGAAATACCTACGTGCATACCTAAAGTTAGTCTGGCACAAAGATGGCGGCCTGCTGTAGAGTTGCGCGTATTTTAACATTGAATATCGATAAGTAAGTAATTGAGTTGCACGGAGTTGAATTCTAAATTTTCGAATATTAGTAAGTAGAAGAATAAGTACCTATCTTTAAGCTCTGTTCAGTTTTATTTAAGTTTCTATACCTTGGTGATCCGTAACGGCCGTAACGGGTCATTAGCATTATATTACCCTCCGTCCTATCGTCTAAAAACGGGATACTACAATAGATTTCATCAAGTTCAATAAAAAACGCTATTTACTACGTACAGTACAGCTCAATTCAGTTAATATTAACACTACAACTTCCCCAAGCTTTGGCTGGCACTCAATTCAATGAATATCCTCTATATTCAGTACTAATACTAATATGTTCATATAAGACAATTATTTAGGTTGCCGCGCTCGGCCCAAGGTAAGTTTCGTGTGGACTGCCAGTTTCTGCAGCTTGTACCTTGATGGCGTGTGTGGAAGAGTCTTAGACAATCACTGACCTATCAAGCCCATTCCATCAAAAACTGACCTTTTTTGTAAAAACGTTGGTTTTTGCTGGAGTCGACGCCGGAAAGTTAAATCAATCATTTTCGAACACAAGGTCACTGACCTTTATTGTAAAAACGTTAGTTTAAGCTGGAGTATACAGGTCAGTTAAATAAATCAGTTTCAAATACAAAGTTAGACCTTTTTGTATTTTTGGAATTCTATGTGTCGGGGTATTTCTTCATGTTTTTTTTTATTGCATCGCGATCGCGATAGCTCCTGCGCTGCGGGAAGTGCAGTGCAGCCTCTCCGCCATTGCGTAACAAGGGACAGGCACACTGTGCCTGTCCCTTGTTACGGCTGGCGGAGGCTGCACTCCCTTCGCGCCTCCGGCTTATTATATACCTACACTCTAGGGGCTCCACGCACAAGACCACGTGGAGTCGGGGAACTCTGTGTCGGATCCGCCACTCAAATTGAATCTAATCAACTCTTCCCGGAATGCTCTGTAAAGTTTTTATATTGTTTCTGCATCCATATTTAACGACACACTTTGACCTCTAGCACCGAGGTCATTGAACTTTGGGGTCAAACCGCTGAACCAAAGTTGCACCCCTAGTGACCCTCTTAACGATGCCACAAGAAAAAACATTTGTTATAATATGCCTAAAAACATCTTTCGAAATTTTTCTAAGTCTTTCGCCTTGAAATTGAACGACATACTTTGACCTCTAGCGCCGAGGTCATTGAACTTTGGGGTGGATCACCTGAACCAAAGTTGCACCCATAGTGACCCTATTTACGTAGCCAAAAAAAAAACATGTTATATATACATAAAAAAATTCGTCGAAAATTTTCTAAGTCCTGCGTCCCGTAAACTCCACCCCAACCAAAAATTCTGTCCCTGGCACCACACCTTTGAATCTTGGTTAGCTTGGTTCAAAGTTGCTGACGCTGCTGTAAAGGATTTACTTTTATTTTTGTGTTATTGGTACTGCGTCGATGAAATAATTCGTTATCGATAATCGATGTTTTGAAAATACCGAACCCTAACTCTATTTACTATGACGAATAATTTTCTCCTAAAATCACATAATATTCATAGTAAAACATTGAATGAATAAAGAAAAGCAAGCGGATCTTTATAAACTTTCCCACAAACAGCAAAATGTTTGAAAATAATAGAAAATGTAAGAAATTTTGAATGAATTCGGTACCTTTCCCATGCAACGTTATATTTTGATGTTTTTTGTTGATTTTCATGCGACAGCCAAACACTCTGCACATACACTTATAAAATACATTATTCTCCAAGTTTGCACACTATAAAAAAGCATAATTATCGCCTATTAACTCTAAATTTCCTTCATTTTCGAATAAAAACAAGTCCGGATGACAACTGATGTACTTGTTGTTGACTGCGACTAAACATGGCGACCGGCCACAGGGGGTGAGGGGTGAGGTATTTTGTGACGTCACCAAAACAATGTTGCCATTTTCAGTCATGATCAAACTGCTGTTGTCCTTTTTTACTCATGATTATCTTCATTAGTCAAAAAGAGATGCCGATATGTAAGTAACTCTGCTGTCGAAATACATCACACTTCTATAACTAACTGTTCGTAACAAGTTCGTATAGATGTTTATGCCAGATCTATATTCCTCTATAATCTAAGGAGGGAAGTGCACCAACACGATGTGAGTCAGTCAGATGGCGCGGTTGAGCAAAATTTGCATTCTGCCTTAAATTAAATGAATAGTATGATTACACTGACAAAAAATGTAAACTTTGTTTGCTTTGTAACCCTATACCATAAACATGAATGCTGAACACATTCTGCAACAAGTGTAAGATTTAAGGTTTAGCAGTACCTAGCTCGGAGAGTAATATTGTTCTGTGGTACCTAGTTTCCTGTCCAATTCCAAAATTGCTTTTTCCACTGCATTTTATTATCTGTGGCTGAATAGTGATATAATTTGGTAGATTTTTCTGATTTTGCTATGGTCACACCTACCACGAACCGGAAGTAAGCAGCAACTAGGAGTGTGTCGTTAAGAGAATTTCCATTCACATAACGTAACTATCTAATTGGCCACGTAAACCGTTAAAATAACTATCTATCGTTAAGAACCGTTAAAAAATAAGAATAAATAAATAAATAACTAAATAATGCTGGACAATCGACAAGAAGTCAAGTCAAGTCATGTCACTTTTTGGCAGTCAATAACTGTCAAAGTCCTAATGCCATATCGAAGATGTCAAGTCAACTGTCAAATGATTTCAGAACGAACTGTCAGTTTGGTCGTTCGAAACAAAAAAATGAATGGTTTCGTTCGGGAACTAGTCACGTCAGTTGTTGGTCTGGTCCGGACGATTTGATTGTTTGACTTGAGATCCCATAGATTTATTATACCATCTACTCGCTCTACGGGGGATCCCGTGTTTAACATTACTTATATCAAAATTGCATTTTATTTTCTTTTGTTTTTAGTTGTTGTAGAATGTCAGCCGTGCGTGTAGACACTTTCGCACGAAAGGTCCTTGTTGCTCGATTCCTGTCAAGCAACATTAGGCTGAGGTTTACATAAACCGTTAATGGTTCATAGGTACGCTGTTGGTATAATTAATGCTTTTTTTATTTATTTTTAAGGTTTGTACATTATTATGTTTTCTTGTGTGAGCCGAATAAACGATTTTCTTTCGTTCTTTCTGATTTTTAGCTAACTTGTGGCAGGAAATTCAACATTCATAAGCTAAACACATACCTACCTAATTTAAAAAAAAAAAGACAATGAAATTAGAAATCAAGTTAGCCAATACTTTGTCTGAATAAACTTTATTTTTCTAACGGCATGAATTGATTATGCAAAGAAAAATTACACTTTACGTCGCTCAACGAATCAACAAAATATTACAACTAATTCACATTTTCGGTCCAATCACTCACTCACAATCCAAAATTCAACGAAAGCTAAATTTCACTCACTCACGAAATGATTATCTGTTTCACATTTCACTGATTTATTTCACTCACGTCTTGTCTTCACTCTTAGCGGGTTTACGTTATTTCACGCATTCACGCATTCAGTTGCGGAGGTGCATGACGCGCGTCGTCGTTTCGTTGAAATTTGCTCGTTTAGATCGAAAGCGTTTATAGATAGTTATTGAATAGCGGCTTAACGTTATCGTTAAAGAATTCTGTCAACCGTTTATAAAACTATCTAGTTAAATAACGACACACTCCTAGCAGCAACTCATATGTTTCAGTTCACACAACCTGCACAAACTTAGCCAGCCAGCCATCTTTTGTGTGAAAAATCATTCGTTTCGTGTCATCGGAGTAAATTTCGCAATCACAATTAAATGTCAGAACCACAGTCTTCGCTTTTGTTAAAAAAGCAGTTAGCTGGTAAGTTCGCAAAGTGGATAAAAATCGTTTGTGCCAGTCACTGATTTCAAGCGTCAGACATCGTCTTCGAGCAATCATTGACCTCAGCGGGTCGAATTTTTAATATCTTTGTGATGACAAAGCCCTGGATAAAGTGTAGATCTTGGCCCCGAAGGCGTGGTGTTTTTATCACCGAGTAAACGAGAACGACACAACGAAATAAAATCAATACATTTCGCCGCAGTGACAGACATTCCAGGTGCCTTGGAAAAGATAAACTATTCAGATATTATAATTGCGTTGCGGGTTCAGCTTTCAAGAGTTTCAAGCTCATTTATTGGTCAAGCATTGTGAAGAGCAATTAGTCATCCATCAATATTGAAAGGTAACAATAGGACTTGATTTTTCA
Organism: Eupithecia pulchellata; assembly: GCA_963931895.1. Taxonomy (NCBI): domain Eukaryota; kingdom Metazoa; phylum Arthropoda; class Insecta; order Lepidoptera; family Geometridae; genus Eupithecia; species Eupithecia pulchellata. The sequence goes on along the minus strand of OZ007541.1, from coordinate 6,034,355 downwards.
GAACTGAACAAGAATCCAGTAGAAGGCTTTTCTGCTGGGTTGATCGACGATAATGATATATACCGATGGGAAGTTCTCATTATCGGCCCACCGGACACGTTATAGTGAGTATTTCATTCAATTAACCATACCATAACAATAGAAACTTGAGTAGACTTCTACTATGTATTTTTAAACATAACCTCACATTCATGGTATTTTAATACTTGAAACAAATGCTGGCAATGTGGTTATAATTCACCTGAACATAACTATTGCTTATTGCCCACGGAAGTCAGTCATGACATGGCTCCTATTCCTTCTCTTTATAATTGTTTTGATGACATGACAGTATACATTTATCTATTTTTGTGAACTCAGCAGTGTTATCATTAAAAATATTATTTGCACTCTGCTTACTCAACACTGCTATGTCATAAGCAATTAGATATAAAATTATGAGTTTCAACATGGCTTTTTCATATGTTTTCAGTGAGGGTGGATTCTTCAAAGCACATTTACACTTCCCAAAAGAATACCCTCTGAGGCCACCCCGTATGAAGTTTGTCACTGAAATATGGCATCCAAATAGTGAGTAATGTTTCATTTTACTTATCAATACTAAGTCTGAGAAATTATTCTGGACCAAAGTAAGCAGAGCATGTGTTGATTGTTACATGTTATTTATTGCTGTTACACACAATAGAAAGGAATATCATCGTAAAACTAAAGTGATGAAATTAATTAATATTCCAAAAATTTTGATTTTGGCATGTATTTGATGAACATACCTGTAAAGCTTATTCCTGTTTATAATTAGCTACACAATGTTACCTACATAGTTCTGGTTAGTTGAATTTTACCTGGGTAGATTTTTTTAATATAAACCAGGCTTTGTTAATTTCTGTTAAATTTCAATAAAAAAATTATGAATATAGTACCTACAGTTATTTTTTATTTAATTTTTCATATGGGTCTTTTATGGCATTCATCAGTTGAACTCGAGAAGTCTATTCTAACGAGTCTGCCGAGACTGCCTCTGCTGTTTTAACCCTGAAGCATCAACCATGATTATTTCTGAGCAATTTGTTGTCATTTCAGTTGAGAAAAATGGTGATGTTTGCATATCAATACTTCACGAGCCCGGTGATGACAAATGGGGCTATGAGAAGGCTTCAGAACGGTGGTTGCCTGTACACACTGTGGAAACTATACTGATCAGTGTCATCTCCATGTTGGCTGATCCAAATGACGAGAGCCCCGCTAATGTTGATGCTGCGGTAAGTTTTGCAAACTATTTGCTGTATACTTCTATGGATGGCTTGAGTTTAGTTATAGGTTGATGACGCTGTGTAGATGGATAAAATGTCCGTTTCTGTCAATAACTGCTGATAAAAGTCCATTGATTTTTCAAAAAGTTTTACCACATTATGTATGGTTTAGGGTTTTCACTTAACTGTTTGTTTTTAACTAAACATTTTTATGGTTTATTTTGTCTTGCAGGCATCAATATTAATTTATTGTTATAATCTAACCCAATAATGTAATAAAATTGAGATGCTTCATGTGAACCTTTTCAATTAATATTGTTTATACCCAAAAAAGATTGCAGCTTTTTAAAAACTTTACTTTTTGGGAATAAAGCTTCAAATTTGTCTGATTTCCATTCTTTCTTGCATTTTCATTTATCAATCATAAGTAGACTTTATATATTTATGGTTAACACTACTCATGAGCTAGAACAATGTAGTTGGTTAACAAGATTTACCAAAACACATACATATTAATGTTAATTAGACACAAGATATTATTAATTACATACTGAATCACAATACATTTGCACAATATTTTGTTTAACTTCCTTCATACCACATTTATTAACATAAAATTTCATGATTACACAAATATTAACTAGGTATGCCATTCATCACCAGCCTATAATAGTCCACTGCTGGACATAGGCCTCCCCTAATGAGCGCCATAGATGGTATCATTATTTGGGGGTTACTGCCCATAATCCCCACGCTGGGCATGCGGGTTGGGGATCGCAGTTCGGTGTAGTTGTTCTGCAGAAGGCGCTGCTGCCCGCCCCCCGCTGTGTTTCCCTTAGTCGCCTCTTACGACACCTACGGGAAGAGTTGGGGTGGTGAAATTCTATGCCGGCACCACACTACATATTATGTATAAAGTAGTAGTTGAAGTATTATAATGGCATACATAATATGTAGTAGCTTTCCTATATTTTGAGTAAATTAGGAACCTACGTCTCGTAAGCGCGTTTCAAAGCAGGGCCGCAAAACCAGCGCGGAGGAGCGTTATATTTATGGCTTCTGGGCGGGCACATGCTAGGCAATGGTCTGTTTCTGTCACAAAATTTTATTTGTATTTACCAGAACAACTACACCGAACTGCGATCCCCAACCCGCATGCCCAGCGTGGGGATTATGGGCAATTACCCCCAAATAATGGTGCCATCTATGGCACTCATTAGGGGAGGCCTATGTCCAGCAGTGGACTATTATAGGCTGGTGATGATGATGATGATGACGAATGGAGTAAGCGTATTTTTTGTGTGATGTTATTGTGACAAAAATAAAACCTTTTACTTTATCGAGTAAAACTCATAATCTAAAACGATTTATACCTTATAGTTTACTTACAGGCATTTGACACCTGATACAATTACAATTAAATATTATACTTTTCGGCAGTAGATGTTTGTGACAACATCGTTTTAAGGTATTTTAGCTCTTTAATTATTAGGTGAGCCTCTTTTAGACCTTAAACAATTAGTCTTTTTCATCATAAGCCTTAATGTAGGTATAATAGTTGCTGTTGAATGTTGATTTGTTTGTCTCATGTGATTTATCATTGTTCATGTAGTGCATCACTAATATTTCCATTTCACATTGCGTTCACAGAAAGAATGGAGAGAGCGATACTCGGATTTCAAAAAGAAAGTTGCCAGATGTGTTAGGAAAAGTCAAGAGGATTGCTTTTAGGAGTGGCGGGGGATTGAGATGACGATAAACAGAGAAGGGCCGGCCGACACCACACCTAGTAACAAACACACCGCATTGAGAATGTTCGCGCTCCGTGTCACGTCCTAGACTCGCGCACGTCACTGCATTCGTGTACGCGTCACTTGCCAGTAAACATCCATAGCCCAACACAGACATACTCACAGAATGATACGACAAGCCTCCCGCCCCCCACCCGTCCACCAGCGTCGGTATATTCCCGCGTCGGTTATCATCGCGTGCTCATTGTGCTTATTTTTACAGAAAGAGTGGAGAGAATCATATTCGGAATTTAAAAGCAAAGTACAGAAGTGTGTGAGAAAGAGTCAAGAGGAGTGTTCCTAATGTTTGAGTGCCCTCTTTTGTTTAGTGAGTGTTCGGTGGTTGGACGATCGTGAGCCAGCGGCTCGAAGCGGCCCCTCGGCCCAGAGACACTATTGAAATTGATTTAAATAAATACTATTGTAATTAAAATGGTATCGCTGCCGTATTTTATAAAATAGAATTCAGTCTTTTTTCATCTTTTTTAAGACATGTTAGCTAGCTATTGTTATAATAATGAAATGTGTATGGTAATTTTTATAGAAAAACAAATCTGCATTTTGTTATTTTACTTTCTTGTACCATTACCTAATTGTTTGATCTCTGTATATGAAAAACCAAATTTTGAGTATGTAGGTTGAACAATAGGAGTAATTTATTATTATTTGTCATGTAGTGATTCTGGAAAAAGTCAGTTCAAATGAAAAATAAAAAAAAGCAGTCTACAAATTGTAAGTTACCGAACAATGGAAGGGTTTTACAGAAATAGTGGAATCAATGCTTGATGTGTCCACATTAATTCTAGTGCTAATTATAGTAGTAAATTTAATAAATATTTAATTAAAGTTTTTACTGTATAATAATTTTGTTTGTAACTTGTTTTGTCTGGGTTCTTCCTATGCCTTGCAGGGCAAGAAAATAACTAAACACATTATTTACTGATCTTTAGTTAATGTCCACCCCTATAAGGGCAAATCTACACTAATAAAAGTACCTAGCAATAATATTATCCTTATCTAAAAGTTAAATGTTATGATGCCTATGCCATGTTACCATAAATTGAAGAATATAATAATATTAGATTTGTGTAGAATGTATTTCAAAACCCCCTGTTTATCAATTTATTCCATCAAACAATGATTTTTGTGACGTGTATAATAATTTTAACTATGTATATTTTTTGCTATAAAATCATAATGCAGTGAACACTACTTGTTTTTTATTTATTGGCATTTAATTGCTTCTATCTTTTTAAATGCAGTTAAATCAGAGAAGTTTATTAAGCTAGTAGGCTGGCAAGGCATTTACAAAAACAGATAAATAAATAAATAGTTTATTGAAGTAGTAAAAATTTGGAGCAGTGTAATTCTAACAGTCTATTCACTATCTGAATTTTCTGCTAACACCACCCCTTGAATACTTCTTGGATCGTAGGTGCTTTCAAAACACCTTTTGAACACAGATTTTATCATTGTTCTTGATGTAGGTGATCCTGGTATGTTATCACAGTCCATATCTACAACAAGATTATTCTTATTTGCAGTTCCATTCAATTTATCACTATTCTTAGCATTGTTAACAGTAATATTCACATCTTCTGGTATATCAATAAAGTTGAATAAGTGTGAGTCTTCATCCAAACATTTTGATATTTCTACATCTTCTTCAACCAAGTGTGGTTTCTTTTTTGCCGATTCCAGTTTACTTCTGCTTGTATCTTTTCTTTTTCTTTCGACTGTTGTGTTTTGTGTGGATGAGGTTGCCTGTGTTGCATTGTCAGGTTTTGAAGTAGCCAGGACAAAGTGTGCTTCAAATGTAGCTCCATTGTGTACTATGAATACAGCTGGTTTTCCAGTGGTCTCAAAATGTAGTTGTAATGGTAAGTTCAATGCTTCAGTAAATGCAAGTAGTGCTCGGAATTCCTTTAGAGTAAAAGTGATAGTTGTGTCAGCACCTATGATGTAGCTATCAAATTCTAGTGGTTTGAGGTTTATCTGTGTCCGTATTACTTTATACAGGTCTACGTTGGTGTCAATATAGTTTCTCAGCAACATTGATTGTGATGTGACCTCTACTGTGACTTGGTCATCAGAGCTTTGGAAGTTACTGAGAGCTTCTGAGAGTATTCTTTGGGGTGATGATATTCTGAAACAAGAAACTTATAAAGAGGCAAGCTTGGTACTATTTTGGGTTTGATTAAAGTAAAAATATTGACTGTACCTGTTAGGAACTAAATCCTTAGTGTAAACTGCTTGCATTGCTTTACAGTCTAGGATTGAAACAAAATGTGTCTTTACGATGCCATGTTTGCACTTCAATTGAAAAATTAGTTTGCAACTTTCTGGGTCAAGTTTTATCTCTAAATTCTCTACTTGTTTGTCCATGTGTGCAGGGGATTTGAATGTGTTGAGAGCAGACTTCATGGAGATTTTACATTTCAGTCCTTCATTGTCGTCAGTGGAGTAGTAGTTGTAATTGAAGTAAGAAAAGAAGTTTTTATTGAACTTCACCATCGCGTATGCCGACTCGGCAGCGTTCAGGGTTCGAAGTAGGATACTGTCTGGCAAAGATTCTAAGTATAATTCATCGCCAAACCTAGCGAGAGCGTGCACCGTTCTTGCTAGAACTAAAGATGTATTCTATTAATGGTACATAATGATTATTACTGTAATTTTCGACAAATAAACTTCAAATTACCTTTTACATTAGGACCTGGTACATGGCATTTCATGACTCAGTTCTAATAAAACAATGTAAATCACCAAAAAATAAACCGCGCCCGTCTCGGTAGACTATTAAAATAGGTAGCCGTTTGTTTGTTGTTGATTTTTTCGAACTGAGTAATTATTATCCCTCATTTATCAGCGGTCTCTCTGAGTGTCTATTTTGAGCTAATCAAATTCAGGGAAAACTAAGTTTTTATGGTAGAAAGTTATTTGTAAACGTTAACCTGAACTGAACTAAACATGCCCAAAGACCGGCCACTACAAAAAAATAAGTAAACAAATGCCAGAAACTGTCAAAGTCATGCACATGGCATGCGTCAGTGACAATTTTTTTTTTTTTTGATGAAAACCAGAAACTTCTGAAACTTAATCTATGGCTGAAGTGAACCCTCAGACGAAGGAATATAAAAGTGAACCACGTGTACGCTTGCGTGTACGTCTTTCACTCATTCTTTCTACTTTCAATCGCACGGGCCACATTTTATTATCTATGGTAATGGTAAATAAAATAGATAAAATATATCAGACTATCAGTAAATTCAGTAAGCGAAAAGCTTTCGAGCGTGCTTGACGCATGTGTCAGCAGAACACATAATAATAATAATAATTGTCTGAACATCGAGAAAATAGCGTCTTCTTTTGCTCCCTTTGGCTATTACGGGCTTGCAAAATTCCTTACTCTACCACTACGTTGGTTATTGTACCTACCTAATGGTGTAGAGTGCCGATCTGCGCTAAATTACAAAGCGAATTAAATTAGAAAGTGTGATTTCGGTATATTCTATAACTATGCATTTCTTGTAGGAGTGTACGACTTGGCATTTGGACAGCTTTTCAAATGGATCCTAAAGGTATGTTTTCTATCATGTGAATTAATTCTGACCATTTGTATAAGTTGAACTTCGTTACTCAAATCTGGGAGATCCCCAACCTGGGAATCATAGCGTTGCTCTCTAATGACTAGAACCATTAGGGCGCTCATTAGGCTCATATAATGGACACCATACCTACCTACCTACTTATCATGAAACTCATAGACTACCTAGGTATTTCATAGGTAGACTACCTATGAAAATACAAAACAATTTATTTTTTTTAATAAAAAATAAAAATTTAGCTAAGTACCTACCTACTAAAATTAATTAAAATTGTTTGTAACATAATTATGAATTAACTACTAAACTAGGTACCCAAGTACCTGGTAATTGATAATTATGCTACAAATCAACGATGAGTCTACAAAAGTTATATAAACTGTGGAGTAGCCTCATCGCAAGCCTCCTAGATATTCAATTCAAGGTTCTCAAAGTAGGCTTACGATCACGAAACCTGTTTTCTGGGAGCTCTAGCTTTATATTATATTGGTGTTAGGTATGTTAACAAAAAACACTTGGCCCAGTGCGCCGAGTCTCCAGGGTATAAAATAAATTACGTAAATCACTATTTGTCGGGCACGTAAGTTTAGGGGGCTTTAGGTTGCTATGCTACCTAAATTTGACGTGATATTTATCGAGTAATATCGTAATATCACGATACGTGAAACGCTGCACTACACACTCGATAAATATCGTGATCCTGGATTACGATCAAAATATCACGATAAATATCGAGCGTGTAGCATTCGCCTAGGATTTTCGGTAGATTTAAACCTGTTAAGCTCGCATCGTCAATCACCACAGTCGTTACTAAACTTAGAGTCAGCGCCAGGTTATTTTGCTAAATACTGTTGGCAATTAAAATTACCTATATTATGTAATCTATAAAGTGCCTATCCTACTTACCTACTTATTTTGTCACTAGGCACTAGGTATAAATAAAATTGCTTCGCCTTTAATATCCTCTTAATAAAACAAAACAATTTCATAATCTGCATTTAAATCTCATAATCACATGCTCAGACGACTGTTGAAGTTAGTCCTCATGAAAAATTTCTTAAAGTTGCGCTCTTCTTTCAAAAACTCGAAGTTCTCTATGGTCGCGTTCGAGACATGCCAGGCTACCGACAGCTTACAAGAGCCATCAGGTTCTGTGCAGTACTCCAGGGGAAGGCTGGATTGGCTGCGGTGAGGGTAGAAGCTATACTCGGATATCACACGCATGCCGCATTGGAGAAGGTTCTCTTGGAGGCTGCGGATTTGTCCTGCAAATATTATTAATACCTGAATTAATAGGGATAGTCAAGCAGAGCCATGAGCAATGAGCATGCTTGTTCTTATGTAAGTGACTTAACCGTGCGAAGCCGGGGCGGACCGCTAGTATAATATAGAATTGTGAGTTTACCAAACTTTAAGGGTTTCGTGGTATTTCCGTGTCGTGATCTTACCGTTTACACAGGTGTCGTTAATAAGTCTCCGCGGCACACTCATGTACTGCTCCACCGTCCCGTTGAAGGTGTTCTTCAGGCAAAGAAAGTCATCTTCAGTATACACCAGCCGGCGCTGGGTCGGGATCGTCTCGTACTTTATTATGGAGTTGAACACGCATGGGTCTGTCGCTGTTGGCACCTGGGAAGGAAATTGAGATACATTATACCTATTTGTTAGGTCATCCATATCAATACCTACTAAATACTATACGATATATGGATCAGTTGAGATATAGTATTTGTAGTACCTATATATCTCGACTGATCCATATTAGTCGAGCTTTCAATAAATATTTTATTGAGGTTCGCAATAAAAATGTTTAGATACTCAAGGGAATAGTTTTTCGTAATTCATATTGGTACAGTCATCTGCAAAATCCTTTAATTACCTCTGCTCATTCCAGCCAAAGCACGCTGCGTAATTTAAAATTCCTTAGTTAAATCGCACTTTAATTGTCTTATCGAAATTTGGGGATCAGCCGCAACAAATATACTTAATTCCTCTTCAAAGAAAACAAAATCAAATTATAAAACACTATTATCATTATAAATACCTAACACCAACGGGAGAGATATTTATAAAACTTAATTATTAAACCTTAGACAAAATGTGTACATCTCAACTTGCATCAGAAACATTAATTATTCTAACTCAATAAAATCTAACCTATAATTACGTAAAAGGAATAATCCCTACACATTATGAAACAAATATAAACTTGAATTACCTAAAATTCGTACTGATTACGGCAGGAAAACAATAGTCTACGAGGGTTCAACATCAACATCATCACCAGCCTATAATAGTCCACTGCTGGACATAGGCCTCCCCTAAATGAGCGCCATAGATGGCATTATCATTTGGGGTTATTGCCCATAATCCCCACGCTGGGCATGCGGGTTCGGGATCGCAGTTCAGTGGAGTAGTTCTGCAGAGGGCGCTGCTGCCCGCCCCCCGGTGTGTCTCCCTTAGTCGCCTCTTACGACACCCACGGGAAGAGTTGGGGTGGTGAAATTCTATGCCGGCACCACACGGCCACACCATGACATACGAGGGTTCACAGTTATTTGATAACTTGCCTTTAAGGAATCTGCTAGCTTAAGCATGTTCAAAACAAAATTTAAAAATATACCTATACGTCTAGTCTAGAGCATAACATAAACATAGAGTATCTAACACTAACACGAGTATAAACCTAAGAGTTATCTGAAATGTAACTATTGCACTAACATTAATAACCCGCTATTGTCTGTATTCCGAGTTATGCATTCATTATTCATTTAGAATTGCATACAACTATGATAACAATAGCGTCGGATTAACTCAACCATACCTTCTATACTAATATAACTTATATGTATAGAGAAAAGATTTGATTGTTTTTTTGTTTGTAAATAGGCTCCGAAACTACAAGACCGATTTAAAAAATTCTTTCACCATTAGAATCTTTAATTTTCCCTTATGAACATACGCTATAGAATTTTTTCAAAATGTTAGGGATCCGCATAAAAAATTAAGTTTTTGCGAAGCCGGGGCGGACCGCTAGTTTTGTGATAAAGTTATTTATACCTACATAAATAAGTACTTTTATACCGCCTACTGGGGCCTCGGAGGTGCAGATTTAAATTAGCCTAAGCATTATTTGAAGAACCTTTTGTATCTCATTGTACCTAAGTGAACATTTTTTGTTTTTATGAGAAATCTTTAAACCGATTCTAGCAAAAGTTCATCAACATCATCTTCAGTTTCAGCATCTAATACTTCAGTTGGTATTTTCCAACCCCATTTACTTAATTTACAATGTCATAATGTAAATTTATAATATTATATTTTATGTAAAATAAATATATATATAGTTTATTTTTTATTATTTCATATTTTTTTCGTATATTATGTTAAAAACGAATCTTATTCTTAAGTTCTTTTCGGATTATACATACATATGTATGTTCTAACTAAATATGAATCTTTTTTAACTCTCCCATGAAAAAAAAAATTGCATTTCGAATTGCGTTTTTTCATTATGTAGTCTAGTCTATATACGAAAAAACTAAATTCGGCTATGGTACGGGTATATCATCATCACGAGTTAAAAATAAAAAAATATCCTCGATAAACGAAAACTAACGAAAAACTGACAATGAAAGAGTAGAAACAAACTATAACTACATAGGGTGTTCTGGTCGTTTTATATGTATAATAAAAATATGTAATAATATTATATTATGTATATCAGTCATCTAGTACATACATAACACAAACTCTGCTTAGATGAAACAAAAGAGAACTGCTTAGTATCTACAATTGGTTCAGTAAGTGAACCCCCACCCACGTCTATCTACTCTAGATTAAACAATCAGTTCAATGGACGTTGCAACTTGTATGCAAGTGAGTTCTAGCCTATACATTCATTCATTGGTGATTTACATGAAAGTGCGGGAGAGTTCTAGCCTTTATCATTGGTGATTGCATCTAGACATGTGCGCCGACGTTGAAATAGTCGGCGGCGGACGCCGGTCTGAAATCGGCGGCGGCGGCGTGATTTCGGCGTGAAATCGGCGTGATAGTATTTGTTTAGAATCTGTTATTATTAATTTAAAAATGCGTGCATACTGTTATAATTTATAATTTATTATGCTTTCTTATGTTAAACATACCTAAATTAGGTAGGTAGTTTAAAACATCTAGCGTTCCTCCAGTAGGTTCAGGCCCCCAAACTTTAATTAGGTACCTATGTAAAATAAGGAACATATTTTGGATAGGTAGGTAGGTACATACATAGAGCCCTCACCAGATATATGGTGTCGCGCCAACTTTGGCTCAGTGGATAAACAACATGCTCAAAAACAGAGCGATACAAGTGACAATCAATAAAACCATCAGAGGTATAGTTGTCAGGGGTTGCCCCCAAGGCGGCGTCTTACCGCCCCTTTTATGAAACATAGTTGTTGAAGAGCTAATCCACGACCTCAACGGACGGGGACTGGTCACAATAGGATACGCGGATGACCGTGCGATCTTGGCGACAGGCTTTTTCGAAAACATCACAGTAGGATATGCGGATGAACTCGCGATCTTGGCGATCGGCTGTTTCGAAAACACACTACGCGAACTGATGAAACTTGCCTTCAAAACCATCAAAGCATGGTGTACCGACCATGAACTCTCAGTTAATCCAACCAAAACGGAACTAATAATGTTCACAAAAAAGCGACATCTAGGAAACATTAAACTCCCTAAATTATTCAACACAGAGATCAAGCTAAAAACAGAAGTCAAGTAGGTACCTAGGAGTCATACTAGATAGCAAACTGCTGTGGAACAAACATCTTGACAACAAACTTCAACGTGCGACGTCAACCGTCTACCAGCATTCTGCTGCATTAGCAGAATGCTTGGCAAAACCTCGGGGATCTCACCAAAAATAACCATGTGGCTCTACACTGCTATAATTAGACCAGACCAACATTAACCTACGGAGCGATAGTCTGGTGGACAAGAACGGAGTTAAGCGCCGTGATAACGAGACTACAGCGGTTCCAAAGAATGGCCTGCTCAGCCATAACAGGCTGCATGAGAACCATTCCCGGCGCTGCCCTAGATATCATTCTAGACCTCGCACCATTAGATCTTTACATACAACAAGAGGCTACAATGTCAGCCCTAACACTACAAAACATAGGTCTCTGGGCAATCACAAGCAGTCTACACGCCCAGATCTTGGACAGGGCTATAAATTATTAACCCCTCATAGCTGCCTCATGTGATAGAATACCCAGCAAACCAATGCTAAACAAGCACTACCAAATACAACTATACGAGAATCAGAAAGATGAATCTGGTACACAAAGTCAGTCAGATCTATACAGATGGCTCTAAAACGGACACAGGCACAGGCGCCGGGGTCCACTCATTGGACCTAAACATTAACATATCAGTAACACTAGGAAGGCACAGCTCTATATTTCAATGCGAATCTGTAGCAATAACTCAGGCGGCCACAGCTGTACAAAAGAGAGGAATATGACCAATGTGTTCGCATTCTCTCCGATAGTGCTGCCATACTCAAAACCTTGGAGGGGAGTAGCTGCAACTCCAAGTTAGTGTACGAATGCCATCTGGTATAAGAAATAAACAAACAACAAGATTACCCTTCAATGGATAAAAGGACATAGCGGATCGCTAGGAAATAACGCTGCTGATGAACTGGCACGGTGAGGATAGGAAACTACCACAGAAGATCCACTGCCTTTCCTCCCCTTGCCATTTTCATTACTCCAAACATGGATTAGGCTCAAAACTAGAATGATGTATAATGAACGATGGACACGCCCACGCAAGTCAAACTAGAGAGGCGCTGACATCAATATCAAAGAATCTAACTATACGTTTATTGAACCTAAATCAACCTGCGTATTCTGGTAGGAACACTAACAGGGAATTGCTTACTGAACAAACACCTATTCACCATCGGAGCGACAGACAGTCCTCTCTCCAGAAGATGCCTCAGTGGCGACGAATCAGCTGCCCACGTTGTCCAGGAATGCGAGGGAGTAGCAGCAACACGAACAGAAATGCTCAACTTGCCGAGGTCACTCCGCGAAGCCTGTGAAGATCCCAGGAAGATTCTGCGCTTAAAGACGAAGTTAGGCTGGCTGTGCTAGCACTCACACCACGCATAATGGACCAAAACTGAGTCCATATGCGGAAATAGGAGTACCTACTTCTACCTAAACCTAAGCTATCGTACTAGCGTATATGACGTCATTTGGTACTTATAAACTTTACCTATTCCGATCCCTGGTAATAATAATCAATAAAATGACGGGGTTTTCAAAGCGTCTAAAAGGTAACGTGTCACGCCGAATTCACGCCGATTGGCTGATCGGCGGCGGCGGCGTGAAAAATTTGCCGGCGGCGACGGCGGGTCGGCGCGGCACGTCTAATTGCATCACGCTCTTATAGATTTACTTAGATAAATACATAGAGTACCTTCTATTTATCAATCAAATCAATCATTTATGTAGAGTACCAACGTCTAGCGAGATAAACTTTGACTCATAGATTCCATTCGAGAACTTGTGCCATATCTAATGTAGCTCAATAATCAGGAATGGTTAGTGGAAACTTAGAACGAGTACCTACGTATTTTAATTAAGGTCGTTCGAGTATGTAGAAGAATACCTACATCATCATAGAATAGAATAACATTTTCATACATATAGACACAGGTACACAGAAAAAAAATTTAAGTTTAATGTCTTTAACTTTTTTTTCTGTCCATCACGCTGGACATACGACATAGGCTTCCTAAATCCTGATAAGTCCGAATAGGCCTTACACGTCATCTGCGTTATTGCCGAAGAACGAACCCCACTTGAATTGAACTATCCTTAGTGTAAGGCCCATTGATGATGATAAGTTAGGGATAGGAGTCTGGTTGATTTGATCTGCAGGGCGCTGCCCCCTGGATATCCTCAGTCACCTCTTGCTTCGACACCCAGAGGAAGAGTTTGGTGCAAATTTGAAACCAGTACCACACGGCATGTAGAAATTAAATAAATAATGCCGGACAATCCACACAGTATCATCTAGCAGAGCTTGTGTTATGGGTACTAGATGACTTATATAATGTACCTACATAATACAATTTTGTGACATATTTAGATATTTTTTGTTATACATAGAAAACGACCAGAACACCCTGAACAAATATCAGCAGATCGTACAAATATTTGTCCCTAGGCGGGAATCGAACAGACAACCTCCTGCGTCGCAGGCGGACCTCCGCCCACCTCGCCACAGAGGTTCAAGAAATGATCTCCACAGCTCTTTTCTAGCAACAACATATTATGTTTTTATTTGGTGTAGTAGCTAAAGTAATCAGTTAGAGCGGGTGTCGAATTAATGCGTATTGTTTTTATTTATTCAACCACGAAAAGTAAATTAGTAGAGTGGAATAGATGTTTGAATTGCTGTGTTAAGCCTTTGATAACGTTTTTCTTATACCTTATTATATGTGATATTTTAGGTTTCTGTACCAGAATAATGAAATTGAACTCATTTCATTTTATAATTACTAGGGCTCCGCTACAAAACTAAATACGTGATTTTTGTCTTATTAATATTAAAATGAAAGGGTTGCTATACATATAATCGTGATTTTTTTGTCGCTTTTTGCTCTACTTTTGTCGGTGCCTAGCTCTTGTACCGTAATAGGAAGCCAGTTGGTATTTTAATATGGTAGTTACAACAAATATAATCAACTAGCAACCAGCCCCGGCTTCGCACGTGTGCATTGTTGATACTAATGCATGTTTTACGTACCTATATAGGTAAACCTTCCTCTTAAATTTTCTATTTTTTTAAAAAACCGTATCGAAATCGCATGTCCCTGTACTATCCCGCGGGAGCATGACACCAAGATAAAAAGTATCCTTTTTATAGATAGATAGATAGATAAACATTTTATTTGGTTCACAAACATAGGCAGCATACAAACTAACATACTAATAAAAATAAAACTAATACAATAACAAATAAACTTATACAAAAAACAAGGTAGGTGTTATTCTAAAAATAATTAAAAGAAAAAAAAACAAAATAAGCAATAAAACAAAAGCAAAAAAAAAAAGAAGGCATAAATTAATATTTAAAATTAAACTATAAACCTAACTAGCTAGGTACCTATCTACCTACCTACTTGTCGACATTGCTGGATTTTTTATCCCGGTCGAGTAAACGGATTTACCAAATTTAATCAAAATCAGTTCATTAGTTTTGGCTGTGGTTTAGGCGTGAAAGACGGACAGACATACAGAACAGAGTTACTTTCGCTTTTATAATATTACTAGCAGTCCGCTCCGGCTTCGCACGGGTATTTAAGAAAAAAATAATTTTTCATGCGTATCCCTAACTTTTGAAAATATTCTATAACCTATGTTCATCGGGAAAAAATTAGGATTCTAATGGTGAAAGAATATTTTGGTCTATAAGAATAATAATTGATTGGTCCAGTAATTTCGGAGCCTATTCAATTCAAACAAACAATCAAATCTTTCCTCTTTATAATATCATTAGTATAGAAAAGTAAGATTGTGATTTCAGTTATTCTGAGATTATGACGCTCGCCATTCTGCAGACTCTAGTCTAGGATAACTCGAAACAACATCTCTTGATTGTCGCTCTATCTAACAAATTTTGCTTACTTACCTTATATTTTTATCGACAATCAAAAAATTACACAATTTAAGCTACAAAGCTAACAAACGGCGAATTATAAATAACACCGAAATATATTATTTACTAGAATTACAAGGCCATCTAGGTTTTTGTCGTGCTAACCTTTTGCGACATTTGCACATTAGTTTGACTTCTAAAAATAATAGCATATAAATAATAGGTATGATTAGTATACCTAGGACCTAGGTAGCTTGTTGCTTATGTTTGTTTCACGTCTCGTATAATAATTAGGTAGACAATTATTATAGGACGGAAAAAAATAACAGACATTTTTCCACAATTGTTGTGGTATTGTTCTCTCTCTTTGAAAACTGCCAGATACAAACCAGTAACGTCTTTATGACCGTATTTAATTGAAAACCGTCAAAATCACGATTTGAGACGTGCTTAAATATGAGTTGCGATTGAGTATTTGGGGGGATTTTTAGCCCTATTTACCTAACGTTGTCATTTCATTATGAATTACATACGTGAACCCCACCCCAACTTAAAAAAATACACTCATCTGGCCTCAGCCTTACTTTAGTTAATTTATTGCTAGAAATAAACAAAGAAAATCTATTCATAACTAGTATGTTATCAATTCAGATTTCAGATTTGAATAACTTTATTTCTCTCTTCATTTTCAAAATAAGCACGTCAGATTTTATAACAATGACAATGTTTTAGAACAATATTTTATAATAATAAAATAAGAAATAAAGCGTTTTTGATAATATCTTCACTTCAACTCATGTCTACAAAAGAAAAAAAAAAAAATAAAATTGTAAGCTCCATTGTTTGAATTCTAAATACTAGTTCTTGTATGTTTGATTCTCTTATTTACATCAATCAATACAAATTATATCGGAACAGTCCGTCTTATATCTATATCTATACTAATATTATAAAGAGGAAAGATTTGATTGTTTGTTTGTTTGTTTGTTTGTTTGAATTGAATAGGCTCTGAAACTACTGGACCGAGTAAAAAAATTCTTTCACCATTAGAATCCTTAATTTTCCGAGATGAACATAGGCTATATAATATTTTCAAAAAAGTTAGGGATCCGCATGAAAAATTCAATAATTGAACCGTGGGCTGTATATTCAACCTCTTTTTCTATTATGGCGCGTCAGAATAGAAAAAGAGGTTGTATAGCGCACGGTGCTTCCTTTTTCTCTACGGCCAGTGTCAGTTTTGGAATGTCGAGTCAATGTCAAAAACCCCAATGCTGTTAAAAAAAGTAAAGATCCGTATGAAAACTGTGAAATCCATCGTTTTAGTGTGTATAATTTCTGAAATTTTTATTTAATACCCGTGCGAAGCCGGGGCGGGCCGCTAGTTATTATTATAAACAGTCTCTGATTCCTATCATTTTGTTCACAGTTGATTTGCGCCCTTCATACAATGCGCATTCTATCATCACATCAGATCAGACTATTAATTTTATCAGTATGTTGCCTTGTCATAGAAAGAGATCCGGTTTCTGTTTTTAACACTCAAATCAGGTGGATTTTATCGCGACAATGGTAAATATAACACTATGATCTTGTAGTGGTGGGTACCATTAATGTGCTAAGTATTTTATAAGGTAGGTACTTTTTTGTTATGAACTTTTTCGGCTGCCCGTATTGTATTACCTAAATATGTATAGCCGTGCACACGTTTGAACAGTTTATTACAAACATGGAATAGGACAGTTCCTATTTCTTATTTATTTCCGTGATCAAAGATCAGTGATCATAAAGATGTACCTACAAAAGATTTGCAATAAAAATTTTGGACGTGCTGTCGATTCGAACAAAATTTATTTTGACAGAAAAGTGTATGAGATGTATGGGTTGTTGAAGTTTTTATACTTTTAGTTTTCAGTCGACACCTTGCTATTGCCTTGTTGTTTTCTGTCATTGTTTTCAGTTGTTGCTAGCACCATGAACCTATGTTTTTACACATAAACATTAGAAAAAGAGTTTAGGGCATCATGCTAAACCTACGCTAATCTTACCTCTTGACCAATGCACCGAGGCATAGAGAACAAGCCGTTGAAAGAGTTGGAGGATGGTGCAGAAGGAGACTGTATGATACCAGTGCATAGAGTCCAAGTTCCCTCGCGGATGATGTACGATCGTGCGGTCTGCCCCATCGTGGACACTGTCACGGTCGAAATGCCCGATCTAGAAAACATCCAACCTCTTTACTCAAATCCTACTTTTATGCATAGATCCTCCTTATGGAAATGACTCCTGATTTGACTATATATGTATACCATTCACTTCCAATGAATCATCGAAAGTTTACTCAGTCATTGATCAATGCTTGAGTAACGCTAATACTATAGAAAAGCGTTACTTAAGCATAGTGGGGGAGACTTTTTATTCGGGTTGATGCTGATGCGAAAAATAAAATATTTACGATACTCCGATTATCGAGTCTGACACTTGCTTGCTGAAATGTATCTCAACTAGTTCAG
This sequence comes from Eupithecia pulchellata, assembly GCA_963931895.1. Taxonomy (NCBI): domain Eukaryota; kingdom Metazoa; phylum Arthropoda; class Insecta; order Lepidoptera; family Geometridae; genus Eupithecia; species Eupithecia pulchellata. The sequence goes on along the minus strand of OZ007541.1, from coordinate 6,016,530 downwards.
CAGGTAGGGCAACTCAAATCAAACCACTTGTCAGTCCATAGTACACATTTTTAGGTATAAAGATAGAAAATACTTTGCCATATCACACAAAGAAACAAAATATTAAAAACAGGCATGCTTATAGTAGAGGAAGTATAAAGGCCGGCGTTATCGCTATGAGCGATCTCTACCCTTGGGATGGACTGGATGAAGGAACACAAAATTATTTTAAATATTCCAAATATTTGCCTACTAAATTCCCTTACCATTTAGTTATTTTTTATGTCCTTCCTAAGCTATTAGATAGAAAAGTTGTCGTTGTGTTGAAAGGTAATATATTTTGTAGGTGAGCTAGGAGACCATTTCCATCAGCGGCCATGGAAGCTGTCTCTTAGGTCAGCAGCACCAGCTACTCAGCAGGTAGCTAGTATACCATCGGCGCAGGCGGCGATCGCAGAGTCAGTAAATTCTACCTCTTCAATGTCTTGTCTTGACAGCACGACATAAATTCTTTTGTCTCTCTGTTGGCAACGTCCATGGTGATCTACCTACGATACTAAAAGTGATACTTTATAGTGTCTTACCTGCCATTCACAATAGCATCCTTCAACATTGTCTCTTTGGAGGTAAGCTGAGCTATTTGAACTCTCAGTGTTTCCACAAGAGCCTTGGCAATATCCAAGACATTTTCCACTTTGCGCTTAAGGCTTATTGTGGTTTGTTCGTTTTTGCGACCGCTGGTAGCAGGTTCAGTGTGATCGTCCGTGATAGAATATCCGGCTATCTTCCCGTTTTCATTGTTGTCTTCGAGTTGCTTTAAAGTACCAGAGGAAGATGGAACAGGGGTTTTCTGGTTTTCTCTGAAAGGTCACAATATTTTATATTGTAAGATTTTGATAAAATTGTTTTATGCAGGATTAAGTTGATTGATTCGCGGTCGTTTTGATCTGTTTATAGCAAATTACATTGCACTGGTAAACGTTGTTCTATCCTGGTTCATGAATTCAGAGTGAAGATGCAAAAGCATTATAACTATTCAAGTGCTCAAGATTACCTATTATGTTAAGCTTACAAATGGCATTGACTTTTGAATGTTACTTACAGCTGTTCTTGGATTGGACCCATCCACTCTGATACCTGAAAGGAAGTAAAGATACGAAAATATTCTTGTACTATCCAGTAGTCAACAGGCTTAGACGATGATGAAGCCCCATGTTTGTATTTTTAGCTTTATATCTCTGTAGGTAGATAAATACATATGTTGTGAGAGATACAATTTGTAATAAATAAGTAGTGAGAGAATTTTGGGGAAAATTTACAGGACATGGTGCTCTAATTTATCTTTTAAATTAATCTTGATCCGACATGCCGCGCCAGTAACCCACAACCTACCTATTGAGTTATACCTATACAGTTATACTTAGATGGTGGCCTTCATAATATTATGAAAGCGAAAACATGTGCGAAGTCACAGACATAAGTTAGTGCTAGTACCATAACATTTTTATTATTCAGGGTTTGTTCGCGCACTGTTATTGTTTGTACAGACCGGTTAATCGACGGTAACCAAACACTACCAACATACTGAGCTGAGAGCTGTTAGTAAATTTTATAATGAGTTAACTTTAGTGCACTTTGAAACACTCTTTGTGGGCAGACGCTTGTTGGCTTTGAAAAATCCAATTCATTTGGAAAATTATTTCTTCGGTTTATTTATAGTCCGGCTTCGCACAGATGCATGTTATACATATAAACATTCCTCTTGGATCACTATATCTATAAAAAAACCGAATCAAAATCCGTTGCGTAGTTTTAAAGATTTATGCATACATAGGGACAGACGGTAGGAAGCGACTTTGCTTACATTTCTTTTTATTACGATACTATGAAGCGATACACTTTACTTACAGTTATTATCACTTTCTAATAATAATAACATACATGAGGTAGGATTTTAGGTAATATAGGCAGGTATCACTATGCCACAGTGTACATAATGTATACTGTGACTATGCTGTATGAATATTGTCAGAATTATATCGCGTTATCGATATCTGTTTACCTACATAATTTATGAATTCATATAGATAATAACTGTATAATCTTTAATCGTACCTAAACGCATGGGCGTTAAGAGCATTATCGTTATCACCTTTGATAGGCTGGTGGCTCAAATATGTAGGTACCTCCTAATGTTCGAAGAAGGATGCGAATTTTATTCGGCCTAATTGGGCAATATGGGATTTTTTTAGCATTTAATATTAATGTCAATAATGCCGTGAACTAATTCAATTAATTTTTGTTTTTAATAGTTTTAGAAAAGTTTATTATTTTACTAACTAACAACATACATATACGTACATTTGTTTTAATTGTTACTACTCGTAGCGGCCCGCCCCGGCTTCGCACGGGTATTAAACAAAAATTTCAGAAATTATACACACTAACACGATGGGCTTCACAGTTTTCATACGGATCCCTTACTTTTTCTAACAGCATTGGGATTTTTGACATTGACTCGACACTCCATAACTGACACTGGCCGTAGAGAAAAAGCAAGCACCGTGCGCTATTATATTCAACCTCTTTTTCTATTCTGACGCGCCACAAAAGAAAAAGAGGTTGAATATACAGCGCACGGTTCAATTATTGAATTTTTGATGCGGATCCCTAACTTTTTTGATAATATTATATAGCCTATGTTCATCACGAAAAATTTAGGATTCTAATAGTGAAAGAATTTTTCAAATCGGTCCAGTAGTTTCGGAGCCTATTCAATTCAAACAAACAAACATACAAACAAACAATCAAATCTTTCCTCTTTATAATATTATTAGTATAGATAAAGGTGAAAAACTGATTCAACTCAACCTCCATGTTCCCAGAATAGCTGAAGCTTGTCTCTTTCTAGCTTTTGCTATCCTTTGTTTGCAGTGTGCCCATTGGTTAAATATTTACAAAGAGAGTAGTACAAATTTAAAAAGAAATCGTTTGAAGGATGGACAAACTGCTAATAATTTATTATAATTCCCATTACCAAAATATATCTTGTGGTTGATGGGGCTAGGGGAACTCCGTTTCACATGAAACCTGTAGCTATTTCGATTACTTACAGTTTAATATCACCATCAACGGCATCAACCGATATATTTTCCTGTGTCTTATTATGTTACTTTCATAATTATTGAGTTTAAGTTTAGTTCCAATACGCATGGTATTGTTTTTTTTTTAAAACATAAACATGTAATGAATTCGATAGTTGTTTTAAGGAATTAACTTAGATTTACTTTCCGATAAACTTTTAGTTATTTCGAATACTTCCAGTTTAATATCAACCTCATCTGAAATAATTTTCTCCTGTGTCTTATGAATCTTATGATATGTACTTTCATAGTTATGGAGTTTACTTTTAGTAGCATAGATATTTAGCATAGTATTGTTTTTTTGAAAACATAAACTGGAAATAAATTCGATAGTTTATTTTAGATGTACTGAAGTTGTGTTCCAAAAATCGAGAAATATTTACGAAAAAATATTTAGTTAAGGCGTCTCTACTTTGTCTCTGTTATTTTTCAAACAGAGAGAGGAATTTCAAAGCGAGGCGATTTTTACTTCGATTTCCGCCTCTGTACAAATGTTTGTACGATCTGCAGATATTTGTTCAGGGTTTTCTGGTCGTTTTCTATGTATAATAAAAATTATATCTATCTATTTAATATATGTATTGTATTATGTATATCAGTCATCTAGTACCTACCCATAACTCATGCTCTGCTTAGCTTGGGGCTAGGTGATGCTGTGTGGATTGTTCAGCGTTATTTAATCCATGCTCCAGGATTATAATGTACAGTGCGCATTACATATAAGTACCCCCCCCCCTATCTTATTGTATGTGGAACACAATAATTGTTATTGGTGGGAATTTCAGACTTTTGAGTATTAGGTGGGCGGTTCAATCCTGAGTGGCGGCGTGATAAATTTTTGCATGTGAAAATTTGTGACAAGTTACAAGGGAATTAGAAGTAGTCGAAAATATTTTGTAGGTAAGGGGGATACTTAATTCTGACGCGTATTGTACATGTGATAGCTTAGGTATGATAACGATAATTTTGTTAATACGACAACATTATTTATCAACCTAATAAAAAGAAGAAAAAAATATCTTAGAGAACCTCCCATAAATAAAAATAAAAATAAAATAAATAATATAAAATAAAATAAAAAATATAATAAAAAAATATATGTACTAAAGAAATACAGGGAAAAAACGCCAATTTCATACGTAAAGACCCATGTCCGCCGCGCCTGGGCCCCTACGTACGGATATCTGATGAAGCTATCCCATCAAAATCTACTTACCTAACTCGTTGCTTTGCATCACTACTAGAATTGAGTTAAATATAATAAACTAGCGGCCCGCCCCGGCTTCGCACGGGTATTAAACAAAAATTTCAGAAATTATACACACTAAAACGATGGGTTTCACAGTTTTCATACGGATCTTTACTTTTTTTAACAGCATTGGGGTTTTTGACATTGACTCGACATTCCAAAACTGTCACTATGGCCGTAGAGAAAAAGCAAGCACCGTGCGCTATACAACCTCTTTTTCTATTCTGACGCGCCATAATAGAAAAAGAGGTTGAATATACAGCCCACGGTTCAATTATTGAATTTTTCATGCGGATCCCTACCTTTTTTGAAAATATTATATAGCCTATGTTCATCACGGAAAATTAAGGATTCTAATGGTGAAAGAATTTTTTAACTCGGTCCAGTAGTTTCGGAGCCTATTCAAACAAACAAACAAACAAACATACAAACAATCAAATCTTTCCTCTTTATATTATATATTAGTATAGATACCATAAACGGTACTTGATTAAGATTATGTGTAAAGTAATACTTATTCATGAATTTGAGTTCATAATATAAATAAATGGAGTCAATTAAAATTATATTTTTTTTGTTATTTTAACGAAAAAATGTCTTTGAAAACGTGCAAACATTTTTTTTCTATCAGCCGATGGTCCACTGTTGAACAAGCATAAGCACCCCTGACGATGCCGAGAATTTTTGATGAAGAAATGTCCACAAACATTTCTTGGCGAAATTCTAAAAAAAAATCTCCTCTTATAATTCTCTTCTTGCTATCAAATAATTATATCAGCGTCTGGTCGAAAAGACGTGTGACCTGTTAGTATCTGGCGCAGCACATCAGCATTCCCATACATCGAGGCAATGCAGTCAGCATCTTGGATACTCTTCTGCCTGGTATTGATTGATGTGGATCATTTGAGCTACCTGTAGTTTTAGCTATCTTTTATTGTTTATAGTTTAAATTTAGTTATTTCATTCTAATTGTTATTATACTACTTTTTGGTTTAGATTATAATAACTGTTTGTTTCCCAAATAAAACAAAATAAAATAAATAAATAAATTTAAGATATAATAATCATCATCATCATCATCATCACCAGCCTATATTAGTCCACTGCTGGACATAGGCCTCCCCTAATGAGCGCCATAGATGGCATCATTATTAATATTAGATATAATAATGATAAATAAAAATAAGTAATTTTTCAACGTAATGTGTAGAAATCTTACCCAGTCCGAAGTGCAAAATTTTACGAGGCACAAAAACATGCACAATTTCGTATTCATCTCGAATCTATCAACTTTACTCTAATGACTGCAAATTCAAAGGCAGAGTGAAATGAAAATTCCTGATAAGCCGCATGTTGTAAAATTTCAAAACAACCATTGTTTGAAACAAAGGTAGAGCCAAACGCAGGTGGTATCTTTAGACTTATTTTTTATTAAGGTTTCACGACCCAAACTAACGCTGCTACCTATTTTAAGCTATTATTATGTTGAAGAAAGGAAATTTTAAAAATTTAAGCTCTATCGCTATAAGTTAATGGCAAATGAGGGGCCTTTACCTAATATCGTTAGCGTTTGAATGTTCTCCAGTAAAATGGGCGGTCTTGGTGTACAATAAAGCGTTTTAGTATTGTATTGTAAGAATTTCTCAAATCGGTCCAATAGTTTTGGAGCCAACAATCATATCTATAATTTTATCTATACCATTATTATAAAGAGGAATTATAATAATGGTATAGATAAAATTAACTTTGAGGCGTTAAAATACTCGTGCAATAATAGGAGATCAAATACGATTTTAATGCATCAATTTAGGCACAAACTACGACAAAATTTGTCCATGATCTCATCATGTTTTGCTATTCACCGTTTAGTTGTGCAAATTTTCTCGTTTTTCCATTTTTGGTTATATTGAGAAATCACATGATAAATGTTTAATAAAGTTAGCGTCAGAACCCCTGGACCAAGTGCGATATTTTATGATTGGAAACTATGAAACTACAGTACCTTTTTGCTACTATTTGATACCTCAGTTAAAAAATTTGGTACCTCAATGAACAGTGAAAAAACTAGAAAATAAAGTGGTCAGACATTCTGACGTCAGGTTGTCTGGACCAGATTTATTTCACATAGTTAGGGACAACATTACTTAAATATTTCTTTGTAAATATTTAGTACCTTTTTAGTACCTTATAATACCTTTTATTTTTTAATATTATAACGTCGCAGAAAAAAGTTATATTATAAATGCGAAAGTTAGGGTGTGTGTATATGTTTGTGGATTTTTATTACTTCTTTACACCAAAAATTACGGAACGATCAGGCTAAAATTTTGCAGAAGTGCAGTTTATTATAATCCTTCAATCAAACATAGCTTTTTATCCCCTATCGTTCCCATAGGATAGAAAACGTTTCCATAGAGAAACAACGCGTGCCGCGCTTTCTCGACAATACAAATATTTTTTATTTACAACGATATATGTGGGTAATCTAGAAAAGATGTTGAAATAGGTACCCTCAATAAAATATGTGCCTCCCGCCCCGCCATAGCTGAACTCTACGAAGATAAATACCAACCTACCTGCAGTGTTAGTAGGTATGTATAGTTATATGTTACCCGGATAGGGTTGTTACTTTTTAAAATTAAAACTTTTTGTATGGGAAACGAAAAATAGGAATTTTTAATTATCTCCCCCCCACAACTGATCACCATTGGGGTCTGAAACCTCCCCCTTCGGCTTAGTACACATATTTTGTTACACCTTGTATATCAAAAACTTTTTTGGTTCCATTTTAAATTTTGATTTCAAAATCTTCATATTGATTTTTATTTATTTTTCTACAAATCTGTATAGGCGCACTAAATGTATTATTATTTCAAATTTCAAGTCAATAGCTGCAGTAGTTCCTTAGATATTCAAACCACAAAACGGAAAAAAGCGATCCCATAGGGTTTTGAAACGGATGTCAAAACCCTAAAAATTACCGGAAAACTAGGTTTATTTACTGTGTATTCTATTCTACCGTGAAAAAACCGGGTATACCCGGTCCGGGATGATTGAGTGCATGCCCTAGAACGGACTGAGCATTTTGCATAAAGGTCATTCGTATCTTTAAATCAAAAATACATTTAGGCTACTTTTTATGCCATAAATCAGTTTTTATGGGACATAAAACGTTTTCACAGAAACCTCTAGCAGAAATCAGATATAATCTGCCTTTAGCACATTTTGACGAGAACACTAATACAAATATTTTTTATTTACAACGATATTTGTGGGTAATCTAGAAAGATTTTGAAATAAGTACCCTCATTGCTAAAATTTGTTTGTCACGTGACTAATCGTTTCTCCAATAAATTTCACTCGTTGAAAAATCCACACAGCATGCTCAAGCTACTCAGAGTTTGTTTTATGGTACTAGATGACTGATAGACATAATACAAAACATTACACGGATATATATTTTTATCATACATAAAAACGACCAGAAACACCTTGAAATATTTGCAGATCGTACAAATATATTGGACAGTGGATATTATGTTTTATATTCAAACCAAATAATAAAATAATGATGCCATCTATGGCGCTCATTAGGGGAGGCCTATGTCCAGCAGTGGACTATTATAGGCTGGTGATGATGATGATGATGATGATGATGATATATTCAAACCATGATAAGAGGTCGAGAAAGCGCGGCTTCGCACGCGTTGTTTCTCTATGGAAACGTCTTCTATACTATGGGAACTGATTTAGGGGATAAAAAGCTATGTTTGATTGAAGGATTATAATAAACTGCACTTCTGCAAAATTTTAGCCTGATCGTTCCGTAATTTTTGGTGTAAAGAAGTTACAAAGATCCACAAACATATACACACACCCTAACTTTCGCATTTATAATATAACTTTTTTCTGCGACGTTATAATATTAAAAAATAAAAGGTATTATAAGGTACTAAAAAGGTACTAAATATTTACAAAGAAATATTTAAGTAATGTTGTCCCTAACTATGTGAAATAAATCTGGTCCAGACAACCTGACGTCAGAATGTCTGACCACTTTATTTTCTAGTTTTTTCACTGTTCATTGAGGTACCAAATTTTTTAACTGAGGTATCAAATAGTAGCAAAAAGGTACTGTAGTTTCATAGTTTCCAATCATAAAATATCGCACTTGGTCCAGGGGTTCTGACGCTAACTTAATAAAAGCTACTTATCATATTTAATACTACATAACTAATTAACTACTTATGATATAAATCCTACCTTTTCACGAGTCGGAGTGCACGATAGTCGGAAGGTCAATAGAATATAGGGGGTATCCAGGAAAACTTTACAGATTTAAATTAAGTACTTACTTTATTTATTTAGGCTTACAAAATAAGCGCTTAGACAAGTCACATTTCATAGAGTAGATTGTAATAAAATAATAAATAAGGTGCATAAAAAGGTATTGATTTTCTCTCCCTTAAATTTTTTCCACAAGTTGTAGAAGTGATAAAGAAAACCTTTAGTACGTTCATATAATATATGAAATAAAACAAACATGTTTGTTTTAATCTAAATCAAAGATTTTGTGCAGTTCGAGTATGCATGTTTATGACATTAATTAATTCACTGCCAATGGGCCACTGGTAAAACAAATAAATAATGAAATATTATACCCACTGGCAGTGGGTATAATGATGTTGTTTAACTTCCAGCGGAGCAGTACTTCTCCCGGCTGATGTCCCGAGAAGCAGAGGACCAGCCTTCGGACGAGGTCCAACCAGAACAGCTTGTGTTGGAGCTGCCTCCGTGGTACGATGAACAACTCTTCAAAAGGTCGGTTTAGCTACATTGTCTTTCAGAGTACATAAGAAGTTAAGAATACAACTCCCGTCAGAGAAAACAAGGAGGAAAGACATAAAAAGAAATGTTTTTTGTTGGTCTAAGTTAAAACTAAAAAAACTATGTTTTTATAATAGGCTTCCAGTTAAATTAATTATAATAGTTCCAAGGCTATATACTGTCCGATTAAGTTTGGAATGCATGTGAAGCATATCTTACTGGAAAAGTGTTACAACTCTATTGATGAATACCATATTATCCATACTATGGTATTTTTATCGTTATTAACGACAAAAACCAAACACATCTGGGACGGTAAAAGCCACCCCGCAATAATATAAATTCATGTATTATTTTAATTTTTGCATAGTGTGTGGTGCACTTAAATTAGTGTTAGTATAATTTTATTTTCAATGTATTTGTGTTTTGAAATCATATTTATTACTTTGTTAAGATTTGACATTCCTATATTTATCATCATTTTATAGGTATATAACACGTACCAAAATTCCGACACAAATTAATAATAAATGTTTCTTAGTTTTACTTTTTTAAATTGAATTCTGTGACGATTCCAAGAGTCCTGTAAGGTCTAAAGTAAATAAAAAGCACTTTGATATTATAATACATACTTACGACGATCATGGTCTTAGTTTAAGGTTGATTATTGCGCTGCGTTCTCCACGCCCAACCTACTGATTGGAAGGTATGGTTATCTAAATTACTATTTACCTTACCTTACGTATTGTTCATCTAGTATCTATAAACACAAGCTTAGCTTGGGGCTATACCTTTATGCTTTGTGAACTGTCCAGTAGGCAGCACGTAATAAATAATAATTTGACGACGAGGCGAAATAACGTGACGAGAGATTTGGCTTGTTCAAGTGATATTGAGTTGTAACCGAAATTTTTCTGGCTGACTTTTAACCCATCGAATTCAAATCAACAATCGACCTTTCATCTAACATCAGCTCAGTCGATATACTACTGCTGCTCTTAAAATTTAGGGAATACCGAGAAGCTCTTTGAAGTGTGTACATAATTCACTTACTTACAGGTATCAAAGCCAAGCTGAAAATTCTTTTATAAAATCATAACGGTTCGGTTTAAGATATCAAGACGTCTCTTTTTGTTAAAGGTCGTTCTAATTCTCGTCAAAGCGAACTAACTCAGTTCCATAAGCAAACTCACAAACTTTACACGAGAATGGGAGATTTTTCTTTTCGACCTCTGTGGCGCGGCGGGCGAAGGTCCGCCCGCGACGCAGAATGCCACGGGTTCAATCCCCACCACAATACTAATGTATGTACTCTACGATCTGCAGTTTTTCCGGGTTGTCTCGTCGTATTCTATGTATAGTAAAAATATATCCATGTTATAGGTATTAAGAATATCATCATGTACAGTGCGCGTCAGAATTAAGTACCCCCCTTGTATACAAACTATTTTCGACTACTTCTAATTCCCCTGTAACTTGTCACAATTTTTCCCATGCAAAAATTTATCACGCCGCTGCTCAGGATCCAACTGCCCTTCCATAATACTCAAAGTCTGAAATTCCCAACAATAACAACTATTGTGTCCCACATACATTGAGATAGGGGGGGGGGGGGGGTACTTATATGTGACGCGCACTATACATCTAGTACCCTATAACACAAGCTCTGCTTAGCTTGCGGTTAGATTAACTGATTATCATTATTTATTTTATAAATTTCCAGAGGCCAACGTTTCTACCATGACCACAGCTTCGCGCTATCAAGCTCCATGCTGTACGGACTGGTGTCGGTGTTCGCGATACCGTCCATCCTGAGAATCTTGGTCAGCACACGTCGCTCCAACTCTCCCTTGACAGCCTACCGTCGGTACCTCTCCACTGTGCTGCACACCGTCTCTTGGTTCGACTATGACTTGAAACCGGGGACCACGTGAGTCATTTGACGGGGTTTCTACATGTTCTAAATCTAAACTTATAAACCAGGTAAAATATGAACCGGTTTTAATATTTGATGAAATTTTCTAAGTTTTTTGATCTACATGTCGTGTCCATTTTATTACTCTGTGTGCACATAAGTTAAATAGTCAAGTTATAAGATCCTTATTTTTTATGGTTTGTGCATCTCATTTAACAAACAAACTTGAAAAAAACCGGACATGTTAAAATGTGATTGGTTTCACTAAGTAGCTCAAGCTATAAGCTAAAGCAGCCCTAAGCTGTAAGAGTAAAATAAGCCAAACTAATCTCTGCAAGTCTTTTGTATGCTACGCAGCGCAGATGTCGCTACGCTGCCGAGCTAAGCTCTATGATACGTTTTTATTGGAGTAGGTAGGTTTAGGTATGGAATCGAAAATAAGAAAAAATCTGTGACAAGTAAAACACCTTCACAAAGGTGAAACTTACAAAACATTCAGGAGAATTATGATGAATTTACTTAAGAGTAAACAATGACAGTGCGCGTTGAAGTCATTTGTATGATAAACGTTCGAATTTGTCTAAAAATAGGAAATTCCAGTAGGGCGAAACGCGACTTAAATTTTTTTAATGATCTCGTGCTGTAGACGGAAAACGGGAACGATATTTGAGAAAACAATAGTTTATTCAATCTCGAGGAGATACGATAATTTTTTTTTTCTAGTTTCCATTCTTACAATATAAACTTGTTCAAAATGTTATTTCCTTACATTGTAACGGTGCGATGGCAATCAAGTAGAAGATACCTGTCTACCTCACTCAGGAAAGTGTTTGTTCCCATTCAAGTAACGGGGGCGACCTAAATATAGAACGAAAGTGGGTCTAACACACACACACACACACACATGGATAGCTAGTGGATGTTGCTTTGCTTGAGATGAAATATCAAGTGCTGCCCCGTTCAAACCAAGATTTTTCTACCCAATAGGTATTTTGCTCCGTTCGACCCAAAACATTTGATTTGAGTTCCCCTCTCTACCCATCAACAATCATCAATCATCATCAACAGCCTATAGTAGTCCACTGCTGGACATAGGCCTCCCCTGATGAGCGCCATAGATGGCATTGTTTTTCATTTGGGGGTTTTTGCCCATAATCCCCACGCTGGGCATGCGGGTTGGGGATCGTAGTTCGGTGGAGTTGTTCTGCAGAGGGCGCTGCTGCCCGCCCCCCGGTGTTTTTCCCTAAGTCGCCTCTTACGACACCCACGGGAAGATTTGGGGTGGTGAAATTCTATGCCGGCACCACACGGACTCTCTACGCACACGGACTTATTTAAAAATTCTATTGTTTAAATTGCGATAAATGACACAGTGAAACACGGAAGTAGATGGGTCAGCAGACCAAAATAAATATACATACCTACCTACTTATATCTTTTGCGGCAAGCAGGTACAGGCACTACACAGGGTAGGTAACTTTTGTAGCCGCCCCGTGACCACGATCGCTGCAACGCGATGGAAACGTAGGAAATAAAATTTTGTGCAAAAGGTACGCGTGATAAATTATCTGCAATATGTTAACAACTCGCGAAAGTTTAAAAAGTAAGAAGTCTATGTATGATAAGAATACTCCACGTGCGAACAGTATTGACTTGACCTAGAATCAAGGTTTTGTCATACTTCCTTACGTAATAGTTTGCTGAATTGAAAGATGTGTAAGGTTGATTAATTTAATAAATTAAAGAATAAATATAAATAATAGACATGGCATGACCATCATGGGTAGATATTTTAAGAATAGAACGGTTGCACCTTATTTCATCCACCATAGCTTACTGTTTAAGTAAGAAAGCTTTATTACGAAATAAACTTGATCAAAATCGGTTACCGCTTTTGGGAACCTTGATTTGCACAAATACTATTGTTAATGTAAGGGGCACATAATGCATATAAAAATAGAAATACTGATTTGAATATAAATAAAAATACAAATCAACAACCTTTAGGTAGTTTGCCTTCTCGAGGTAATAATAACCCCGACTGACTTTAATTGGGTTTCCCATTTATTATTAGGTAGATAATCCAAATGAAGAGACAGAGCTCTGCTTAGGTACATCTGAACTGCATATATAAGCTCGAAATATCTCATGTTATTATATGTTAATATTACTTTTAAGTTAAGATTTACTAATTAAGTAGTATTTACCTTCTAGAGGTACAGTTTTTGTGGATTATGGCAATATTTTTTTTTAAATGCCTTTTCACATTACAAAGTATTCGATCCCCAGAGCGATGCAGTATTCAGTATCTACATTTAAAAAAATGGCCGGGAAACGCGCTAAACTGAGTAAAATTTTACCTAGGTACCAGGCTAATTCAAGCAACCAGTCGGGGCAACCAGGGTTATTTTATATTTGTGCTTTGGGTAACTAACTAGGTACCGCGTATCTCCGAAAACAGTACCTACACCTACAGATTTCACACAGATTATGTAGGTTTTTTCTTCTTTCAATAAAATCGTATGTTTTTTTCAGGGCTTGGCGCTCAATCCTCGAGGTGCGTTCTAGACACATCCGCGCTTCTTTGGGCAGTAAGACCAAAGGCATTGGGATAATTTCCCAACGAGACGTGGCGTTCACCATGTTTGGGTTCATAGGCTATGCTATCTTGAAGCCGGACGCCTTTGGCGTACGCCAGCGGAGCGAGTACGAATGGGAGGCGTATAATCATTTCTGGAGGGTGTTTGCGCATATGATTGGACTGAAGGAAGAGTAAGTTATTTGTTTTTTTAGTGCTTAATCACACTAATAAGATTTATTTAAAAAAATTATAAGATTTATTTTATAGATATACATGTCATAGCAAGTCCGTTCGCATATTCATAGAGGTTCATTTATGTGTATTCGGGGTTAGTCCCGTATAGGTCGTTAATCTGCAGGATTGTATACCTATATATAATATATAGGTATTGTAATAAGTATATCAGTCATCTATGTACTACCGATTACACAAGTTCTGCTTAACTAGGGTGTTCTGGGATTGTCCAGCATTATTATTTATATGATCCTGTGTGGATTGTCCAAAAAAATAAAAGCATATAGGTATTATTTATGCTTTTAAGTATTCAACAAGTTTCACTTTCCCTTACAGATTCAGCTTAGCCCGCGAAACAATCCACGAAACGCGGCAAGCCTGCCAAATTGTCCTAGATAGAGTATTCACGCCTTGCCTAGAGAATGTTCCAGAATACTTCGAACACAGGTAATTATGGTAATACTGTAATTGCACGGTACCCAATATTAAAATAATCTAATTTTATTATCTTCCTGTTTAAATTTATTTTATTTTCCTGATTCCATTTATATAATTACAAAACCTTGTATAATTTTTTAGTTATTTCAAAACAGCACATGGTTTTAGTTTACTTGTCAGGCAGCCACGATTGTATATATTGGAAATGAAATAAAAGGGGTCCTCTTTATAATATGAGTTATTTGCCAGCGCTCGGGTCCTCTTTATAATATAAGTTATTTGCCAGCGCTCGGGTCCTCTTTATAATATGAGTTATTTGCCAGCGCTCGGGTCCTCTTTATAATATGAGTTATTTTCCAGCTCTCGGGTCCTCTTTATAATATACTCGTAAGTTATTTGCCAGCGCTCGGGTCCTCTTTATAATATGAGTTATTTGCCAGCGCTCGGGTCCTCTTTATAATATGAATTATTTTCCAGCTCTCGGGTCCTCTTTATAATATAAGTTATTTGCCAGCGCTCGGGTCCTCTTTAAAATATGAGTTATTTGCCAGCGCTCGGGTCCTCTTTATGATATAAGTTATTTGCCAGCGCTCGGGTCATGCTAGACGGGCTGTGGTCATTCAACCCGACGATAGACGTGGAGGGGCACCTGTGGTGGACGCGGTACTTGGGCGGCCAGCCCGGGTACGTGTACACGGAGGCTGAGAGGATCGCGTTGCAGCGGAGGATTAGGCAGGAGCTGGCGGGGAAATCACTTGACACAGGTAATAATACGTTAACAAGTTCAACACAAGACACACAACAAGTCTATTTTATTTGAGGGTTTTTCACTTAGATGTAACATCGCCCGTAAAATTTTAACACAGATATTTTTTTTATTATATGTTTTTAATATCAATATTTTGATATTTATTTATTGCATATGAACAA
Source organism: Eupithecia pulchellata (assembly GCA_963931895.1). Taxonomy (NCBI): domain Eukaryota; kingdom Metazoa; phylum Arthropoda; class Insecta; order Lepidoptera; family Geometridae; genus Eupithecia; species Eupithecia pulchellata. The sequence goes on along the minus strand of OZ007541.1, from coordinate 6,001,234 downwards.
AATACATTGTATACGGGAACATAAATTGAACTAAACTAAAAATGGTGTTGATTTAAGAGGAGAATTATGAAAAAATAAGATTGTTAAAAAAACTACAACTGATCCATATCAATACCAGTCGGAAGCGCCCCAAGACGCTGGCTGCATTGCCTCGCTGTAAGGCAATGCTGATGCGCTGTGCAAACTTTTACAACTTGTATTTACACTTATAACAAAGTATTTCCTTAAAATCCAAGCAGTCACCAGACGGCAGTGTCCATAATGTCAGCATTGCCACTTAGAATAGCAATGCTAATTTGTTGAACTAAATAAAAACCAGAATCAATTTTTTTTCCAGGTGTAGATTCAACAAAGCTGATGCACAAGGCACTTCTACCCGGACTGCCCGACATACCTCCCAGAAAGCTGTACTACAATGACTACAACACAATCGAAGATTCGCCCGCATACAAACGACTGAGCGCTAAGTCCAAATCAAAGCTTTACTTCAATTACCTCAGTATGTGTGTCTACACTTCAGCTATAGGCCGATGGTATTTTAATATCAACTTTAAATTCAGTGTATTCCTTATGAAGTACTTCCCATACCTTTCATTCTTCAGGTTTGGATTCAAACTATCTTTCGTGAACATGTTTGTTGAAGATATCAAAGATGAGACGAAGCTTGTACCAAATTCGGATTACACAAACGCTGTTATTCCAGAGACAACTTGGTACGAAAAACTCTTTATATTTTTTTGGTGAGCTATGCTTTAACAGGGATTTAGGTAAAATTTATTTTAAATCTACATTATGGTTATCTGTCATATTCTAGTTGTGAATTAGAACAATATAATATAGTCAGGTGATAATTGACGATGCAAAGTTACGGTAAAACATAAGTTTTATTTTAGTCTTTATTGAAATTATGTAAACAAAGGCGGGGTTTCGGTACCTATTGTACAGTATTTTATTCAATAATAGTACGTCATAGACAATAAAAAATAGTAGAAACATAGAAGTACTATAAACCCGAAACGGATGGTTAAACGGTCCGTAAAATAATAGTGCAAAGGATAGTTTTTAAGCGTTTATGCACAATTCCTTAAATTTATTATAATAACAGGGACGATAAAGCAAGGATATCAATGGATACATTTAAGTTGTATTTATAATACATCGAGTCTTGTTGCTTTTGCAAACAGAGCTCCATTATACAAATACACTGTACCTTGTGTAGTGATTGATGCAAAAACGCTTAATGTATAGATTATTTAAGAAAAATATCAAGTATTTATGGTTGTATTAATAGAATCAATTTTATCATCAAGAAAACTAATTATGAAATAATAGACATGAAAGTTTATATTTTTTATGTTTTATTTTTATTAGAATGACATAGTTGTTGGATATTAACAATTTAAACAGTTGGACTTTAATTAATAAAATACTTTTAAAAATTACAACAAGAATTTCACTTATTATCCTAAAAATAACCTAACCTTTTACAACAATAATCAACAATACCTTAATGTGGTTAACATTAAGGTGATTGTCGTAAATCGCTCGCGCTAAGCAGGTGACCTGCTGTAGATTACTTATTGTTGTTTTTAAATTCTTATGCGTTATAAAAAGAATAGAACTAAAAGAAAAGTATTTTGCCGCAAATCGTAAATCATTTTCTATTAATATATGGAAAAAACTAACTATAGCTATAGTTCAATAGCATTTTTGTAGCATTTGGAAAAATACAAACTTTTGGGCTAAACATCAATATTTTTCCAAACGCAAAATACAATCGATTTGTAATTAGTTTTATCATGGGTTCATACAAAATGTTCTAAGATTTGCGGCAAATTAATAATCCGTGAAAAATTCCAACAAAATAATTGAATCTTGCGCCAATCCATGACAATACCTACAAATCCAAAAAAATATTTATTAATTCTAACACCATGCAGAGGTTAGAATTTAATAAATCAACGTTGTTACTCTCGTGTTCACCTCCTTTCCATTAAAAACCTCTTTGTACAATAAATACAATCAAGTTCCTAATAACCACGTCATTGAATATTTTTAAACTCACGCGATCTGAACACATAATTATTAGTACTACTTTAACGGGTATTTATCGCGTTTTTTTTTTTCTCGACGTTTCAACAGGTTTGCACTTTGTCAAAAAAGTACTAACCACGTCAATATCTTTAATTTCACTTACATTTGTCAAGGTCACTTTACTTTCAATGAACCCCTTTTATTTCCATCTTTAAATTACAGATTTCAATAAATTAATTTCTTAAGGCTTCGTCTAGCTTGACTGATTTTAGGGTCAAATAATTGAGGTTCCGGCGACGAATTTTTTATTCAAACACATACAAATACCAAAATAATTTGTAATTTGAGCATATTTTCACCATGATCTGCTATTATTTGTATTAGAATAGTATTTATTTCGGTTCCTGCCACAAGTTTTATCAAAAATACTTACCCTACACAAAAATAAGAAAACATATCTTCTTTTAAAAAATGCTATTTTGTTAAATTTCATTTCAATAAAGTAATTGGGTGTAGAAACCTAGATAAATACAATTTTAATACAAATAATAGCAAACATGGTGAAAATATGCTCAAATTAGAAATCATTTTGGTATTACGTTTGTATAATTTGGGAAATTCATCCGTGTCGCTGGAACCTAACTTACATGTAGAAAGAAACACATCATATTCCGCTATCGTGATATCAGTAAAACAGGATCAAACTGAAAACCAGCGCTGATCCGCGCTTACACGTGGTTCAGCACAAAGCTGAGTTTGACCCTTTTTGGCCGACAGGGGCAGCACAGACGCTAATTGTATAAGTCATAACTTGTTGCATTATCTGTGCTGTATTCGTATAGTTTTTTTTCTTCTTTCTATGTTAAATGTTTAATATGTAGGTAGTAATATGTAGGCCTAATAAATTGATCTTTCTTTCTGTCTATCACTGATTTACACCCAATAGAAACATATCTCATCTCAAACCAATCATTTAAAAAACTCAGCAGCCGCGACTCTCGTTCTTTTCGCCACATTAATCTGCAGTAAATTATCCGTAATATTGTCACCAGTTTCATTGCTCTTAGGTGTTCGGCTCCCTTTCTTATGTCCTGGAGTGACGACTCGGTTCGGCGTTCGTTTTGGCGAGGCGTGATGAATGCCGACGTCGTTTGGCGTGAGTCTCAGGCGCGGGGATAGAAGGTGCTTCGCTGCTAGCTTTCTGGCGGCCGGAGACATGCTTGCTAGGCGTTCTGTGTTGCTTCTGAAACTGAAAGGAAAGTGTTGTTGTGAGATATATTTTACGATTTTCTTTACGAGGCTTATTTATAAGTTAATACTTAAACGCAACTTATATTTAAGCATGTCTCAATTCGCGGTTTTTTTACGGTTTTCAATTAAAAACTTTGCCAAATAAGATTAATTTGCAAATATCCGCTTTATCTTATTACGGAGTTGCCTTTGATTGGTGTTTTTTAATTTATTTAGGTATATATATATTTTTTTAATTTTTTCATTAAGTTCTATTTGTATGCGATGTAAAAATCTCATGGGTGTTTTTCAAAATTTACCCCTCATAATTTATTGCAAATCGCCTATTTTCCATGAACTTGGACACTGGTAGAAGTGGCAAATAACACACATATTGCCATAACAAAGAATTTAAGTCATGCTCAAATTTAAGATTTGTTTCAGGAGCTAGACTCAGTAAGATAAGACTGCACGTCAACTTCCGAAAAATTGAAAACCACTAAGTATATAACAAGCGACTAAGGAAGATTAGAATTAGAATTAGAATAATTAGAAGCGACTAAGGGAAACACAACGGGGCGGGCAGCAGCGCCCTCTGCCGAACAACTCCACCGCACTGCGATCCCCAACCCAAATGATAAATAATGCCTTCTATGGCGCTAATTAGGGGAGGCCTATGTCCAACTGTGGACTATTATAGGATGATGATGAAGTATATAACAGGGATAATAGGGGTCTATAAAAGGGTAGTGTTACCTCGGTGTAGAGGGTGCTACTCTGGGCGTGGTAGGCCGCCGCCGCTTGGCCACCTGTTCCGCCAACTGCAGCGCAATCCGTTCCCGCGCTCCGCACTCCAATATGCGGTACGCTGCGCCCGCGCCCACACTGCGACAAATAACAAGAAGTTGAGTTAACGCACTGGGAATAAAAACTTCGCCGAGCGAAGCGAGCCACGGAGAAACAGCGTGGTTTGGTTATATTACATGTTATAGTTTATTTTTATACCAATTTTTATACGTAACTACAAGCACATGCGCCACCGTCTCCTCAGCATTCATACACCCTCTGCAAAGAGGGCTGTCCAGGTTCACTTAGGTGTTTTTTAAACAATTTGGTGTATGTTGGCTCTTTGTACTAATTTAACTTAGATATTTTAAAACAATTTTGTGTGTATGTTGGCTCTTTGTACTATTTTTGAGGGGCTGTATACTCACGCTGGTAGTGGCGTGTCCCCTCCGTCAAGCCGAAACGGCGTGCCCTCGATCTCACCCCACGTCATCAGCGGGGACTGGTCGGGCCCGGCGCCCGGCCGCGGGGACGGCGTGCCGACGAAACCGTATTCCTTTTCTGTTGTTACGCTCGTACCGTCCACGCCGATCTTACCGGTTGATGATGCGTCCTGGAATAGAGCAAAGAAGTTTAGCTGACACTCGATAAAAGTGTAGATCACGTCTTAGAAGACGCGAATAGTCGCGAGAATATTTATGCCATACATTAATAACAAAGACTATTTTAATAGGGATAACTAAAATTACGTAATGTTGTATCGGATTTCTTAAGAATATTGAATAGACTGAGAACTCAACACGTCTATTGAATGGCTAAAATATATAGTGTTTGTGTTTTGATTGTGAATTTGTGACGTACTGTGCCATGCTTTGAGCATCGTCGCTCAATTAGTTAAGTTTTTCAAGTTATAAAAAATCCTCAGATTCCCGAGCCAAATAACAGAATGATGATCGTCGCGACATACATTGAGCGACGGATGCTGTGATGGTCCGGGACGTAGGTCTTTATGTAGAAAGACTAAGTAACGCCATGTCCATGGGCCAACTAAGAAAGGGGGGATTTTACCTGAGTCCTAGCCAGCGCAGAGATGGCCTCCTTGCTCTTGGCGTGGTCGAAGGGCTCCGCTTTCAGCCGCGTGTTGTGGTGCACCAGCTCGGGCTTCGGCGGGGGGCGCTGCGACGCGGCGCGGTCCGGAACGTACATTATGTGGTTGCGGGCTGAGTAACGCCATGTGTCTAGCTGGGGAATAAGATTTTTTTAATTTTTACTTTCCGAGTTTTAGGTAAACTTACAGCTATGATTTAACAATAAGGACTGCTTAAAATAACATGTTTCCACAAATAACTAAATAAAAAATTATAAATAAATAAGTAATGTTGGACGATCCACACAGCATTATCTAGCCCCAAGCTAAGCAGTGTTTTTGTTATGGGTACTAGATAACTGATATACATAATAATAAACGAGTACATAGATAGATATTTATTATTATACATAAGAACAACCAGATCACCCTGAACAAATATCTGTCCCTCGGAAATTTCCTCGGGAATTGAAACCAGAACCTCCTGCGTCGCAGGCGGACCTTCGCCCAACGCGCCACAGAGGTTGTCAATTATCAGTGTTAGTCATTATGAAATTTTTACTAAATAGACAAAACCTACCTCATGGGGTCTTTCAGTCTGATCCGCTTGTTTCTCAATAGATGGCAGGGCAAGCGCCGCCTCCACAAGCTGTATCGAGCGAACCTCTGCTTCGAACTGTGACACGAGCTTGCCGGCTCGCTTTTTGTTTTCGAGGGCGATCACACGGTCGTAGCTAGCGTTGTCTTCGCTTGTGTGTTGTGCGAGGAATGAGTCTGCACGGAAGAAATGCATCAGTTTTAGAGAATTTAATATTTGTTTAGTACATTTATTAAAGGTTGAGTGTCCTAAAACAAATGAAGTGATTATAATGTTGTATAATTTCATTATACGAAATTATACAACACTAGCGGCCCGCCCCGGCTTCGCACGGGTATTAAACAAAAATTTCAGAAATTATACACACTAAAACGATGGGTTTCACAGTTTTCATACGGATCTTTACTTTTTTTAACAGCATTGGGGTTTTTGACATTGACTCGACATTCCAAAACTGACACTGGCCGTAAAGAAAAAGCAAGCACCGTGCGCTATACAACCTCTTTTTCTATTCTGACGCGCCATAATAGAAAAAGAGGTTGAATATACAGCCCACGGTTCAATTATTGAATTTTTCATGCGGATCCCTAACTTTTTTGAAAATATTATATACCCTATGTTCATCGCGGAAAATTAAGGATTCTAATGGTGAAAGAATTTTTTAACTCGGTCCAGTAGTTTCGGAGCCTATTCAATTCAAACAAACAAACAAACAAACATACAAACAAACAAACAATCAAATCTTTCCTCTTTATAATATTAGTATAGATTATAATCATCTTACCAGAACAACCTCCACAGCTGTACAAAGAGCATCACTGTCCATAGAATGCTGTTTCTTTTTGTTGGAAATATTTGCCTCATTTTTATTGCATCTAAAACTGACAAGCTGTTTGCAAGTAGTAATGTAAGTAGTGATGGCTACTTATGTGGTGGCAAGTCAGCTTTAGCAATACACAAAATTTAAATTACTTGAAATAAGTTTTGTTTATTATGGTAACTGTGAGTGAATTAGTACCTAAACTCTGATTATCGGTGATATCCTTTGGTTTACTCTTGCCACTGCTTGCTGAGCTGTTAGATTTCTGGCCTCGCACTGTGGGAGGTAGCGGAGAGAATGGCAGGTTGTGTTCCGGTGTATCAAAAGTTGCTGGTGAGTTATCTGAAAGCATTATAAAATAACCATGAAAGTAACAGGTTGTACCAAAAACATGGTCATACAAAGACACAGTACCTCATATTAGCCAACTAATGGTTATAAAAGGAAGACTGTTCTATTTTTCTGGTCATGCAACAAATGGTACATGATTTTATTTATCATCATAATATTTAAATATTTATTTTTTCTCACCTAAAGGCACAATTTCATTGGTTTAATTTAACAAATTCATTGGTGACTAGTAACAGGTTTTAAAACCTCTCACTCGCACCAGTTTCTGACATCTTACTGTATGTATTTGTTACACTACACCTAGATATAACAATTAACTCTAAGATAACCTTATGTGAAGAGAAAATGTATGAATTTGAATGATGCAGTACTAGTAAATAATACCATGGACTTATTTACTTAAACCATGTATCATTTGGCATTGATAGAAGCTGAGGTCTGATTTTTATGACCATCCAATACTTCAATACAAAAACAACAGTAAAACCATAAATGGGACATAAATTACTCACAAGGTTCTGTAGGTGGTCTACTTCCACTGTATTTTCTTGCAATTTCCATGAGTTTTGTCAAGTTTTTGTTCTCCGTTGCTTCTAAGTACTCATTCTGAGCATGAAGTTTCTCTATATCAGGAAAGAAGTCTCTTTGAATGATCTTAGCTATACTCTGAAAATTTGGAAACATAATATGTAGTTTACAGCTTAGTTTATAAGTCGATTAAACACATGAACAATATGTGTATAGTACATAAACCACAATTAAATTCCAGCAGATGGACTCAAAATAATGTTGAATACCTACTGATATAAAAAAACCGCTATTATTTAAGGTATCTAATTTCGTTTAAGTGGCTAAAATAGGAAGGATAAACTCACTTGCACGTATAAATCTTCATCTAAAGCCTTTGCTTTCGGTTTTGCCTTTTGTTTTGGAACTTTTGGCATCTTGAAAACTGTGCTCTCGCTTTTGAGGAGTTGCATGTTCTTTAGGGCTCCCTCGCCAGGTCTAGAACAATTTTCTTCTTCGGCCATCGCTTAGGCTTACGAATGACTTTGATATTCGAAAAAAAAAATTATAATGTCTGTTTTCGTGAAATTGTACAAAATTACCAGGAAATAGGAATACAAACACACGACACCATTTTCATTTCACAACAAATGCCATTCTTGTCTAGTATGACGTTGACAGTTATAATAATTCAGACGTTGACAGTGACTGTACTGTTCGCAGACCGCTATTGTCTAGTCACTGTATGCACTCGATACGAAGTAATAGTGCACCAGAGCGTTTGCGCGCACACTTGTGCACCATGATATGAAAACCTAGTGCACCTGGCGAGTCTTCCTTGAGATTGAGTCGGGACCTCCTCAGACCAAATCGAAATAGCCCGCATTCCACCGTATTTTGTATGTACGTAATTATTTAAAAAAAATCTGATACTGACCTAATATTATAAACGCAAAAGTTAGTATGGATGGATGTTTGGTACTCTATCACGCAAAATCTACTAAATGGATTTTGATGAAACTTGGTACACCGATAGTTTATGACCTGGAATAACATATGGGCCACTTTTTATCCTGAAAATACCACGGACTCGCTTCTAAATTCTGCTGACTACAACATACATTTTGCTTATTATATATTCTGATCAAACATAAGTTGCAGACTAAGTGGTGACGTAACAAAATTTTTTTTATTGTCAACTGCGGCATCATCATTATCATCAGCCCCCCTACCTAATAACCGCCATAGTGCCTTGTATTCAGCTAGCCGCATCCAGCATCTGCCTGCTGTATTTTTTTCATCATCCCACCAACCAGGGCTATTTCTATACTGCGTTTGCCGAGTCGCGGTCTCTACCCAATAACACGTTTACTCCAAGTGTTTTGCGGCGACGTTTGTTGACTACTGACTACGTTTAATACAAGCCTGCTCTACCTAGATTGACTTTGTATGTGGTTGTGGATAGGTTAGTTATATAGTATCGAAGCCTTTATTGCAAATTGTACCAAATAATTCCATGGATCTGCTGGGAAAGGAAATATTTTTTTTAAGTTTTGTGGACCTCTTGGAAATAAAAGAATGAACCTAAGTTTTTGAAATCAATGAAGTCGTGGACCTCTGGGAATAAGCTATTTTACGGCTAGCTCGATAGGTACACCTACCTACTACACCAAATCCTTTCTCCATCATAATATTAGACTCTTCCAGGTTCCTACCTACATTAAGAAAGGTTGGTATTAAAATAAAACAAGAATCGTATAAAACTAAAAAATATAATTTCTTACAAATACAACATTTTATCCTACCTAACTACTCTTAACATCTTTATTTTTCTTCATAGCATACGTTTTGATGTAGAAATCCGTGAACAGAAAGAGTATGAATATGTTATGGGGTAGAAACATGAAGGATACCCACTTGGGGTACTCGCAGGAGGGTTCGAACAGCACGTGACCAAAGTGCAGGATCAACAGTAGGAACTGCAGCTGTGGACAAGTACAGTACAAATATGTTAAGATTTATTTATTTATTTTTAGGGATACCATCAGCCAAGGGCGTCGCCAGGGGGGGGGCAGGGGGGGGCAGCTGCCCCCCCCTAGAGATAAAAAAAAATGTACCTAGCCAACTGGAAAACAACGAAAGTCCTGCTTTTGTCTTGCTTTGCCGATAAATCCCGCATAAATTCATCACGAGGAATAAGTAGTGACAGTTAGTACAATATGATAACTTCAAAAAAATAAACTGTATATAATAGTATTTTTTTTTTTGTTCGGTCATTTGCAAAAAAATATTATAATATGTACGTGCTGTGTGTAGCTCGTAAAGGTTTTCACATGGAAACTGAAACCATTCTTATTTACAATCGCCATACAAGCAAACAGGTCCATAGGGAAAGGGGGTTTTGGGGATTCAAGCCAACCCCGAAATGTTGAGGCACCTTTTATAATAAAACTTTATTATGTAAAGTTTTCTTGGATACGTGTCACGCGTGGAGCACTTGAAGTGGTTGTTCTGTCTTAAAAATTCTTTTTTTTTCGTCAAAATTCGTTGGGTGGTTCGCCCTCGCGCTAAGCATCATTTGATTCGTATTGTGTATACCTTATATGTAAGTGAGCTAGGCACACGCATCACATTAATTTACGCCCGACTCAATCTAGGAAGGCAGATCACGAGATTAATTTCAATTTCGTTAATCAATGAATGGATTAAGTGCCTATTTTCTCGTTTTGCCGTAATTGAATTGCTCCCTCCGTTTTCTGTTATTCCTTTAGATATAATACAGACTCTTTTAAAATTTTTGCACACGTCTTAAAAAGTCACAAAAAAAATCGCGGCTCGCTCCGCTCGCCGTTTATTATAGTCTTCAGTTTCGACTATTTTCAGCGGCCGCACACTATAAAATATCGGCGCTCATTACACTCTGTTATAATTTTTTTATACTACCTAATGACCCGAAAAAGTTACAAAAGTTGAATGCCAGTTGTAGATCATATTGTTTGCGGACTAGGTAAATAGGAAAATTTTAAACACTTTGCCTTGAAAATTACTTGGATAAAGTTAGCATACAGATTCATCAGCCCATGCTGCTGGACATAGGGCTCTCCTATTGAGCACTGTAGCGTGGATACATAGCCAGTTAAGACAAGGACTTGCAAAAAAAAATTAACTAATCAGTTATTTGTTCAACCTTGGACTAGCATAAGTATATGATGCATATCGTCTCGGGCCGGTCGTAAACTCTACCCCCCCCCCCCGAACATATGAAGAATAAGAACATATTTCTGGCTACGGCTTGCCCCCCCCCTGGGCCGTGGGCTGGCGACGCCCTTGCCATCAGCACTATACAGATATTGAAGACACAGTAGATATGTTATGGGCTATTGATAGGAATCCACTGATAGAAGCTTCTCATGCCTGAGCAGAGATAATGTGAGCCGAACCAAACTATCAGTAAAAATATTTTGTTGTAAAAATAAAAGGATTCTCACGCTAAACAAAATATTTTCGTGTGCAACTATCTCTGTGGTTTCCTACCGCATTGTCTTATCAATGTTTCGTATCATGTTCATTAGAACATCGCTTGGTAGGTTGATTAGTAAATATCTCATCAGCACCCCAAGGGCACAACGCTTGGCAGGTTGGTTATACGAGAACAAGTGGGGGTGATATCCTAGGCATACACCGGTGCAATGCCATCTGCAGAACAACTCCACCGAACTGTGATACCCGCATGCCTAGCATGGGCAATAACCCCCATGCCTAGCTTGAGCAATAACCCCCAAATTACAAATGCTATCTATGGCGCTCATTAGGGGAGGCCTATGTCCAGCAGTGGACTAATATAGGTTTTATGTATGCCCATGCCCTGCATTGGGTGAAGTCGGGTGCGGATGATAACGATTTACGAGTATTATAGCTCCATAATTGTAATTGGTAGGTATAAGCACACTAAAAAATCTATGATACTCACAATCTGCAGCTGCGTGATATGTTTCTTCCACCACTGGCGCACCCACTGCGGGCGCACGATGGAGATCAGGTAGTACGTGTACATCACTGCGTGCACCATCGAGTTGATGAAGCCCAGCATTATGCCGTGACCGCCTGTTGAAGAGTGGGAAGAGATGGGAATAATTGTCTGCTTCATGAAGCATCTTCCAGCCAGCTTAAATTAGTTGATTATTATACAGTTTGTATTTATATATCTTTGTATTTAATATAATTATTGTATTTTATATATAATAAAATACAATATCAATAACAGTATATCAGTCATCTATGTAGTACCCATAACAAAACTCTGCTTAGCTTGGGGCTAGTTGATGCTGTTTGCTAGAAGCTAAGTGATTTATTTATTTTATTTTAAAAATTAGGTTAGTAACCCGTTTACTAATTTTTTTTTCTCTGATTTATCTCTAAACCAACCCTGTTTTAGAGAAAACAGCCCAAAAACAGATATAAAAAAGAATCCAGAACTAAAATATCTGTGGATTATAAAAACAATTTGTCCCCTCTCAGCGGGAATCTAATCCGTAATTCTTGCGGATAACATTGACAAACTCTATGGCGCGGTGAGCGAAGGTCCACCTCCGCCGCGGGTGGTTCCCGGGTTCGATTCCCACCTCGGGAAATAAATTTCAACGATCTGTAGACGCTATCAAGAAAAGTATTCCAGGTGTTCTGGTCTTTTTCTATAATATACATTACTTTATTGTATTATGAACATCTTGTAACATCATAACACAAGCTGTGCTTAGCTTGTTGTGTAAATAGTCCAGCATTATTTATTTTATTTTTATTAAATCCTGCGTCGCAGAAGGACCTTGCTGCGCATATGTTCTAAGGTCAAGGATTACCATTCTCTTGAAAAATAATAATATAAGACTTGAAATGGACCTGCATCTATCAACACCACGTCGCAAACGTACGAAAAGGGTTCGGGAGTCGTAAAGTATTTTCGTCATCATTCATACTTCATTCTGTCCCCCAATAATAAATAAATAAATCATTTATTTCAGTATCTTTTATATAATCATTCATTCTTCACTAAGAAACAGTTAAGGATGGTAAATAAACTTAATCTAGGGCCCATATCAATATAAAAAGCTGCCCTCGCTCTAGGGGGCTGAGCGCATATTGGAGGATAGACTTGCCTCACTTAAAAACAGTTTTGCCTGTGACACGGCAGCGCACATTTTAAACGAAAATGTCTTCTATGCAAAAAAACTGTCGTCTATGCAACGAAACTGTCCTCTATGCAACGAAACTGTCCTCTATGCAACGAAACTGTCCTCTATGCAACGAAACTGTCTTCTATGCTGTATTCTATGAAACTGTCCATATTTTTTGTTAAGGGATTGTCTGTCTTAAAACTATCGTGACTGTCTGCGTTCAGCTTTAGTGGCTGTTTATAAGATCCACAGGCTCAGTTGGAGGGGTAGATTCAAATTGGGGATTGTAAAATCGAGTGGTTTTGGAAGAACCGGGAATCCCGAGGAATTCTGAAGATGGAACCGTGAATCTCCGGAACTACCGATTTCGGCTATTTTTGATAACATTCTACAAAGAACCTTGCACAAAATTTGGTGTATGATGGATTAACAAATAATATATGTAATAGTGTCCTTTGTACCACGATCAAAGATAAGACAGATCTTTGAACGGAATTAATATGTGTTTCAGAATTTATCTTTAGTCAAGTGTCCACTGTTCCTGACAAAATCAAAATTATCTTTATCCTGTATGTATAACAAAATGTTTGTTAACTTTTTGTACTCCTGCATTATTATTGTTTTATGTGATGTTGTACATTACAGAGTTAGGTAATTGCTACTCGTAGTATATAGAAATAAATATTCAAGCGCAGTTTCTCTTGAGTTCACCACATTATTAGGACTATTATAAAGGGTATGTTTCGTGTTGATTTAACTAATTTTCTTCGACATTTCAACAGGTTTACACACGGTAACAGGCCTTGTCGGGATGACTCATCACAAGCCAAGTGTAAGCCTTTTGAAACGTCTTCAGGAAAATTTGCTAAATCTACGCTATAAATACCCGTTTACAAACTAGTATATTATTTCAAAATATTAGCAATTGGCGCTAGGATATTGCTTCAATGCTTCCCCTGGAAAGCGGTGCATCCTAGACAATGCGCACGCGCACGCGATTACCGCAATACTGAATTGCTTCACGGAACTCTGATTATTTGTGCCTTTTCTACAAATTATACGATAGTTGTTTGGCATTTTTATGAATGTTTGTTGCTCATAAATGTTAGGTTTTGTTCTATTTTGGGAAGTAATACTTGATTTTATTGAGTAAATACCTGGGGAAATACGTTCAGCTTATAAGCTTGATGAATTAATTACTGTGTTTATGCACACACTAGGGTAGTGTAATATTTCCTCCGCACATGGCTAGTCTTTATTAAGAATGGCCATGGCCGAAATTCGGCTAGGAGGAAATCATAAGGAACGTTATAGGTTTTTGAATCTAGTTCTGACACCTTCTAACTTATTTAGATGGTCTAACTAGGCTTTAAACTAAACAGGTAGTAAAAGCTTACAGTTTTAAGTATTAGACATAAGACAATAGGTATATATAAGAACATATTGTACTTAAGTAGGTAATTAAGTAGGTACGTGAGTTGCGTTCTATTTCAAAAATAACAGAGAATTTGTTGGCTATTATAGATACCTAACACACACACAGTTGTCGTGATTTCATAAGTATTAGCTGTTAATAACTTTTGAAAAATAAACGTTTTATTATTAATATATATTTTTGATATGTATCAGTTGAGCTACCTGTAGATTGTAAGCAACAGTCAGCAGTTAGAACAATTGTTTCAATTGTTACTTGTTCTAATTTTTTTGAAAATAAATTGCTTCGACCATAGATAAAAACTCATTTGACTGGCTCTTAATAAGCGTGTTGGTTATAAGAGTAGAGTTAATTTTCCCTATTATGTGTTATGGGTACTAGGATGACTGATATACTTAATACAATATAATTAGATAGTTAGATTCTTCTGATTATATATAAAAACGGACCAGAAAACCCTGAAATTTTAAAATTATCTGCAGATCGTAATAGAAACCTACCTACAAACTGGACACCGAAGTGAAGAGAAAATCAACAATTTATATTTTATAATATAAAATATCTGTATGAAGTTTGACTTGTGCTTATTTTGTAAGCTTAAATTAATAAAAGTATTGAAATCTAAAACTACAAATATTTTTAAACTTCCGCGATCTGAACACATAATTATTAGTACTACATATTTTAACGGGTATTTATCGCGTTTATTTACCTATTTTTCCGATCTGTCATTCCGTGACCACGACAGTGTGTAAACCTGTTGAAACGTCGGGAAAGATAGGTAAATAAACGCGATAAATACTCGTTAAAATAATACTAATAATTATCTGTTACTACGACTACATAGAAGACGTACCTGGTACATATTTGGTGCCGACGAATCCGAGGAGACACATCCCAAGGTGGTGGTACACGTGGAGGAAGGTCACTTGATTGAACTTCTTTCGGAGCACGAAGAATACCTGAATAGTTGGATATTACAATACAATTAATAAAGGAAATAAAACCAAACGTATGTATAATTAAAGAATGAACAAAAAATGATCAGTAAGTTTTAATTGCCTTTTGTATATTATGTCGATACGAAATAAAAATTACAAAAATAGACATTGGCTGGCCTGTGGTATTATTCAGTAAATATATTTATTCACGATTATAAACATTATACATAACATAAACTCTAATATTGGCATGTTAATTAAGTACCTGTGTACTGTAGCATTCCATAATTCTCCCTAATTAGGGTATGATAATTGTGGTATTAGAAGAATCTACCAGAAAACAGTGGATACTAGTACATATGGCCAGCCAGAGCCAAAGTTATATATTACTCTATTAAAATGCCACCCTAAATGGTAGAGCCCGTGGAGTTTAAGATTACTGCATTATACTTTAAAAACTCGTGGAAGATCCTCAAAAAGGAATATAATCTTAAAGGCCAAAAAGAAAAAGGTTTATACAATAGATTTAAAATGCACTTCATATTTTAAGAGCAATGAGAATTGAGGAAAATATTAAGATGCAGTTCCTCGTAAGCTCATCTATTCTATTTCATTTTATTGAAGTTAAAATGGCTTTCCGAATAGATATGGTTTAAACTGATGTTTTTTATAAGATGGTGGTATTGGTATAATACCTCCATAGGTCCCTTCTGCACGAAGCGCGTTGAAATCTATGGTATGGTTGGTCTGAACCGTAGTGGTTTTATTCTCTTTGGTCTGAACTATCACAAAGAAAGAAAATTCAAAGAGGTTATGTTTTTAATAATTATTTGACAATCAAGCGAGAAGTCCGCGTGCGAAGCCGGCGCAGGTCGCTAGTTATATCATAGTCCGGTCAATTTAGACATTCGAAGTTACCTAAATTCCCACCAAGCTGAAAATCGGTAAGATTGTTTAAAATATCATTAAAAACAAAATTTGAAAGTTCCCCATCTTTCCCCTGTAAGGAAAATTTTTTATTCAAGGTCAAAGGTAAAAAAATGAGTTTTTCGCGATTTTCAGCAAAACGGTAAGTTTTATTATAAAAATATCTCAGACAAAATTGTAGATCATAAAATTATCTACAAAAAATTATATTTTTTTTCTACGAGCCACCGTTTTTGAGATATAACGATTTAAAAAGTCAATCAAATCAAACGGATCCTCTACTGTTGGTGATTCAATATTAGAGCACAACCGGCCTTGACAATGTGTACATGCCGGAGAACAGAACAGTCCGACTTTTTTGTAACCACATTTAGCACTGCATTCCTCTTTGCAGTTGCAAAAAATCGAGTTCAGCAGTTTTTCCGGCGCAGGTGGAAGTAAAGTGTGCACTGGTTCTAATAAATTGTTGACCAACTTCCAACCCCAGTCTGTAGGGTCTAGCTGATAACCAAGCCACACTTGAACTTGGTAATACCCTAAAAAGATGTTGATGAGCAGCAACTGAGGTTGGAGGAAGACAAGCTAATTTATTTTGTACATGTTTTTTTATTTTTGGTGTTTTTAACAAAACATGCATATCTATACTTATCTAAGCAGGTAGTTTTTTTAGGAGCTCCGTACATAGAAAGAAGAAAGCGAATGCCGTTATTAAAAATTTCAAAAAAAAAATTTATAAAAATATTTTAACATAATTATATTACAACTATAGAGATGTATATATACGTGGCGTACTCATGCATATTATAACGATTACAACTTTTACAACTTTTTGAATCGTTATATCTCAAAAACGGTGGCTCGTAGAAAAAAAAGTATTAAATAATTTTTTATAGATAATTTTATGATCTACAATTTTGTCTGACATATTTTTATGATAAAACTTACCATTTTGCTGAAAATCGCGAAAAACTTATTTTTTTACCTTTAACCTTGAATAATTTTTTTTCCTTACAGGGGAAAGATGGGGAACTTTCAAATTTAGTTTTTAATGATATTTCAAACAATCTTACCGATTTTCAGCTTGGTGGGAATTTAGGTAACTTTACTCTTATTTTTTGGTCTAATTTGACCGGACTATCATAAAAGGTTTTAACACCTTCCACTAAAAAAAAAAACTCCTTATTTCTTTCTTTTTATTACGGTATAAAATTTGACTTGTTTATTCTGCAACCCCAAAGAAAAAAGTTATTAAGATCTGAAATATGTTTAAAAAATAAATGACTATGTTATGTTAAATTCGCAGATGCGCGTGACAGGCAAACATTTGGAGTCTGCCTTGAAGTTAGTCTTCAAGATAGCAAAGAACGATGACAATGACCATTTCTGCTAGGACACACTAGTCGCTAGTACTCTATCTATATGGCTATTTTCTTACCGTGTCCATAAGATCAACAACTTCGATCATGTAGTAAAGACCGCTAGTACTGTATAAGGCTATTTTCTTACCGTGTCCGTAAGATCAATAACTTTGATCATGTAGTAAAGACCGCTAGTACTGTATAAGGCTATTTTCTTGCCGTGTCCGTAAGATCAATAACTTTGATCATGTAATGAAGACAATAACTTTAATCATGTAGTAAAGACCGCTAGTACAATAAGGCAGTTTTCTTACCGTGTCCATAAGATCAATAACTTTGATCATGTAGTAAAGCCAGACTCTGCTGACGACCACTCTCTCGAGCGGAGTGTCTTCCTTGATGATCTTCTGACACCACAGACTGTAGTAGCCGGGCAGGTACAGCCGGGTTATGCACTGCAAAACGAAAATATATAAATAAATAAATATTGCCGGACAATCCACACAGCATCATCTAGTCCCAAGCTAAGCAGAGCTTGTGTTATGGTACTGTACGACTGATATACATAATACAATGTATTATGTATTTTATACATATATATTTTTTTATTATGTACCTATAGAAAATGACCAGAACAAATATCTGTAGATCGCACATAATATTTGTCCCAAATGTGGTTCTGTCATTTAATTGCAATTTTCTTTGTCAATAAGGCATAGGATTATATCATTATTTATCACAATTTCCAAGACTTCTGGAACAGAGAAGTGAAGCTGCATTCTGCATGCGGCCAGTGCTGTTATAAATCGGTAAAAAAAACCAGCTGATGTTAAATTTTGCTTGTAGAGTCTACAGTTCGAAGATAGCTCAGATATAGCCGTTCTTCTTATACCCAGTCTCCTCTTTCTGCGACCGTCGTTGTAGTATTTTGTACGATCTACATACTCTACATTACATTTCTTTCCAAAACATAACGCGACCAGCTATTATCAGCTCAGATATAGCCATTCTTCTTATACCCAGTCTCCTCTTTCTGCGACTTCATTGTAGTATTTTGTACGATCTAGGTACATACTCTACATTACGGTTCTTTCCAAAAAATAACGCCACAAGCTATTATTGCGGAATACTGTCTCGTGAACCTTCTCTGACCTCTGCAACTCGTCAATATTCATGAAAAGTGCCTGCGACACCATGTATAATTTGATAAAAGGCTGGTATTTATCTACGCAGATTTGAGATTCTAGGCATGTTGAAAGATGTTTATACACATCTGACATTCGCGACAACTATCAAACAACGGACGAGTAGGACCCTTTCGATATTTCAACTTGACCTTGACGCGTAAAAGCTTTATGCTATGTTCACATGCGCGCGTTCAACTCGACATTCAACGTGCACGTTCACGTTCACGAGCGTGTGAACAGTACGCCCGAGCCCGTAAACGGGCCTGTGAACGTGAATGCCGCGAACCAAATGGTATTTTTATAGCTAACACTAGAAAAATACCAAAGTAACACTTTTATGGCCTATGACGCATATGCCCATCTGCAGCGTTAAGCGGTGGAAACAGTTTGCAGTTAGCTCAATGGTAAAAACTAGGTCTAATCTAATTACCTATTTAATTGTAATTTTCTATGAGAGTTTATTTAGATAATTATTTACATAGGTATACATTAATCAGGGCTACCACTTGATGATGTAGGTACTATATCACCGAAGCAATAATATACAATGATAGATCTATACTAATATTATAAAGAGGAAAGATTTGATTGATTGTTTGTTTGTTTGTTTGTTTGTTTGTTTGTTTGAATTGAATAGGCTCCGAAACTACTGGACCGAGTAAAAAAATTCTTTCACCATTAGAATCCTTAATTTTCCGTGATGAACATAGGCTATATAATATTTCCAAAAAAGTTAGGGATCCGCATGAAAAATTCAATGATTGAACCGTGGGCTGTATATCTAACCTCTTTTTCTATTACGGCGCGTCAGAATAGACAAAGAGGTTGTATAGCGCACGGTGCTTGCTTTTTCTCTACGGCCAATGTCAGTTTTGGAGTGTCGAGTCAATGTCAAAAACCTCAATGCTGTTAAAAAAAGTAAAGATCCGTATGAAAACTGTGAAACCCATCGTTTTAGTGTGTATAATTTCTGAAATTTTTGTTTAATACCCGTGCGAAGCCGGGGCGGACCGCTAGTTAATATTATATTTCCTTTTCTCATTATTTTTAACTTTGCCTTGTTCGCACTTTGTTCTCTTTGTTTTACATTCTGTCTGTCTTTTTGGCACATTTTTTTAAGTTCAGCAAATATTAGGTTATTATCCTTAAAAAGTGTACCTAATGGTTTACCTACCACAATATTTTTAAACTTAACTAATCTTAACACACTGATTACTAGTTAAAAATCGGGAAAATAGGTAAATAAACGCGATAAATATCCGTTAAAATAGTACTAATAATACCTACCTCAATTGAACAAATAAACACCAATCCCTGCAAGACGCCGACAAATGGACTAAACACTGGCAGCTACTTAAAATATCGATGCTTACAATGGAATGTCGCACTCACCCGTCGGGTTATGTCGCCGACTCTGCTACGTGTAACTCAAAGCCGTAGCCTATAAGCCGTATACATTTGTTTGCATTTTTTATGCCATAACCACAGATAACATAATACTAGTACCATAACTGTCGTCGTAATGTAAACCTAAAAGTGAACCGCAAATACACAGTGAATAAAACCACTACGTTCTTCTCACATACTTCAGTTGTGTGCTTTATAATTATAACGTGCCTTCTATGGCCCTCTTGGAGTACTTTTGTTTTCTAGCTTGAAAATGAAAGTACACATTACGAGATCTACTCATCTGATCATGATCACAGAACACTAATATCCTAACATCATGATGTTTGCGATGCTTATATTGTATTTATTTTGTATTGTATGTATTCCCGGCTTGCTGAAATAAATTACCTAATTAATTCTTAATTATTTATACTTTTAGTCGTGGTTTTCATAGAGTTATTTTTTTTGCTTCTAGCCTAGCATCTGATCAGACTATTCGAGATCAATAATATATGAAACCAATAACCGGAAACCTTTCACTATTAAAATACTACATTATCCCTAACGAACATAGGCTATAGATTATTTTAAAAAAAGTTAGGGATCCGTATGAAAACTGCAATTACGCAACTCAACGTGTGTAAAATTTTATAATATTTTGAACTTTTTTTGAAATACCCATATAGGTACCTATAGTATGAAATAATTGCCGTGTGGTGTCGGCATAGAATTTCACCACCCCATCTCTTCCCGTGGGTGTCGTAAGAGGCGACTAAGGGAAACACTCCGGAGGGCGGGCAGCAGCGCCCTCTGCAGAACAACTCCACCGAACTGCGATCCCCAACCCGCATGCCCAGCGTGGGGATTATGGGCATTAACCCCCAAATGCCATCTATGGCGCTCATTAGGGGAGGCCTATGTCCAGCAGTGGACCTATTATAGGCTGGTGATGATGATGATGTTGTTGATGTATAGTATGAAATAATCTGACTGAAATCATTGATGACTTTTATCAAGAAGGCTTTATAAGGCTTTATAAGACTTTAAAGGCTTTTAAGGTGTGCTCAGCGACATTAACTTTGTGACACCAATACAACCTTTTTCTTAAATTTGGATCTATCTTAACCACCATTTCTTTCATAACCTAGTAGCTTTAAAGTTACCTGCGTACGGGTAAAGTGGTAGGGCACCTACAGCTTCTTAGGTTTAAAACCTACATACTCGTCTCTATGTGGTCAGTGACTTTGCCATTACCATTTCTGCCACCGTCATAAATTGGGTCTAATGAGCTCCTATCATCACTACAATTTCTTTGATAGCTTACCAGCATCAAGCTTACCAGTAAAGTAAACACCAACAGCTTCTCACGTTATAAAATGCACACAGTATAATGTATTTGGTCAGCGACATTGACTTTGTCGTAAATTTTGCTCTAATGAGCTACTTTCATAACCACCACTTCTTTCATAAACAGCATCAAGGTTACGTTGGTAGGGGGTGCTCCAGCAATAATAGCTTCTCAAGTTATAAAATTTGCATATATATCTCACGAAACTAAATCAGATGGTGTAGAAATATCAAACCAGCATCGAAGTGGTAATTAACACCAAGGCTGTCTATCTATACTAATATTATAAAGAGAAGAGATTTGATCGTTTGTTTGAATTAGGCTACGAAGCTTCTAGATTTGAAAAATTATTTCGCCATTAGAATCCTAAATTTTCCCTGATGAACATTATTGATAGAATGTTTTCAAAAAAGTTAGGGATCCGCATGAAAAATTCAGCTATTTTTAAATATCCATGCGAAGCCGGGCCGGACCGCTAATCGCCTATATATTAAGAACAGAGGTGTTCATTGTTATCTTAAGTAATTTTTATGGACACAGAACTATTTTAAAATTGACTCCTTCATCTTTCGATCCTAGATAAATACAATTTTAATACAAATAATAGCAGGATTTTGGTAATACGTTTGTATGCGAATTTCACCCGTCGGCGTCGGTCAGTCACCGGTAGGTATAGCCTTACCCTATATAATACGATTATTAATTTTATTTAAGTTAGTCTTTGACGTTATTGAATTTGAAGTACATATAGTAGATTAAATTAATAAGTCCTAGTCGCCTATAACAACAGCGGAAAGAGCTCTGTTTTTATCAATTTTAATTTATTTCGCGCTATTTGCAAATTTGCGTTCAGAATTTTGTGGTTTTATATCCTTTGCCTTGGCACAAAGCGCTGTAATACTAATTGCAGTTTTCATTTAATACTGACTTTTGAGCATTATAATTTTTGTTGTCGTAACTTAATTACCTACGGAGTGCAATTGTTTCGTGTTTTTGTTTTGTTGTAATTTATATCGGGCAGATGCCCGTTTTATTCCAGTTATCTATACTTCTATACTAATATTATAAAGAGGAAAGATTTGATTGTTTGTTTGTATGTTTGTTTGTTTGAATTGAATAGGCTCCGAAACTACTGGACCGATTTGTAGAATTCTTAATTTTCCGTGATGAACATAGGCTATATTATATTTTCAAAAAAGTTAGGGAAAAATTCATATCATCAATAGTTAAACGGTGCGCATTCAACCTCTTTTTCTATTATGGCTCCGCTGCTTGCTTTTTCTTTACGGCTAGTGTCAGTTATGGAGTGTCAAGTCAATGTTAAAAACCCCAATGCTGCTAAAATAAGTAAGGGATCCGTATGAAAACTGTGAAACCCATCGTGTAAGTGTGTATTATTTCTGAATTTTTTGTTTAATACCCGTGCGAAGCCTGGGCGGACCGCTAGTTTATAAGAAAAGGTTCAAAACTTCATTAGTACAAAACTTGTGCTCGATCATTCTTAATCCATACCGGGTGGAAATACATTTATTTAGATTACTATATGTTGTTAGCTTTAGATTAATTTGTTAAGCTATGATAATTTGTCTTATGTACGGATTTTTATTTTTGGTAAGATAAAATCCATCTTGGGTACACTTCCAACTGGTATTGATATGGATCAGTTGAGCTACCTGTAGTTTGTTCGCAACAGTCCACAGTTAGCTCAATCATTTCAATTGTAGCCTAGCTTTTATTTAGTTAGATAATGTAATTTTCTTTGTTAAAATAAATGAAATATGTTTATTTCAGCACTCAAGTTTTCGTAAATTTTATCGACGCTGGTTGCTGTATTTCGGTAAGCCTGGATTCGATTAAGCCTAGACGTCGCGACGTCTGTTGCGTGAATTACCGAAATACACACGGCAACCAAATCAAAACTTCGAGTGAGGTATTGACAGCTGATTGAAGTTTACAATATGTCTATTTGTAACATTCGACCTTTTACACAATTTCAAGAGCAACACAATGTTTGAGTATTCGATAAAGTTCATCGCAAATAGCTTGCGCCAAGTGTGTCAGATACGATTTTTAATGGTTGAGTTCCTATGTACACAGGTTTTTTGTTCTTTCATTCGGAAAAATATGATGTTTACTCGTATGTTGTGTGGTTTATGTTTATGTTGTGTAGTGCACCTGTGATTGAGTATTATTATGGATGCTTTTAGCATGGTGGGAGAAGGTCAGCCTGCGACGCAGGAGGTTGCGGGTTCGATTCCTACTTCGAAGCTTCGCGACAAATATTTGTACGATGTACAGATATTTGTACCGGATGTTCTAGTCGCTTCCCATATGTAGTATATATATGTGATTCATGTATATCTTTCCATGTTTAATATTTTACTATGTCATCTAGTACCATAACACAAGCTCTGCTTAGCTTGGGGCTAGATGATTCTGTGTGGATTGTCCTGCATAACTTAATTGCCTATAGCTTTACTAATTATTGAGTATAAAATTAGCACAGATGAAATTTAAACTAAATTAATATCAAATTAGAAATGTTCTTCCGATAGGTACCTTACCTACTGATATAATGTGCGCTAAATGCACGGAAAAGTGTGCAGTGAATTTTTATTGCGAATCCCTAACTTTTTTGAAAATATAGCCTATATTCATCTATTTTAGTATATATATAGATATCAATGGCTGTGCGTTTATCTCGCTAAAACTCGACAACGGTTGGACCGATTTGGCTAATTTTAAACTTGAAATATTTGTGGAATTAAATCGTAAAAATACTAAAAAAAACAAATAATTTTTGTTTCCACGAGAGCTACTGCCGACAAACTGATATGAATTATAGTGTAATTTACTTTTATCTTAATTATATATATACTAGCGGTCCACCCCGGCTTCCCACGGGTATTTAACGAAAATATAATTTTTCATGCGGATCCCCAATTTTTTCAGGGAAAATTTAGGATTCTTATGGTGAAAGAATTTTTCAAATCGGTCCAGCACTTTCGGAGTCTATTCAATTCAAACAAGCAAACAATCAAATCTCTCCTCTTTTTAATTATTAAATAAATAATGCTGGACAATAAGCTAAGCAGAGCTTATGTTATGGGTACTAGATAACTGATATACATAATAATATACGAGTACATTATAGATATTTTTTAATATACATAGAAAACGACCAGAACACCCTGAACAAATATTCCTCTTTAAAAAACCTATAGATAAAACAAATACAACTCACCTGTGCAGCCAAGAACACAGAGAGCGCTATCTGGATAATATTGTAAGCCACGATGGTGTTCTTGAGCTGGAAGGGCGGGCGGTTCTTCATCAGGGCGGGGCCCCAGGCCTGCACGAAGCGGTGGTACACGTACATTATGGCGAAGATGGGGATCGGACTCGACACCAGGAGGAAACTGTTGGTCCTCGGATCTAGGAACAATATAGAAATAAATAATATAGAAGAAATAGAAAGGATAATATAAAAGAAATAATAACCTAGTCTTTCAAAACGTAAATGACAAACGCTTTTCGTCTGTCAGTTACGTAACAGACATTGGATCTAGAAACATAATAGAAATAAATAATAGGTATATAAGGAACAAAAAGGATAATATAAGAAATAATAACCTAGTCTTTCAAAACGTAAATGACAAACGCTTTTCGTCTGTCAGTTACGTAACATACATTGTATCTAGAAACATAATAGAAATAAATAATAGGTATATAAGGAACAAAAAGGATAATATAAGAAATAATAACCTAGTCTTTCAAAACGTTAATGACAAACGCTTTTCGTCTGTCAGTTACGTAACAGACATTGGATTTAGAAACATGATAGAAATAAATAATATATTAGAAATAAAAAGCATAATATAAAATAAATAATAACCTAGTCTTTCAAAACGGAAAGACGGAAAGTGTCTGTCAGTTACGTTTTCATGAATAAACAATATTTTTTATTTCTGTTTAATATTTTACTATTTTTGCAGCAAAAACGGAAGAATAATTTTAAAAAATAACTGTCTTGTATACTTACTCAATATTTTTTTAATTATTTTTCCGTTTTTCAATACCTAATCTAATTTTAGTTAGTAAAAATGTTTTAAATCTGCGGTCGGTAGTGGTACGGGATATTACAATATCACACTAATATTATATGCAAAAGTTTCGATGCATGTATGACGAATATTATGTTACTTCTTCACGCCAAAACTACAGAACAGACTGTGCTGAAATTCTGCACTAATGTAGGTCAACACCTGGAACGTGAACTTTTATCTCACGCAATCACACACACATTTTATCTCAGTCTAAATTCAGTCTCTAGCTGAAAACCAGCGTAGTTTTGGGCCTAGCTGAATGCTAAACATTCATAAAAAATAAGGGAAAAGGGATAAAATATTATTAGCCCGATTTTTTCTTCTATTAATTTTGCATACAGTTCATCCTGGAAGAGATCGTCATAACGATAAGGCCGCTCTTTATACTTCATTTACCTTAAGCATGTCTGTTTGAAATGTTCTTTCTTTGTGTGATAAAGTATTTTCTATCTACCTATCTATCTATTATTCTTTTTCAGGTAATATTATAAGAAAGAAAAACAAAATTTTTAAATACTTCCTAAAAATCTAAGCCGATGACGGCTTACATTTTTAGCTGAGTCCTCAGAAAGTTGGTAGCAGGTTGGATTGCGAAGCTAATTCATTGAGCCGAAGTAAAATCTAGCATTCCAATCACCTGTGGACTCAATCACACTCAATAAGCTTTTTAAGAGCTATATAGAACACGTGTGCCCTAGGTCCTTTTTTTAGATTTATTTTCTAATAAGTCAGGATATTTCTTTTGTTAATTAAAAATAAATACTTTGCTTCATCTATCCCATTAATGTACGTAGGTACAGTGCGCGTCACATATAAGTACCCCCCCCCCCTATCTCAATGTATGTGGGACACAATAGTTGTTATTGTTGGGAATTTCAGACTTTTAGTATTATGGGTGGGCGGTTCGATCCTGAGCGGGGCGGCGTGATAAATTTTTGCATGTGAAAATTTGTGACAAGTTACAAGGGAATTAGATGTAGTTGAAAATATTTTGTAGACAAGGGGGATACTTAATTCTGACGCGCACTGTACCTTCTAGGTATATTGATATTCGTTGCTTACTGACACCTAGGTAGTCTGTAAATTACTAGTTCCTACGATAGATACACTACTACGTGTTTTTTAATAGAACTTTGAACCTAGTCGAACTGATTATTTTAATTTAAATGAACATTGTGTACAAGAAATTTGAATATGTCAATGTAGGATGGGTGCTTTAAAATTATAATTAAACAACACAAAACATACGTTAAGTATTTATTAATATTCATTCTTGTATAAGTACGATGAGTAAGTATAGTGAAATCTAAAAAAATAATTTGATTGTTTTGAAAAAGCTAAAATAGACTTCGAATATATTAATTTTGTACTGTTTATAAGTTTATCGAGAGATATACTATGATATATTTCCCGATAACTTTATCGGGAAAAATATTTTTGAGACCAAATTTGGATATACCGCAAGTCCATATAAAACGAAAGAATGAAAGAATTTTTAAAATCAGTCCATAAATTTTTAACTGTTTTTAAGTTTTTCAGGAGAAATGCCTCGGGAAAAATATTTATGAGACCAACTTTGCATATACCACAAGGACATAGTGAAAGAATAATTCAAATCGGTCCATCATTGATATGATAAAGAAATTAACAAACTTATTTAAAAAAAAAAAAAAAAAAAAAACTTACCACAGAACCTCCTACTTTTTTAGGATCAGTTAAAATTCTTCTTCCTTACTGATCATCCGTCAAGCCTACTAAACACATAATTTATGGGTCATAATGAGGAATGTGAATGTGAAATGCTAATAAATGAAATGCCTATGTCCATCAGTGGACTAATATAGGCTGATGATGATGATGATGATATAGGAAATACCATAAAATAAAGAAATATTTGAGTGTCTGGTCAAAGCGACAAGACCCTCTACGAGTCGAGTATTTGACTCAGCGCGTAAGCATTGCCATACAACGAGGTAATGCAGCCAGCGTCTTGGGGACGCTTCCGACTGGTATTGATGACAGTGGTATTGATTGAGCTACCTTTAGATGAGATTATTTGCAACAGTCTGCAGTCAGCTCTATAGTTTCAATTGTAAACACTAGTCCTAATTTGTTTCTTTATTTGTTTATTTTCATAGATAATAAAGGTTTTACTCTGTTGTTACTTATTATGATACTTAACTTGTCCCCACTCAAGGTAAACAAGAACCAAGGGGGAAGATCGAACGGTTTTCTGATCAGATGATCAGTGTTATATTTGAATTGTATGTTTGTTTGTTTGTTGTAAATTACTATGTTTAGCCCAACCCAACCTCTTTCCTTTGCCTATGCTAATATTATAAAGAGGAAAGATTTGATTATTTGTTTGTTTGAATTACTGGTCCAATTTGAACAATTCTTTCACCATTAGAATCCTACATTTTCTGTGGTGAACATAGACTATAGAATATTTTCAAAAAAGTTAGTGATCCGCATGAAAAAATTTAATTTCTTGGTGCGAAGCTAGTTGACGTATAAAAACAATGGCTAAGGATTACAATGTACTTAATATTTTTTTTACCAAGGAATCCATTATAATCCATTATTATGTATATGTATAATCCTTTATTTTATGTTTTGTGCATCTCAATAAACAAAATAAACAAAGCTAAAAACCAACTATCTCGTCTGCACACAGAAGACGTAAAAAATACAGAGAAAAACTGCTTTCCTCTTCTCAAGGTCGTAGTCGACTACGACATCAACAGCTGAGTTGTAGGGTACGATTCTCACGCAGCACGGTCAAGCTGGTACAAATTCAAAGAATATTCAATATTCTTGAATATTCAAAGAATATTCTTAAGACTGACCTGCGAGATCTTCATTGACATATCTGTAGTAGTTAGTAATATTCCTCACTATGGTACCCATGTTGGATTTGAGTCCTGAAACAATAGTAATCAAGTTAGATTTGCCAGGTTTTTACCTAGTTCAGACACTTATATTAACTTAGCTCATAAATTATAAGAATAAGTAGGTACTATTTGTTATTTTGTTAGTCCTAAGTTATCTGAATAATTTTTTATTTTTTTCTCTATTATCAAGTATTTTTGGAACACTTAAGTACCAAACGACGGATGGATTTCCCAAATAAATGTAGTACAAATGATTTGTAATTTGAGAATACTTTCACTATGGTTTGCTATTATTTGTATTAGGATGGTATTTATTTAGGTTTTTGCGACAAGATTTTTTCGAAATACTTACACACAAATACTGAGAAAACATTGTCTTCTTTGATATAACAATGGAATTAGATGTAATTTAATAAAAGAAATGTATTTTGATAAAAGTTTATGGTAGAACCTAGGTACCTAAATATTATTTTAATACAAATAGTAGCCATGGTGAAAATGTGCTCAAATCATTTTGGTACTATGTACGTTTGTATGGGAAATTTACCAGTCGCCGGAGCCTTCACTTAAAACATGTATAACTTCAAGTCAAGATAATCGCCTTTTTTGTTTTTATCACATTTTGTTTTTATTGAAGTTACTACGCGTACCAAGAATCAGAGGCTCAATATTATTTTATATTTTATTTCTCTCTTTATCTCTTTAACTATTATTTCTCTCTTAAACAGAATTATTACAACATATAACAGAATTATAAGTACCATTTTAACGGGCATAAATCGCGTTTATTACCTATTTTTCCTGACGTTTCAACAGGTTTACACACTGTCATGCAGATGCGTGTCTATGTAGTTTAGGTTTCTGATTACGTATTCAAATCAATGATTCAAAGTCATTTAACATTAGCGATATAATCACCACTGCATCTACATGTACTTAGGTAATCTCTGATTATTTGTCATTATCCTGTTAAGAAAATCAAGATTTTGCACCTATACGCTGCCGCATCCTACTAATATTATAAACGCGAAAGATTGTAATGGATGGATGTTAATTACTCTTTCACGCAGAAACAACTAAAATTATTTTGATGAAATATGGGCTTTTTATCTCGAAAATCCTACGGAATCGGGAATTACGCGGGTGAAACCGCGGACACACAGATAGTAGTCGATACGAAATTAAGATAAAACGCAGTAACTACTCTGTTTCTAGAAGGTCCCAAAATAGACTTTTTCATATAATGCAACTTTTTAATCGTAACTTTTTTATATTTTAACATCGTTGAGCTTGGTCAAGGAACAAGATAAACGTTTATCTATCTAACCACGAAATGCAATCATTTTTGAAACAATTTTATGGGTTCTCAACATAATTACAGCATGAACTAAATTGTGCTTACTTCTAACCACATTTAAATAACTTAGCCTAGCTTTAGCCTCTGAGTTAAAAAAACGGTTATTAGGTGCCACAATATACCTCGACTGTTATCATTTGAAAATACACGAAACGATTAGAACTAACACAAAACTTCTTCACACACTTTTATGCGAAGCCACACAGAATACGACAAAAAATATCAAAGTATTTATTCACCACTCATGTCACTATATTTTTTCCCGCAAACAAAACTCCACAAAGCACACAGGAAGTGATATCATAGCAAATAGTAACACTCAATAAGTATTAACGATGACAAAAAAAGAAGTTGAAATACCTGAACAAGACGTGTTCTTTCTTGCCGCCGCAACGCAAGATTGAGGGTCTACGCTCGTAGCACTAAGCCAACAGCTTTGCCGTCTATAAGTATAATGAACTGGATTTGTTAATTCAACACCTATTCTGATTAGAAATTCCGATCTAGTTGGAAGGTTGTAGGGTACCTTCGCGATGCACAATGATGAGCAACGAACCGCAGAGGGCAAGAGTTCAAACAAGTTTTGAGGATGAGGTGAGAAATCAAACTTTACATGATAATGTCGTTTCTTGTTCATGATGACACTATGTTAAAACATACTATATTTATTATAAAATTTTAATGAACAAAAAAAGTCACAATTAATAGAATACTTTATTAAAATTTTACACCAGAAATAGAACATAACAAAAGACATTAAACAAGACAAGTACAATGGGCGGCATTATCACTTAGAAGCGATCTCTTCCATTAAATAACCAAATAAGAAATAATGTTTACAATTGAGCTAACTGCAGACTGTTGCCTCGCTGTATTACAATGATGCGCTGCTCAGACAGTGACCAGCTCTAAGGTCACGTTAATTTGAAAAACATGAGTTTACTTATTTTTGGTTCAATGACAACTGTATGTGAACATAATAATACGCGTTCAGAAAACGTTTCGGTTGGTACGAATACTTGGGTTTACTGCCAGATTAACTTTAGTTCAGTTAAAAGATAGGCGTTCGCGCGTGGGCACTCAATGTGTTACGTAGATATCTTGTAAATATTTAAGAACCACATGGATTTGGATTCACTCATAGTGTGTGACGCTACTTGCGTCGGCACACTGGCGTCTGGCGCCTTCCCATCTTCCGAGGACATCCGTTTGATTATTCAGAAAACAATACAATCTCTCGTGATTATTTTCAACGAGATGAGATAGGTCGTTAATATATAAACTAGGAATAGGAAAGGACCGAGGATAGAACCCTGCGGTACCATTGTAACTAGACCCCGAAGACCGTTCCCCATTAACGTCAACTCTTTTTATTGAGGGCTAGTGCGGTAAATTGAGCTGGTGATCTTAAGAGATACAAGTATGCTCTATAGAGCCTATGCATTAAGTCTCCTTGGAGAAGAGACCCTAGGGGTATTGAGGCTCTTCCAGGTTTCATTTATCGGAGCATATGGCCGACCTGGGCTGGTACAGGGGGTTATTGCAGATAGCGTCTTCATCAGGACGTGCCAACTAAATAAATAAATAAATCATCATCATCATCATCATCACCAGCCTATAATAGTCCACTGCTGGACATAATAATAAATAATGCTGGATAATTCACAGAGCATTATCTAGCACCAAGCTAAGCAGAGCTTGTGGTATGGTACTAGTATAGTAGTATAGATAGTTTTATTATTATTCATAGAAAACGACCACAACACCCTGAAAAAATATTTGTAGATCATACAAATATTTGTCCCGAGGCGGGAATCGATCCCGCAACCACCTGCGTCGCGGACCTTCGCCCACCGCACTACAGAGGTCGTCAAACTGGTATTCTATGGATGAGCTACCTCTAGATTGCTTGCAACAGTCCACAATTAGCTCCACTGTAACTCTTTTATTCAATCTAAACTAAATCTAGATTTGCCAATCAATACAGTAGAGGTTCAGGGTGCTGAACTTATACCAAATTCAATAACCCAAATTCATTAACCTTGTGGTCAAAATAGTTTGGAAACTGATATGCGTGTACAATTTATTTTGCATGCTCATCGTGCGACACTGATTTAAATATCTTTTGTCAGTGTTGCCTACATACAATAAGTACTGATAAATAGAGCATGATAGTCAAGAATTTTAACTAAATGTAGAGCAGTGTTTGAATTAGTTTTTTAGTAAAATGTTTTAAATTTTAAATATATTTGTTTGAAAAAAGGTGCTTATAATACCTAGGATGATAGATACAAAATACTTTATATACAAAGAAAGAGAACATTACAAACTAACATGCATAAAGTAGAGGAAGTATAAAGGGCGGCATTATAGGCGATCTCTTCCAGCCAATCTACTGAACTGGACTAGACTTAATGGAGGCTATACAAGAAAAACACGTTTATATGGTAGAAAAATTAAATAAATTAGACGGGTAGGTATTTACAAAGGTCATTATTCGATCTCAGCAGAAAATTATAATCACCTCAGGTTATGCTACAAACGTAGGTAATTAACGGAAACAATAATTAAATATTCTGTATTTTTGTTAGGGTAACAAAGAAAATAACAATTAAAAACAATAAATAAATAATAGTTGGGGAGGCCCATTGTGTGGGACGCTACTTGCGTCGACACACTTGCGCCCTCCCATCTTCCAAGGACATCCGTGAGGGCTGGTGCGGCGGCAGATTTGGCCGAGGATCTTAAGAGGCGCAAATATGCAGGTCTCGACAGAGCCTACAAATTTGCTCCCCTTGGTGTCGAGACCCTGGGTCCGTGGGGTACCGAGGCTCTCCGGGTCTTCAAAAAATTATCAGAGCGTCTGGTCGAAGCGACGTGTGACCCGAGAGCTGGTCAATATTTGGCACAGCGCATCAGCATTGCCATACAACGTGGCAATGCAGCCAGCATCTTGGGTACACTTCCAACTGGTATTGATATGGATCAGTTGAGCTACCTGTAGTTTGTTCGCAACAGTCTGCAGTTAGCTCAATTGTAAATACTAGTGGTTTTTTTTTATTTAGTTAGATCATTGTAATTTATTTGTTAATAAAGGCTTAGCCAGTTAAAAAAAAAATTAAAAAACCAAATTAAAAGTAGTAATTACAATTGAAACAATACCATATGGCAATGCTCATGCGCTGCGCCAGATATTGACCAGCTCTGGGTTCACACGTTCAGATAGTTTTTGTAAACCCGGAGAGCCCTGGTACTCCACAGACCTAGGGACTCAACTCCGATATTTTTTAAATTAAAACCAGATATACCTATATGTTATTACTGGCATAATTATCCAAGTTTGGCTATATTCTAAATGTACGCAAAATCTGATCGGTAGTCTTGGAGATAATCTTTTTAGTTGAGCGGGGAAAAATATTGTTGGGTAGAAAAATTATGGGTTGAACAGGTAAGCACTCTAAGATTCGCATATCACAAACTTTCGGCTTTATATTTTAGTAGAATAGGATATACCATCTAGATGCCACAGTAGAAACATTATTTAAATAAAACACACACCGTTATAATTATATAGGTACCTACAATACTAAACATAAACAAGATCCGTCAAGTGCGAGTGTGACTAGCGCGCCGAGGGTTTCGTATTTTTACAATTATGCATAATTAGTATGTGCTACCGATCTTTCGATAGGTATGATGACATTACAGGTGTAAAGCTACAGCGTAATAATTTTTCTCGTGTAGCGGGTTCGATTCCCGATTCAGATGTAACGATTTAAAAACCTATGAATGCAGATAAAATTGTTTTTTAAAATAAAATAATGTCTTCTTTCAGTAAAACGTTCCATCTAAAATATCTAAGGTCAAGGGCGTAGCCAGGATTCTGTTCAGGGGGGGGCAGCCGAAAAAAAAACCAAGAATACCTACTAAGTACATGCTGCACGAGAAATGGGATAGGTAGGCTACGTTTAGAATAAAAAAAAACAACAATAGTTTAACTATACGTCACGTTATTTTACAAAATAGTAGTCCTCGAGGTACTCCAAAAAACCATTTTAGATTCAGATTCAGATTCAATAACTTTATTTCTTTAGGCTTACAAAATAAGCACTTAGACAAGTCAAATTTTATACAGTTAATTATTATAAAAAAGAAATAAATATGTTATTGATTTCTCTTCACTTCAATTTTTTGTCAATTTTTTAGCAGCTCTGATTCAATTTAGTTCTAATTTTTTTAAGTACCATGCTTCGGTGTAGGCTGAGCATACATAGGCCGTTTAAAGGATTTTCAGTCATCATTTCCTCAGCCATATTTACTTCTAAGCACATTCCGCGAATTTTTCGAGATTTTTGTCATATTTTGGAGAGGCTGGTAAACGTGACAAAAAGGCTATAGAATTAACGGCGAGCGGAGCGAGCCGCAATTTTTTTTAGACATTTTGGATGTTCTGTAAAATATAATCAAGACTTAGTGTGTTTAGATGGTCACGTGGTAGCATAAAAAAATATAACAGTGAGTGGAATGAGCGCTGATATTTTTTTGTATTTGCGGCCTCTGAAAATTGTTAAGAAAATGTGACATTTTCGGAAGGCTGTAAAAAAGCTACAAAAGTAGAGAATTAACGGCGAGCGGAGCAAGCCGCGAAATTTTTTCTGACTTTTTCGGTCTTTAGCGAACAGTTTTGAAAGTATTCTAAACTTAAGAAATAACAGCAAACGGAGGAAGATATTCAATTACGGAAAAACATGGAAATAGGTATCTATCCAATAAATGTGCCTACATAATAATGTAGATGCACAATAAGAATCGAATGGCACGGAGCGCGAGCGCGCCCTACCCCGCAACCAACAACGCGCAGCGCGCTGTTGCAGTGAAGAATTTTGATGAAAAAAAAAATTAAGATCCTTGAGTTTTTAACCAACCATTTCAGGTGCTGCATGACACGTACATATCCGAGAAAATTTTATCCATTGAAGTATGATTTTAAACGGTGCCTCAACATTTCGGTGGGGGTTTGAATTTAGATGCAAACATAGTACGATTGTATAAAATTGACCTGTCAATGAAGTTTAGTTTATTAATAGGCTTGGCTATCTACGTAGTACGTATTTAAAATTAAGACTGCATCCTCTAGGGGGGGGCAGCTGCCCCCCCCCTGCCCGTACCTCCCTACGCCCATGTCTAAGGTAGTTTCCCTCCTTGTGGCATAGCCGTGGGACGCCCTGTATAAATACTATACCAGTTACTTCGGACCAGTACTCCCTGTATTGGTAAGTTTTTCGATTCTTTTTTATTATAAAACCTAGACAAATTTTATGAACTTTTTATAATACATATAAGTTGATCTTTCATTTGACTTTGTAGGTCTCTTAACATTTCAACACCACAATTTGTACTGAAAATATAATTTTTTTATTTATCTAGACAAGCGACCGACTTTTGCTGTATTTCAATTTTCGAATCAATAGCTTCGGTAGTTGCTCAAATATTCAAGACGAAAAACGGACTGACAGAGGTGAAGGTTTCCGTCTCAGACCGAAACCCTAAATGTAAAGGGCAATGAACTTAAAACTCGCGCATTATTAACATAGCAGAGCACGTGGCACAGGGTTAAAAGAGAATTAACATAAAGTATAAGCCCGCTAAGGTTTTAAAAATAAAGTGTAGTTAACCTATTCTAATTACAATACTTTCATTATTAGGACGCCCTGAGTGGCGCGGTGGGCGCAAGTCAACGCAACGCAAGAGGTTGCGGGTTCGATTCCCGTCACTGGACAAATGTTTGTACGATCTGCAGATATTTCAGGGTATTCTGGTCGTTTTCTATGTATAATAAAAATATATATTTAATATTATTGTATATCAGTCATCTAGTACCCACAACACAAGCTCTGCTTCCAGGCTATATGATGCTGTGTACTCGTAGAATGCCCAACATTATTATTATTCATAAGTTTTGTACGCAAGAAAGTAGTCATTATTATTGTGTCTCATTTCCATGATCACAGGTCATATAGTGACCCGATCCTTTGGCATGCGTGGAGCCGTAGCCAACAGCACAGAAGCCTTTTTATTATTACCTATTATTATATTCATGTTGAGAAATAAATAAAGAGATGTATATGACTACATAGTATTAACAAAGTCGCTTCCCGCTGTCTGTCTGTCCCTTATTGTCTTTCCCGTATGTATGCTTAGATCTTTAAAACTACGCAATGGATTTTGATGCGGTTTATTAAAATAGATATTTCCAGAGGAAGTTTTATATGTATAACATGCATTAGTGTTAGCCAGCTAGCCGAAGCCGGGGCCGATCGCTAGTTATACGAAAGACTAGCGACCCGCTCCGGCTTCGCACGGGTGCAATACTGATACAAAAACCTTCCTCTTGAATCACTATATATAAAAAAACCCGCATCAAAATCCATGTCGTAGTTTAAAAGATCTAAGCATACATAAGAACAAACAGACAGACTGCGGGAAGCGACTTTGTTTTATACTACGAAGTGAAAAGTCCAAAGTAGTACCGTACGTAGGTACGGGAAGTATTTTTGTTTACATGCATGATGCAATATGCAATTATGTGGTTCGAAATGTTATTCGTCTGAGAATCTGTGAAAGCTACCACCTTAACATTTAAGGGAATGATACTTTGCTCTTTAATCTCGGAGTACGTGTTTTAAAAACAAGATTGGTAAAGATTTTCTAGAAAATAAACATAATGAAACATGTTTTGCATACATTTCGCAGTTTTTCTCAAGAACAGCGCGGTTTTGTCGAGAAGTATTTCTTAAGATGTGTCTTAATTTTAAGGTTAGATGTTTAATTAAATAATAAATTAACAAACAGTGCTGAACAATCCATTCATCCATCCATTCACACCAAACAGAAGTCTAGCCCCAAGCTAACCAGAGCTTGTGTTATGTATTCTAGATGACTGATAAACTTAATACATTATTATAACGACCAGCACACCCTAAACAAAAATGAGCATACGAACAGTTTTGTCCGGAGGCGGGAATCGAACCCGCAACCTCCAGCGTCGCACATGGACCTTCGCCACCGCGCCACAGAGGCCGTCGGTCGGATTAAATTGTAATTAGGTAAATAAAGATATGGCGGTAGAAAATATGCTGCGCGGTCCATTTGTGCAGTCATCGCATCACAATAAACCAAAAAACCGCTCATACTCGTATAGATAATATAGACTTCTTCGTTATGAAGAAGTCAAGTCATAACACTATTGTAAGCCTCCATCCCATGACCGTGATTTTTCCCTAAACTGGACACTGTCAGAGAAATGGTAACCGGACACATGTCATAACAAAGAGAAGTCAAGTCAAATCAACTTAGCCTAATTTGTCCGTAACAAAGGGCAAATAAATTAAAAAAAAAAAAAAAAAAACAAACCGATTGTTTATTCGTATTCTGGTCATAATTTTATTATTTTATTCACATATAACCGCGCTTCGTTGATTCCCAAATTATTATGTCCCAAAGCGAATTTCAGAACACGACATTCATCCTACCAAAACAGAACCCGGATCTTTAGCAATTTTGCGAGGCAATGAATCTAGCTTGCAACCTCCCAGCAAAAGTTTCCCTAGCACTGAAATATACCCCTTGCAAGACCTGGCTGCGACACATCAACCTCTCCTACAAACTTGTTGGCGAAGGCTCTAGCGATCCTCAAAAACCGCCAATATTCATCCTCCACGGACTATTAAGCAGACGCAAACACTGGAAGGGTTTGGCTAAAACAATCTACAACGTAACTAAAAGGACCGTGGTGATTTTAGACCAGAGGAACCACGGTTTTAGCCCGCACGTTAATTCTCATAGATATGAAGATATGGCCCAGGATGTTATACAGTTGCTGGACAAACTGAAACTGCGGAAAGTTAGCCTGCTCGGACACAGTATGGGAGGCAGGGTTGCTATGTGTACCGCTTTGACTGCAGTAAGCGTAACTCTGAATAAAACCCTTACCACACATCATCAGCCCATGTCCACGGCTGGACGTAGGCCGCCCCTAATAACCGCCATAGCACCCTTCAGCTAGTCGTATCCAGCATCTTCCTGCAATCTTTCGCAGGTCGTTATCCCTGGCCGGAAGGCGTCCTTCACTAAGTTTGCTAGTCGTGCTCCACTCAAGAACACGTTTACCTACCAGTTGTGGGTTTTTTTTTCGAAAAATAGCTGGTCTACTGCCATTTCAGTTTGCTAATTCTTTATTTATAGCAATGATAATACGATCTTTGGTTCTCACCAGGCACTATTTCATAAAACTATGAAAAACTGACTCTCATTTGATATGTACTAAGCTATTTGCGCCCTTGATATATCCTCATTGTATTTTCAGCCAAAACGAATTTCCGGTCTCATCGTGGTGGACATATCACCGGCTTCCACTGACCCTCAATTCCTCAAAAAGTACGACCTCCTTGTCAACATTAAAAAAATAGACTTGAAATTCCCAAAGAAAGTCCACAAAGCAAGGAAGGAGGCGCGAAAGGCGCTGAAGAAATTTTGCGACGATGATGTCATAATTGCAGAAATCCTTTCGAACATCGAGGTAAAACAAGATGGTATTATTGGGTGGATTTGCAATATCGACGTCCTGATCAAACATTTCAAGTACATCGCTTCGTTTCCACCTATGAAGGGAAAGGTGTACAAAGGACCGACTTTGTTTATCGGTGGGCAACTATCTGATTACATTCCGTAAGTCTACCTCTACTTTTATTGTACCTTACCGCCAGATACCATAAACCCACTTTCTTTTGTTCTTTAGTCAGACAAATAGCTGAGATAGTTATCTCACGAAGGATTCGTTTTTATAAAATCTTGATTAGGTTGTCTTAACAAACAGAACGAATCTCTCAACGATCATTCCTAACTAATTTAACATAGGTCTTGTGCTGTAATGTAGTACTACACTTAAAAAACATTTAAAAAACGTAATAAAAATTACAAGAAGGGAGACAATTGGCGGTCTTATCGCTCAAGATTGATCTCTGCTAGATAATTATGGGTGGATATGATCATTAGATTTATTTTAGGGCTCTGTGTGCATTATTATATAGCTTATAGGTATTATTTATAAAGTTCATACACTTGTCAGTACTTTACATACTACCTACATACTTATATTACAAAAAACACATAAATACACACATTATTATCTACATTTTATGAAAGGAAACAAAAAGATCGTAGTCACCTTTCAATTCAATCCATTAATTTATTATATATATATTCAAATTCTTTGCCGTAGTAGAGAAGTAAGTAGAAATAATATCAACGTTCCAAATGTAGAGGCCTATTCAAACATATGCGGTATTCGGCAGCGGAAAACTTCGCTAAACTTCGCTAAATCGCAGAAGATCTCTGCAAAACCATATAATCTACTTATCGAATACCAGCACTTGCGTGGCACTTGGCACCTGAGTAGGGTTACCATCCGTCCCGATATATCGGGACTGTCACCGTCTTTAGGCTCACTGTCCCGACGTCCGGTCCCGACAAAACACTAAAATGTCCCGATTTAAAATTCGCGCGCTGCGCTCGGCAAGCAGAAGCTATTAAACTTGATTCGTTAAAAAATGAAACATCGGAAACTATTTCTATATATTGGCTCGACACTTTGAGGCAATTGCAGATTCCGCTAGATAAGCTTGTTGCTTTTTGTGGGGACAACAGCAACACCAACTTTGGAGGGCTTGAACATCGGGGTCAAGGTTCTGTTCGTATGTTGATATAAATTATCAAACTCCTTTGTCACATTCTAGAACGAGATGGCTGTCCATGAACGAAATCGTCTTCTGCCAGGGACTGTGGAGTCTATTTTACAGTGTCAAGTAAATTATAACATGACTTGCACAGAGTTTTACAAATATGTTAAAAATCACAAAGAATTGTTGAAAAAAGCAAAATCTTCTGAAAAGTATGGGCATTTTA
The DNA here is from genome assembly GCA_963931895.1 of Eupithecia pulchellata. Classification (NCBI taxonomy): domain Eukaryota; kingdom Metazoa; phylum Arthropoda; class Insecta; order Lepidoptera; family Geometridae; genus Eupithecia; species Eupithecia pulchellata. Next base: position 5,961,745 of record OZ007541.1, on the reverse strand, counting down.
GTACCTAATTAGAACATTTAATTCAACGTTATGTTATGTATGGTAGTAAAATAAATGTTTAATACTATATCTGCGCGTTTTGTTCACTACATCCTAGAACGTCCCGACGAGAGCCTAGCCAAATATGGCAACCCTACACCTGAGGCACGCCGAATCATTCCACGGTTCCCTGTGGTTTCGTTTCGGTGTTATCACCAAATAACGGTTATTTTAATATTGTTCGACGTTGTGAGTTATGACGACCTCTGTGGCGCGGTGGGCGAAGGTCCGTCTGCGACGCAGGAAGTTTCGGGTTCAATTCCCGCCTCGGGACAAATATTTGTACGATCTGCAATTATTTGTTCAGGGTTTTCTGGTCGTTTTCTATGTTATATATGTACTCATATAGTATTATGTATATCAGTTATCCCATAACACAAGCTCTGCTTAGCTTGGGGCTAGATAATGCTGTGTGAATTGTCCAGCATTATTTATTTATTTGTTCGCAGTGCAGACGATCTCACCCACATCAGGGACTTGTTCCCTAGAGCGGTGGTCACCTACGTGAACAATACCACCCACCACCTTCACTTGGAAGACCCCAAGTCTTTCCTGGAGCTAGTCATTCTCTTCCTGAAGACTGATTTTTGATTGTACGGTTTATTTGTGTTTCAATATAAGATTTAAAAGGACTCCTTAGTTTTTATTTGGACTCCGTCCGGTGCAATCGGGTCTAATTCGAAAAATTATTATTAAATGTTTATTATTAACATTTTTCAAACTATAGATAGATGGATAGATAATTCTTTATTTCATAGCCTTACAAATAGAATAGGTACCTACTAAAGTTAACTTAATCTATACCCACCCATATCATAGTTTATTTTTCACTATGATAGATATAAAATAAAAATTAGTGTAACAGTGGTTTTCTCGCGACTCTTAAGTAAAAGTAAATCGTCAACTTTCTCCATACAAAAGATTTCAACGCGCCCCCCTAGCATACATGTAGCAACTCCGTAGCGTTCCCGTAGAGCTCCCGTAGCACCGTCGCGTCGTCGAGGAGGAAATTGTAAGGTAGGTAGTATTTTCCTCACACACCTCGGAAATTCCTAAACCGAGAGTAAAGTTTGTAGTTTGTTTGCAACAGTCTGCAGTTAGCTCAATTGTAAATACTAGTTTTTATTTAGTTAGATAATTGTAATTTTCTTTGTTAATAAAGGCTTTTCGCCATTATAAAAAAGAGTAAAGTTAACTAGAGACTTTTCAGACAACAGTATAATGCAAAATAATATAGTAAACTACAATCTTTCTCTTATTATTAATATCTTAGATAAATATCATCTAATTTTTGTAACACATTGAGCAACACGAGCCACCGGCCGGCGGACCGGGGTGTAACCACTTGGTAACCACGGTAACCACGGTAACCACGGTAACCACGGTAACCACGCCTCTATTCCATGACTATGAAAATATTTGATACCTTCTTTGTTATGGCAATTTGAAGTATGACCATTATCTGGAAACATTCTGGAAACAAGCAGAAAGCAATTATCTATACCTACTAATATTACAAATAAAGATTAGAGTCTTTGTTTGTTTGATTGAATATACTCCGAAACGATTGGACCGATTTGAAAAATGTATTCACCAATAGAATTATATATTACCCCTGATAAATAGGAATTTATTTTATTCAAAAGTTAGGGCTGCGTATAAAAAATTTCAATAATGAAGATTAAGTAAAATACCCGTGCGAATCCGGTGTACTGCTAGTGTTCCATATAGCCATAACCAAAGAGAATAACCACTACGGCCATAACAAAGAAGTCAAGTTAGTATTCATCTACGATAAATTATTGTTCAAATCAGAGTGAATTCAAAGATAATAAAACCACTACATACGTTATATTGCATTTTTTAAGCAAAATATCAAAATATTTTCTATAACATTTATAATTTAACGTAATTATCCTTCTAAATGCCTAGTATTTTATATATTCTTCTGCTATTTCAAGTGTAAAAATGGAATGAAGATATTATTTAATAGGCTAACTTCTTCAAAACAAACAATTTTTAAATGTTTGGGTGTTATCCACGAGCAAAAACGAAATGCCGTCGATTTGAGCTACAAAATCTATGGACCAGCCCCATCTTCCAGAAGCATTCCTATATTCGTTCTCCATGGATTGCTTGGTTCAAAAAAGAATTGGAACTCTCTGTCGAATCACCTAGCAGCAATGACCAATACGTCGGTGGTGACACCAGACATGAGGAACCACGGGGATAGCCCCCATGATCCTTTGCACACGTACGCAGAACTGGCGTCTGATGTATTGCTTCTTATGAGGAAATTGGAGGTGGATAAAACTCATATTATTGGACATAGCATGGGAGGACGTACTGGCATGGTTTTAGCTTTGACTCAGGTATGAAAGAGATATTTTTAATGAAATAGCTGGGTTCCCGCGGTTTCACTCGCGTAACAACCGATGCCGTGGGATTTTGGGGATAAAATGAATATATGTTATTCCCAATTGTTATTCCGGTCATAAACTAACTGTATAATACACTATAATTCACATTTTTTATAATTTAGAAATGACTTAGTAAGAAAGTGTAGTCATCCGTTCCAGCACATACAGTAACCATTCTTATCTTCTTGAGATTAAAAAAAATCATTTGGCGAGTGCAGTATGCATATAATTAATTAGACACAACATTAGCAAACTTTAGTACCTATGTAAGACTACTTAGTAGGTACTAGATAATACGTAAACACTCCAAAAAAGCCTTAAATTAGTTATACGTTAGAAAAGAATTTCTAAAAAAAATAATAGGAAAACAAGCTCAGGCCCTAATTCATAAAAAGGTCATGGCTGAACATCAGCGGTTTTAGTTCTTTTGACATACAGCTTTTTGACATACTGCAGCACTGCACACAGACAGTTTACCTATTATATGTATTTATATTAATGTTTATTCTTATTTCATAGTAGTGAACTATACCTATTTTGTTTTGTTTATTTATACTAGTGAACTGTATAATTCTTGTCTGTAAAAATACTATAAAGATGAAATTTGGTTGTGTTTAAATTAAATAGGCTCCGAAAATACTGGGCCGTTTTGAAAAATATTTAACTTTTAGAATCCTACCTTATTCCATTATATAAAATCAAACCTTATGATTATCGACTATTGAATATTATTAAAACTTTTAGGGATCCGTATGAAAACTTCAATAATGTAAATGTTCATAAAATTATTATTTTTTTAAATTTCTTGTTTCTTCGCGAACCTGGAATGGACCGCTAGAATTTTGTATTTGTATGACTAAAGTTGCAAATAAAGAGTTTATCTATCTATCTTTATTTATGTAGGTAGGCACCTACATAAATAAAGAGCTAACTAAGCTTAACTTCAAAACTATGTTGGAAGAGCACCAACGATATTGATCAGGAAATTTCTAGTAGGTAACGGTAATCTGTCGGGAAATTTATTCCAGGCACCGAGGGTACAATCCCTGCTTGTGTTAGATATATCCCCGGTATCATCAACGAGTCTCCAAAACTCATTCATACCCCGCGTCTTAGAAACCATGAAGGGCATACATTTCGACGGCATGGATCTTAGCCAAGCAAGGAAACATGCAAGGCAGAAGTTGATGGAATCAGGGATTGAAAACCCTGATTTTATTAGTTTTCTTCTTATGAGCCTTGGGAGGAGAGCAAATGGGAACGTTGGCTGGTTGCTTAACGTGGATGCTCTGCTTAAGCATTTTGTTGACATTGCGACGTTTCCCGCCGAAATGTCTGGAAAGACTTATGGTGGCCCGACATTATTTATCGGCGGTGAGCAGTCGGATTACATTCCGTAAGTAATTCATCGCATTTTTCTATTTGAACCATCTTCGAAAAGAGGATTTTTTATGCTCGGCTGTATGTAGGGTTCTGTTCACAAAGGGTGAAAACGGGATCATTATTACTGAGACTCCACTGCTGTCGGTCCGCCCTTTAGCGCGCTGTGGGTATCAATGAACCGTAAACGGAAGACGAGATGTATAATTTTAGCTGAAAATTAAAGGGGGCTCCCATACCTACACAAAATTAGTTTCTTTTTGGCTATTTTTGCTCTACGTTTGTATTGTACTCTCACGGCTGTATCTCCTAAACCGTTATAGGTAGGTAGACTGTTGGAATTTTGGCAGGTGCTGGTGCCATAATAAGGTGGTAGGTATTTATAAAAAAATAAATAATTTACGGGTCCAACTGCCATACCACGTGGAGTAGGTACCGATTTCCGAAGTTAAGTAACGTCGGGCACGGCCAGTACTTGGATGGGTCACCGCGTCACGAAGGCTTTTTGCTTTTTTAGATAAAAAAAAATCCTTTTTATAATTTTTTTTTTGCAAAAAATCAAGTTATGTATTATGGTACGGAATCCTCCGTGTGTGAATCGACTCGCACTTAGCCGGTTTTGTATCTTTATGTAAGTAGGTACTAGCTGTACCCGCGACTTCGCCCGCGAATGCTATGCATTTGCCTACAGTTCCTTTACTATTAAATAACGCTGTGCAACTACTTTTTACACTTCAATCACATTTCAATGTGCACTATTTTTTCATGTTTTCCTTTCCTTGATTCAAGGCCTGAAGACTTAACCGGAATCAGGGGCTTTTTCCCAAAAGTTCATCTGGATTACATAAAGAATGTCGGACACAACGTGCACGCAGAAAGTCCCGAAGAATTTCTAAAAATGGCTCACAATTTTATATCGAGTAATAAATAGTTTTAAACATGGCTTGCGTTTTTATTCTGTGTATGTAGTCTAACGCCCGTCTTTTTTGTGGAACATGTTACCGTTTTAAATTTGAAATTCAAACGTACCCGGTAGGTATAGTCGTATTGTACCTTCCATTGTTAAAGGTAGCACTGAGAAATTCAGAGCAAAGCGGCACTTTTTGGTAGGTATTTAAAGATCAGTGCATAGCGGGAATCGAGCATAGCGAAACTAACCGTAGCTATTGCTGCGAGTTGTAAATGTAAAAACCTTATCTCTCAAGTTATTGTTTTGTTTCAACGTAGATTTGAGGTAAATTAAAATGCAATACCTACATTACAATTACATAGATGTTTTTATTATACATAGATAACCAACGAAGGGCTCTTAACTTAAATGTTTGTTGAAAATGAACTATCTGCAGATTGCATTTTTAACATGTCCCGAGTTTCCCTATTTTTGCTATTATAGTGCATTTATAGTGCTTATTATAGTGCCTTTGCACTCGGGGTAATCTCTAGGATCTTTTTTGGATAAATATTTTCTATATCCCGAGGCGGGAATCGAACTCGCAACCCTGCATCGCAGGCGGACCTTCGCCCACCGTGCTAGAGGTCGTCGTTTTTGTTCACATTACTACACAACCTACTTATCGTATTTGCGAATACGTTTCAAAAAAATTGGAAGTGTATAATATTCACACAATAAACTGTACTTATGAATGAATAAGAAGTTTTGACTGTAGGTACGTTGCTGTGTAGGTGTATTTCGACAGGACGTTTCACACACGAAGTTGTTTATTTGACCTAGGTCATGTGGAATGGTTTTGAAACCGGCTTGTCCTAGATTCATGAATTTGCTGGCTCATTTTGCTAACCACACAGAACCACACAGTCGGCGTTAGATCGGTAGGTAAACTCTTTGGTGGAAGGAACTTTTGTTTTGGTTATTTGAGACTAGGTATCCTATCGAATCTAACATTTAATGAAACTAACTCAAGTACCTCAGGTATGTATCTACTTACCTACCTCATAGACACTTCGGTCCGCCCCGGGTGGTGGCCCGGTGTTGCTCTATGACTTACCTATATTCAATATCGGTAGCTAGACGCCAGCAGAATTCGATATGAAATGTTTGTAAACAAACCCATACCTAATTAATAAAAATTACTTTGATGCCGGTACCTATGTAACACGCAAATCATAAATTATATAATAATCCCCGAATTTTGATTTCCAACCAACTATACACAGGTGGTTCGTTTACAAATATTTAATTTTAAACTTGGCTGGAGTATACACCTATAGGTAGGTGTCTAGGTAGTTTTGTACTTGCAACCAGGGATGGGTAAGTTTCGTCGTGAGAAAACCATAATAATTATCTATTTGAGTAGAAAACGAAGTGTTCTATTTATCTAAAGTGCTTCTGTTAGTCATAATGATAATGCTGAAGAAACAACGGAGCACCAATTTTTTATGAACATTCCTTGGTTTTCTAAAGAGACCTCTGTTCTGTCTGTAAACTATTTGCATTTTACTGTCACTTCTATCAAAATTAACAACTGTCAATCAAATAGACAAATGTCAACAAAATAGATAACCCCAAAATTTTTGTTTTCTTTTCATTTTTCAAAACAAATATGTTACTCCGGCTAAACCACAGAAATATGCTCCCTATCTGGAGTAACACATCTAAATTACTTCCCACAATAATATCTAGACATGCCAGTTCCACATCAGAAAATGCTGAAACTGTGGACTTAGCGTATGCTTCGTACGAAAGTACAGTTTCAGAAGAAGAAACCTCTCTGCCTCCTGTAGTTATCTTGCACGGTTTGTTGGGGTCAAAGAATAACTGGAATAGCATGAGTAAAGCCATCCACAGGACGACTGGAAGGAAGGTCATCAGCGTAGACGCTCGCAACCACGGTGACAGCAGACACTCTTCCCAGCACACCTACATTCATATGGCTCATGACGTGATGAAACTCCTGAAGAAGTTAGAGCTCTCTAAAGTATCGCTGCTAGGGCACAGTATGGGCGGAAGAACTGCTATGGTGCTGTCTCTACTCTGTGTAAGTACGTACACTATTATAATAGCAGTTGTTGATTCAGCATTCAATAAAAAACTTAATATTCTTAAGTTAAAAAGATACCACTTGAAAGAAAGAAAAAGGACGAAGAGGTCAATGGATCTCTTTTCCTGCAAATCCCAGCACTTACAAAACACTTGCTCATAATGAAAAAAAAATATCACAGATTGGATAAAAACAAAAATATCCTATAGTTCTTCAAAGTGAAAAAAAAAGTGTTATCATCATATACAAATCATCTAGTGTTGAAAGCGTAAGAGGAAATAATAATTGCTGTTTTTTATCTTTTCAGTCTGATCTGGTTTCCAGTCTGATTGTAGTTGACATCTCACCAGTGAAAACAAGCCCCCAGATCTTCACAATGGCTGGCCTCTTTGACTCCATGGCTGGTGTATCTATCCGATCAGGCATTGCCATGTCCAAAGCTCGAAAGTTAGCCGATGAACAGCTCAAATCCATAACTCCTGATATTAACTTGAGAAACTTCTTAATCACTAATTTAATTCAAACAAATACTGGGTCTTACACCTGGCGAGTAAATATACCAGCTTTAAAAGATAACTTTCAGTCACATATCGCAAGCTTCCCAAATAACTTGAAGGGGCTTCAGTATTGTGGACCAACTTTATTTATTGGAGGATCCCTTTCGGATTACATTGGGTAAGTATTCAATTAAATACCTCTAAAAAATTAAGAGAATAAAAGTCTTCCTCTTTCATTCAATGTTAAGTAATCTCATTACTTAGTAAACCCTGTAAAACCTTTCTGCATTATTTTCAGGAAAAATGACCAGAAAGAGATTCAAGAATACTTCCCCCTAGCAAGTATTGTGTTTATAGATGGAGCAGGACATTGGGTGCACAGTCAAAAACCTGAGAAATTTCTAGAGACAGTCTGCAAGTTCTTAAAAGAGAAATAGTAGAAATAGACAACTTACTGTGATTCTGCATAGAATAGTTCTTTGTTATGTGATTTTATGAATACCTAGATAAATCATTGTTATGTTTGTTTACTTTGTTTAGCTAGATAATAATATTGTTTTGTTGAAATTTTCCTTTTCATTTTACCTGTTTATTAACTCTTTACAGTACTAGGTAAATGTAAATGCATTTGTTTTTAAATTATATAACTCATAACTATTTGCTAATAAATTGGCTGGTGACTGATAGTTGCCACATTCTCATTCCAAATTCAAAGTTTGTTACGACCAACATACATTTAAAAGTTGAACCTTTTAATTTGCCAGCAACATTGCCTTAATAATTCTTGCGACTGCCTACAGAACTTTGTAGATAAACAAATCATAACAAACTTCCTGTCTATACCACAAAGGCTACACAGGACATTTTATTTTCCTGTTTTGAACTTAAAAACTATTCCCACGTTTATCGCACGTTATCTGTTGCCGTGTTGTGGTTTTGCACTCGAAAAGCTATTGCACCCGCCCTCATAAGGAAACTGGTATAAAAGGGGAGCTCTGGCTGCTACCCATCATTCCCACTTCACAGCCTGTGAAGTGAGACTACCTACTAGTTTGAAATATTTGAATACCGGTAAAAGCCGGTCTAGTGGTCAGAATGGCTGACGTACTTAAGAGTTTGGAACTCCTGTTCGATCGCCCCAATGAATCGCTGATTACGCCCAAAGGCGATGACAAAGCTGTCTTCCAGCTCAACGAACAGACTCTGGTAAGATTTCTTAATTTACTACCATCATCACATAAAAGCGTTTTATATCCCTCCTGAAAACATACTTGTACCTACATGAATTCTTTTTTTCTTTTAGCTAGAACTTGACCCTAACAAATTATTATTTGAATCACACTTATTTTCCTTCCCAAGCAAAAATATTTGTCAAAGCCCTATTAATAAATAAGGAAAATATTGCCCTATTCAACTATACCCTTATCTTCCTCCATGGCCTACATAGTCATGCTAAAAGATGTCCCTTCTTTTTATGTAGGTAAATTTAATAAAATATTTCCAGAAAGCCCATCACAAGGGAACATACCCATACTACGTGATACGTTTTAAAATGTTTTTAATACAAGTAAAAAAAAATCAAGAAGAAAAAACGTGAAACTGAACTCGCATACTATGGATACGTTCCTTAATCTCCATTTAAAACTTCCACAGCCACCAGAATACTTAAACAACGGCATCGAGTTGAACAACCGTTTCGGTGACGATGCGTCAGAGAGGATCCCTCTCATGAACCTCAAGAAACTTCCGGACTTCCGTCTGGCATCACAACTGCCGACGGATGCTGACTTCTCGCTCTTCCTGCCAAGGCATCAGGAGATGTCCACTGAGGTCATCGATACTCTTTTAGGTGAGTTTTAAAGGCTGAGCATTCCAGCACAATTTTAGGGCTATGTACGAATTTAAGATACTTAAGCTAAGCAATGATAGTAATGTAAGACTTTAAACGCACATATGTCCCTAAAAGAGACTTGCACAAATATGAAACTGTAATTGCCACCATAAATTTAAACCTTACTAGCAGCCCGCCCCGGCTTCGCACGGGTATTAAACAAAAATTTCAGATATTATACACAATAACACGATGGGTTTCACAGTTTTCATACGGATCCCTTACTTTTTCTAACAGCATTGGGATTTTTGACATTGACTCGACACTCCATAACTGACACTGGCCGTAGAGAAAAAGCAAGCACAGTGCGCAACCTCTTTTTCTATTCTGACGCGCCATAATAGAAAAAGAGGTTGAATATACAGCGCACGGTTCAATTATTGAATTTTTCATGCGGATCCCTAACTTTTTTGAAAATATTATTTAGCCTATGTTCATCACGGAAAATTTAGGATTCTAATGGTGAAAGAATTTTTCAAATCGGTCCAGTAGTTTCGGAGCCTATTCAATTCAAACAAACAAACAAACAAACATACAAACAAACAAACAATCAAATCTTTCCTCTTTATAATATTAGTATAGAAGTATAGATATGCAAAACTAATATTTTAATAAAGGACAATTAAGCTGCTTATTTAAAATTATAAAACTTTATTATCAATATTAATAATTTAATTAAGTAGTCCGATTACTTAGAGTACAACATTATTCTATATTTCCTAGCTGTTCCTGAGAATCAACTGCAAGAGTTCCTCTCAACTTGCGCCTTCGCACGGTCCAACCTGAATCCTCAACTGTTTAACTACTGCTTCTCTGTTGCTTTGATGCACAGGTAAGTTCTTTTGCTTTTCACTTTTAAAACCAGCCCTTAGTAAAATATGCACATAAGGACCAGAGATGTCATTGCAAACGTAGCACTTAGAATTAGAATTAGGACAGGAGTTGTGATGTGTTTTAGTGTGGGAAATTATTATTATTTTTTGTTTGCAGGCGTGATACAAGACAAGTCAACATCCAAAATTTTGCAGAGACTTTCCCTTCTAAGTTTTTGGACTCGCAAGTATTCTCTCAAGCGCGAGAGGCAGCGGCTGTCATCCCCCAGGGAACTCCGGTAAGTCACTTCTTACCACAACAGTTATCACATTCTTTGCCTGTCTCTGTGCACAGTAAAGGTTTGTAATTGGGAGTCCAAGGCCCAAGACTGTCATTAGAGTAAAAGTCCATTGGATAAGTCCCATCATCTCTCAACCATTTACTGTTACCCATTGATACAGAAAATTCATAGGGTGTTAGCAAGGGTTTTGGGAAGGCAGTACCCCAATCAATGGACAATCTAGGACACGCCACTTGGACAAAAGCGTCTAAATTGAATAAGACTAATTTGCTAGGGAAAATTTCAGATAGTAGAATTTTTACATATTTTTTATCAGAGTTCCTAATTTGTTTTTCTAAATTTCCTAGAACTTTGGTACTTCCTTGTCTTCCCAATGTGCCAAGAATGAGGCCAAAGCTACCAACATGCTCTGCACTTTTAATTTGATTTTGTCTATTAATTTGCATCAAGCTGTGTTCATAAACTTCTGAAGTGAATTTCTTTTCATATGGATCATATTTATAAGCAGATATTTTAGGATTGGCTATCATAATTGCTTCTAAATGAAACCTGCCATCTCCTAAATAAACTATAGCATCAGCAGTTAACTTGGGGGCAGTACAGCCAAGGATTTCTCCTGGTGAAAGTGGTTTGCTTTGTGGCACAGTCACTATGTATTCTTCAGAGCGTAGATTTTTAGCTACAGAATGCAACGTCGTGACAAATTGTATGGTACTGACAATAGCCAGATGTGTATGCTTAGGGAAGTTCACTTTGATAGTTTCAACAAAGTGTGAGGGGTCTATTTTGATATCAACAAAAATGTATAGGACCTTGATGCTGCTAGTTTGGTCTATTGGTATGAGGCAGGAATGTCCATAGTGCACTAAGAGGTCCACGCCCAACGCCACAGCAGTAAAGTCATCTATACAGCAGGCTCCGTAGGTTACGTCGCCTAATATCACAGTGTCTGCTTCGGTAAATGTTTCTATTATATCACAGAGAGTTGTCGCAAACAGTGTTAGACCTGTAAAGAAGAAAACAGTCTTTGTATAACAAATAACTTTCAATAAGTGTTGTTGAACTTCTGAGATAAACAAAATACCTTCAGGTAGTTGCAAAGCCACACGTTTTGCGTTGAGGGAGCGTATCCGCCAAATTGTTTTGTGGACTTCAAAATTGTAGTTCTGAGGAAGTGATTCACACGCTCTATTTAACAAAGGATCATTCAGAAGTTCATCGGGGATTTTATTTATTGCACGAATGTTCGGTTTGAAAGTTTTTCTCTGTCCCTCGGGTTTTGCACGAACCACTACTACTCCAGGGTTATTAACGTAATCTTCCATGTTGTAGGAACGAATTCACACCATTGTTTTTAGAAAACCACTGCTCGTTTATAAAATATTCTCAGGTTATTTCTCGTCAAAATAAAAACACGCGCGGCTGGCCTACGTGACTTTAAGCAAGTACGTTTCGTTACCACTATTTATAGTTAGACATCGAATATCGGCTGTCACAATTTTTTCCGTTGATTTATTTCTCTGTATTGCGTTGTTTTGATCTGTGATGTAGTTATTTTCCTGTTATACAATGTACACAAAGGGGAAAATAACTAATCTCAGCTTTATTTTTATATTGCTCATGAAATTGTACAAGAGTAACGTAAATATCAATTGACATTTTTGGAATGGAACGTTACAAGTTTCTGACGAATTCAAGGTCATCCCATCGTTCCATTTTACGTAACATGCGTATGTAAACCTCCTCTTCGGAATAAAAAAAAATGAGGCGAGCTATCTTTAAATAGTAATTCATTGAATAAAAACTAGCGGTCCGCCCCAGATTCGCACGGGTATTGATCAAAAATTATAAATTTTTACACACCTCTTGAAGTTTTCATACCCTTACTTTTGTTCAAACTATAACGTAGGTAGCATCATCAGGGTTATAGTAGGTAGGATACTAATGGTGAAAGACTTTCAAATCAGTCCAGTAGTTTTGGAGCTTATTTAATTCAAATATAGTGTTCTATTTTTTTTGTAGCACTGACATAGAACTAAGGCTAGTAAAAAACATTGTTTTATTTATCTTCAGCGTACCCCCATCATAATCCCGCGGGACTACACCGCCACAGACTTAGAAGAGGAGCACCGTTTGGCATACTTCCGTGAAGATGTCGGGATTAACCTTCACCATTGGCACTGGCACTTGGTGTACCCGTTCACATCCAGCGATAGAAACATCGTCGCCAAGGACAGGAGAGGAGAACTGTTCTTCTATATGCACCAACAGATTATTGCTAGGTAAACGTTATAATAATTTCAATCATCATAATCATTTTATTTATTGCAAACATATACCGAAGTACATTATTTATAACATAGTTTTTGCTTATCAGCTATTTATTTGCCTGAAAAACAGGATTTTACCGAGTTCAGTGCATTAACTAACTAAGCCCATAAAATGTAAGATTAAGTGGGTACTATTTGTTATTCCTTAGTATGAAATGAATTAATTTTTTTTTTAAATGTAATTGGAGGATAATATGGGCAATAATACCCAAATGATAAATGTTGCCATCTATGGCGCTCATAAGGGGAGGTCAATGTCCAGCTGTGGACTTGTGATTTTGTTGTTTTTGTAGACGTTATAATGGTGCCCAGTTAAAGTGATTCGATGGCTATTAGCCAAATCAAGAAACGATGAAAGTAAGAGAAAAGCCTTGATAGGTCTTTATCTCGATTTTTGAGCTAACAAAAAAGGCGAGGCGTCCTTATTATTGTTTGCTGGAAATTGAACCGATAGATTTTTCAAAACAAAGGACACGCTCTGTATTTTTGTACCAACAAATTTTATATCTGTTCTGGATCAATCTTTGCAAAAAAAAAGAAATATTGAAAACGGAAGGGACTATTCATACTGTAAAAAAATGTTTGAATAATAATAATCCCTATACGAAAATTTTTATAAATCTTTTGAATAACTGGTGTAGGAAGTTATTAATCATTAGCCAAAATACTTAACGTGTGAAATACACGTTAAGTATTTTGGCTAATGATTAATAACTTCCTCGATTAGTTTGTATCCTTGACAAAACATCGATTCGAAGATCTAAATCATAAAGCATTCCTACAAGCCGCAACAGTTTAAAAAAGAAACTAATAACTCCAAGTTCTTTAATCCCTTTAGACCTGGGCTGTCCTAGACTCTTGGACACGTAAGAAGAATTAAATTTCGAGTTCTGGACCTACATCAATTTATCTCTTCCTCCTTTCGTACCAACCAATTTCCCCACCAGATACAACTGCGAGCGTCTCAGCAACGCCCTCCAGCGAGTGAAGAAATTCTCAAACTGGCGCGAACCAATCCAAGAAGCGTACTTTCCCAAGCTAGACAGTCTGACGTCATCGCGCGGTTGGCCACCACGCCAGTCCGGCATGCAGTGGCAAGACCTTAACCGACCCGTCGATGGCCTGAGTGTGACCATCGCTGATATGGAGAAGTGGAGGAGGAATATTGAGGAGGCTATCTCGACTGGTACCGTAACTTTGGTGAGTAGAAGAAAAACATGATTCGTCAAGTGCGTGTAACTCCGCCGAGTTTTTTGAACTTTTGTCGTAGGTATATTGACGTATTGGCAAACTTTTGTCGTAGGTATATTGCATACCTCTGTGGCGCGGTGGGTGAAGGTTCGCCTGCGATTTTGATTTTGATGCATGAGGTTGCGGGTTGTTTCCCGCTTCAGGACAAATATTTGTATCTGCAAATATTAGAACAGGGTGTTCTGCTCGTAGATAGAATAAATTGTTATTATGTAGAATAAAAAAATTGTATCTTTAAACGTAGATACGTATATATTGTATTATGTATATCAGTCATCTAGTACCCATAACACAACCTCTGCTTAGCTTGGGGCTTGATGATGCTGTGTGGATTGTCCGACATTCATCATTATTCTAGTCCACTGCTGGACCTCTAGAGATAAATAATGCCATCTATGGCGCTCATTAGGGGAGGCTAATGATCGCCATAGATGGCATTATTTATCATTAGGGGGTTATTGCCCATAATCCCCACGCTGGGCATGCGGGTTGGGGATCGCAGTTCGGTGAAGTTGTACTGAAGAGGGCGCTGCTGCCCGCCCCCCAATGTGTTTCCCTTAGTCGACACGACACCCAGAAGAGTTGGGGTGGTGAAATTCTATGCCGGCACCACACGGCCTTCCATCTGTCCGACATTATTTATTTATTATATTATTATTGTTTATGTTTATAACAGGCGAACGGCTCCAGCCAGCCGCTGGACATAGACATGTTGGGCAACATGTTGGAGTCCAGCATGCTGTCTCCGAACAGTCAGCTGTACGGCAGCGTGCACAACAACGGACACAGCTTCTCTGCGTACATGCATGATCCACAGCACCGCTACTTGGTAATTAAATTATCCATAAATAAATGCAAAACAACAACATCAGCCTATATAGTCCATTGCTGGACATAGGCCTCCCCTAATGAGTGCCATATGTGGCATTATTCATCATTTGGGGGTTATTGCCCATAATCCCCACGCTGGGCATGCGGGTTGGGGATCGCAGTTCAGTGGAATTGTTCTGCAGAGGGCGCTGCTGCCCGCCCTCGGTGTGTTTCCCTTAGTCGCCTCTTACGACACCCACGGGAAGAGTTGGGGTGGTGAAATTCTATGCCGGCACCACACGGCCAAATAAATGCAAACGGATTGTATAAATGTTCTTTGCAAAAAGGATTAATATCAGATTATCTAGACGATAGAAAAGTTTGGGACGACTGATTAGTCTGTTTATTTTAACGACACCTTTGGATCTGTGTGTGTGACCATTTGGCTTTCGCATCTGAAAGTCCCGTCATATTTTTCCCGGAATCCCGGGGCGTATCCATACTATTGACAACGTTTGAGATCATTACCCTGAATTGCACTACCTATTTCTATCACTGTTAATACACTGTCGTTTTCTATGTACATATAATAAAAAATATCTATATTATGTAATAATATTGTATTATGTATATCAGTCATCTAGTACCCATAACACAAGCTCTGCTTAGCTTGAGGCTAGATGATGCTGTGTGGATTGTCCGGCATTATTTATTTATTTATAGTCTAACTTAAACAAACTCATATTTACTCATGTCATTCGGTTCATTGAGTGGGCACGTGCTAGTTGCATTTTTTAGTTACCTGATTAATCTGTTTATTTTAACGACACCTTGGTTTGTTTTGTGTACTGATTGGATCTGTGTGTGACCATTATCAATAGATCCGGAAAAATATGACGGACAAATTTCAAATACGAAAGCTGTATCTGAAATTTGTCCCGTCATATTTTTCCCGGAATCCCGGGTCGTATCCATACTATTGATAATGTTTGAGGTTACTAACCCTAAATTGACCTACAATCACTACTAATACACTGGCATTGGCAGGAATCATTCGGCGTGATCGCGGACGAAGCTACGACGATGCGAGACCCGTTCTTCTACCGCTGGCACGCCTGGATCGACGATACCTTCCAGAAGCACAAGGAGTCTACGCACGTCAGGCGGTACACGCGCTCTGAGGTACGATTATACACTTATACGTAATACGCTACGTACTACGCCTATACGTACTATGCTACGTACTACGCCTAGACGTACTCCAACATTATTAAAAGGAATCGGAATAGGTAGAGTTTTTAAGTACCAAATATACTCTACAACGATAGCTTAGAAGACCTCTGTGACGCGGTGGGCGAAGGTCCGCCTGCGACGCAGGAGGTTGCGGGTTCGATCGATTTGTTCTGGTCGTTTTCTATTATAATAAAAATATCTATATATGTGATTCAAGCAAATTAAAAACAATGAAAATTACAACAGATGCCTAACAGAATAAACAATTGCAATAGTAAATATACACTTATAAATATATATTTCCTATAAATTCAAAGGTTGCCTGGAAAACATCGCTGTTAGCGATAAGGCCGCTGATTGTGCCATTTCAGATATAGTTGGTATTAAGTTCGTGTATAAATGTAACCTTTTAACTGTATTGATGGTGCAATATTCTATTCTAAGCCATCACCAGAAAGCAGAGTGCCCTGCCGTTTAAGAGACCACTGATATTGTTGCCCTCTCTATACCAACCAAAATATAAAATAGTTGTAGATATAGAGTAGGTTTGTTTATTTGAATGTATCTTCAGTTGGAGAACCAAGGCCAACCAACCAAATTATAAAATAGTTGTAGACCTAGATTATGTTTGTTTATTTAAATGTATAATAAATACCCTTTAGTTGGAGAACCAAGGCGTCCAAGTAACATCAGCTACGATTGAGCCTCAATCAGGTCGGACCAACGTCCTCAACACTTACTGGATGCAGAGCGATGTGGATCTCTCCCGCGGGCTGGACTTCTCTGATAGAGGGCCCGTGTATGCGCGCTTCACGCATCTCAACCATCGCCCTTTCAAATATGTGTGAGTAAACCATAGATTGGAGGACCATAGATTAGTAGAGCATAGATTAGTAGGCCTTAGATTGGTGGACCATAGATTAGTAGACCATAGATTAGAAGACCAGAAGACATAAGACATAGCATTGGGCTGCGTTCAGAGGCTCAGGGTGCGGTTGGTTGGTGTAAATTTTAACTCATCCGAAGGTTCAGAACGAGTCGGTTGTTAAACGTCAAAGTTGACATAATCATGACAAAACTGACGTTACAGTTGCCGGACGTTCGTTTGTTTTGTTTTTGTTTTGCGGTTACTTTTAGGTAAATTGTATCTACTGACTGTGACTACGATCGATAACTGATAAAGACTAAAAATTTTGAAATTTACTGTAGAAATCTTGATATGTAGGTAGATAACAAACAACACTTTTGGGAAAATATGACAGCTGTCAATGTCAGAGTGTCTTTCGTCGATCTAATTACACCGGTAAAAAGTTGCAACCGTCGCAGGTTGTAAACGCTCTAGATACTAACAACCGAGCATTTTTCCTGAGGTCATGAACGACCTAGTTGCACTCCGAGCGCGCTCGAGCGTAGGTTGTGAACGCAGCCTTGGTGTCGTTTCGACGCGACCTGCGACGCAGGAGGTTGCGGCTTCGATTCCCGCCTTAGGATAAATCTATGTACGATCTGCAGATATTTGTTCAGAGTGTTCTGGTGGTTTTCTATATAATTAAAAATATAAATCTATTTAATATATTGTATTATGAATGAACCTAGTATTATGTATATTATCATTATCAGTGATCCAGTACCCATAACGAAAGCTCTGCTTAGTTTGGTGCTTGGTGATGCTGTGTGGATTGTCCAGGATTATTTATTTAGGGATCAAATAACAATAAATTTAATTTCTAGGTCTAAAAGTGAGTTTTTTACAGAATAAACGTGAACAACAACGGCTCCGCTAAACGCGCGACTTGTCGCATCTTCATCGCGCCGAAGTTAGACGAACGCAACCTCACGTGGATGCTATCCGACCAGCGCAAGATGTTCATTGAGATGGACCGTTTCGTGGTTATGTGTAAGTTATTATATTAATTTATTTAAATAAAAAAAAAATCACCTTTGTTTGAAAAAATAACATTATGTTTATCTATAAGTATCGGTTCGCCCGGATATTTAAAAAAAAATATTTTTATATATAGGATTCTAATGGTGAAAGAATTTTTCAAATCGGTCCAGTAGTTTCGGAGCCTTTATTAAATTTTTCCTCTCTAGAATATTATAGTATGGACCTATGGACTAGCGACCGGCTCCGGCTTCATACGGGTACTTCATATGGTATGCTGATACAAAAACCATATTCTTGAATCATTCTATCTATTAAAAAAAAACCGCATGAAAATACGTTGCGTAGTGTTAAAGATCGAAGCATACATACGGACAAACAGACAACGGGAAGCGACTTTTTAATTTACTTTGGCCGATCTAGATGGCGTTACTAGTAAGTTTCTTGCCAGCTAGTCAAAATTATATGAGACTAGCGGACCGCCCCGGCTTCGCACGGGTATTAAACAAAAATTCAGAAATTATACACACTAAAACGATGGATTTCAAAGTTTTCATACGGATCCCTTACTTTTTTTAACAGCATGGGGTTTTTGACATTGACTTGACACTCCATAACTGACACTGGCCGTAGAGAAAAAGCAAGCACCTATTCAACCTCTTTTTATATTCTGACGCGCCATAATAGAAAAAGAGGTTGAATATACAGCGCACGGTTCAATTATTGAATTTTTAATGCGGATCCCTAACTTTTTTGAAAATATTATATAGCCTATGTTCATCACGGAAAATTAAGGATTCTAATGGTGAAAGAATTTTTTAACTCGGTTCAGTAGTTTCGGAGCCTATTCAATTCAAACAAACAAACAAACAAACAAACAAACAATCAAATCTTTCCTCTTTATAATATTAGTATAGATACCGGAGATACCCAAGCTTATAGTTCAAAACCTTTTTGTTGAACATTGAATGTTGTAGGTATTATTATATTTTAGACCTGCTCCTTATATCTGAAAATTAGCCATAATTGATAACGCTTATCGCATCTTTTGATGGAAACTAGGTACCCACCTGCTTAAAAGATAGTCCATGACTCCGTGTTCAATTTGTAAACAGAATTAGAAATTCATTGATAATCTAGCATTATCAAAGTAAGATAGTTAAGATTAAAGGGCCTACTTATTTGTCAGCTGATTTCCCACGACGACGGTAGGTACCTTCTATACTACCTATATCTAGCGACTGGGGTTCGCACGGGCACAGATAACATAATACGCACATTTATTTAAGTTTTCAAACGGATGCATAACTTTTTTGAAAATATTCTTTGATTCATCATAATGTTGGATTTTAGTAATAAAATAACTTTTCAAATCGGTCCAGTACTTTCCGAGCTAATTCAAACAAACATACAATCAAATCTTTATAATTATTACTATAAACAGCAGCATGACCAAACTTACCCAAGTTATCTTATTGCAGTGAACTCCGGCCAAAACCGCCTGGAGCGTCAATCATCAGAATCGACGGTGACGATTCCCTTCGAGCAGACGTTCCGCGACCTTTCCGCGCAGTCCGGCAACCCGCGGCGGCCGAACCTCGCTGGGTTCAACTTCTGCGGCTGCGGCTGGCCGCAGCACATGCTGGTTCCTAAGGGAACGGAGGGCGGCGCGGCCTACCAACTGTTTGTTATGCTGTCTAACTACGATCTGGATAGGGTATGTTCTAATTTTCTGATACTGTAAGACAGCCTTTATTAATAACCAGCGGTCCGACCCTGTCAACATCATCACCAGCCTATAATAGTCCACTGCTGGACATAGGCCTCCCCTAATGAGCGCCATAGATGGCATCATTATTTGGGGGTTATTGCCCATAATCCCCACGCTGGGCATGCGATCTACCGGGTCCGACCCCGTAATTAACAAAAATTTAATTATTCATGCGGAACTCAAATTTTTTTGAAAATATTCTATAGCCTATGTAAATCAGGTAAAATTTAGGATTATAATGGTGAAAGAATTTTTCAAATCGGTTAAGTAGTTTCGTATTCAATTCAAACAAACAATCAAATCTTTCAATTATATTAGTTTATATTACCACTGTGTGCTCCAAGCCAAGAGTTCTGAGTAAAGGTTTCGCAGTTAATGTAAGTTTTGTACACAGATTGACCAAGAGGATGGCAAAGAGATGACCTGCAAAGAAGCCTCCAGCTTCTGTGGCCTGCGAGACAAGAAGTACCCGGACCGCCGCGCTATGGGCTTCCCCTTCGACCGCCCTTCAGACACTGCCTCCAACATCGAAGACTTCATACTGCCCAACATGGCTCTCACTGATATAACCATTCAACTGCAGAATGTTACCGAGCCTAACCCTAGAAACCCCCAGCAGTGATTTTGGTGTAGGTATAAAACCTATTTCTAGCTATACTCCATCAAGCCAAGTCAAGAAACAATTTATGGAAATAACACACTATGGAAAAACTAAAAATCATCATAATAATATCTTAGGGAAAAGCTCATTTGGATAAGTAATGCATGTACTGTAATAAAATCAAAGACATGAAATTAGTTTTAAGTTTATGCATACTTTGTTTACAACTTTGTATCTTGGATTTGGCTGAAGTATGGTATTTCTTATCCTTATGTAAATATAAAATTAGTTATCTTTTATGTGCATTGTGAAAATTGAAAGGCTGATTAGGTTATAAGTCTTGTGAACTAGCTAATTGTACAGTAATTTAGACAAGAGTTAAACTAATATAGGTAATTGACCCACTTAGATAAGATTTCAGTAAATAAAAAGCAAGCAAATAAATTTACTTCAGAATGTTTTATTCATTTCATTCCAAATTTCAAACACTACTAATGTTTTTTTTTATTAAAACTCATAGGAACTTCTTAGAAGAACTAAGATTTGCTTAAAATACTGTAGTCTTCAAAGAGACGAACATGTGCGCCGTTGCTGCTGCTGCCATCCTGTCAAAGATAATATTCAATCTATAAAACTGATTCATAAACATGCTAAAACTATATAAACCTAAATATAATAAATCAGGCCTATCATTAGATATCATGTAGTTAATCATAAAAACACATTATCGGCTCGTGTTTGTTCTCATCATATTAATTTATAAATCAGACAGTCGTGCATGACAGTGAGGAAACAAGAATTTTAGAAAATCTTACCAATTGAATGTCCAATTTTGAGATAATAGCAGGGTGAACCTAGAAAAAAAAGTTTAGGTTAGAAAGTGCAAAAGTTGGGATGCTTATTACTTAATCCAGATTTTGTTCAGCCCTATCATTTAATATCACGTGTTGTTATCATATAAACACATTTTCGGCTCGTGTTATTATCATCATTGTACCTAGATACTTGAAGTAGGTACTATCACATTATCTGGTAGTAAGGTTATGATGGGGCTATTAAGCGAAATGAGGAGTACAAACTTCTGGAATTACTTAGTAGGAACCTAATTACATAAATAAAAGGTGTCAATTTCCAAGAAATGATAGTAGCGTTCGTGAACGCTCCAATCTTATCAGAAGGGCAAACACAAATATCATTTATCGACAGATCATCATACATCAAAAAACTTGCCATACCATAACCTGATTGATTATGATTAGGTAGGTCAGGTAGGTACTTATACAATTTAGGAGAAAGCATAGAGATTTTGAAATAGTTAAATAAAGTTCGTAGTTTAGTATGGACGTGGACGAATGACAAGGCAAGGCAAATATGCCCGGGGCTGGAGGCGCACGTGTTTTATTAGTGCATGGTATTGCTATGGAATCCATGGAAGGGATCGGAGAAATAGAAGATTCAGTTATAAGATAATGTAACTGTATAAAGGTTGGGGCAGGGAGATAATTATTATACCTTTAATTCCTTTCATCAGCTGAAGAAAAATCCTGAACTCGCATGTGGCGTGATGTGAAGTGTGAACTATTGTGAGGTGAGCAGGGTTGCCAGGTGTCGAATTTTTTTCCTCGTACCAGGGATGCCAAAATCTCGTACTTTCATAACATAATCTCGTACAAGTTTAAAGTTTAGAAATCTATTAAAATCTGTGTTTTAAACAATGTTATATCTGAGGATAAGGGGTAGGCAGTGCAGAGGTGGTGATTAATATTCAATGTCTGGGATATTAGTGAAATCGTCTTTGTTTTTGGGGTATAGGTTTTCAGCTGTCATTCTGGAATACATTTCCTCAGACGGCTCAAAATTTATGCAATTCCCTTTACGATTAGGGCCTTTAGCACTGTCAGCCGCTAAAAGCGTACCATTCACCGTATCTGTAATAAGACGATTTCTGAGGTCTGTCTTAATTAAATTCGTTTTGCTGAAAACCCGCTCACAGTCTGCATTTGCATGAGGCAACGATAGAACTTCTAGAGCAAAACTGGCCAATTCAGAGAAATCTTCTGTTTGAAGTAACATTGCCCAGAACTTATCAGGCTCACTAGTATCTTGAAGCTGTTCTGGGTAGCGAGCTTTTGCAATAGGCAATCTTCTCCATTGATCATCTATCTGTTGTTTTCGATTATCATCAAAAGATGCAATTATGCGTGGCACGACTTCCATGAGGGGCATCAATGTTGGGAACTGATCTCTGAAATCGTTGGAGAGAGCTGATGTTGGTCCTAGAGCTTGGAGTTTCGACAGCACAGGGTCTTCCATGTCGTAACGTTTTTTTATTTCTAAGGCACCAGTCCTGAGAAAATTTCTGCAACATCTGAAGAATAATGCCTTTTTTACGGGCTGCCTTACCACATCAACGTGTTTCAGTATTTCGTATACTTTAATGCCGAGATACATTCCCTCGTCATGTAATTGGAATTGGTTATTTTCAGGGTCTACTTCACTTACATTCGGCTGCATAACATATTCTCGTTTTAAGTAACGCAGAAGGATTTCTTGATACAAATCGCGAATTCTCTCATGCAGTTTGTGAATTACCACTTTTTCATTTTGGAACTCCAGATTGAATTTGGTGAACAAAGGTAAGGACCAGTCCAGAAAACAAAAATATAGCTTATGAAATGGATCACACAGCTTTTCTAAGATGGATATCGCTCGATTTTTCACCTCGGCTTTCACTTTGTGGATTGGGTTCGTAGTGAAATCAATAAAGAATAAGCGCAGCGCTTCCCATTGCTCTAAGATTCTTGTGACTACTGCTGTTAGGGAAAGCCATCTTGTTTGAGACGGTTTCAATATTTTATGAGGCTCAACATCGACAAAAGATTGAAAATTGCGGAAATCAAACTGTCTTTTGTCACTGTTTTTAAAAAAGCTATATATGTCGCGCGCAAGTTGTTCTACAGATTCTGGAACTTCCTTACAAGCCTGGCTTGCACATAGGTGGGCTGAATGGCAAACACATTTTGAAATGACAATCCCTGGTAAGTCGCGCAACAAACGAGTTTTGACTGAGTCATTATTGCCCATCATGACGTTACATCCGTCCGAACCAAAACCAATCATGTTTGCAAGTGGCACATTACGACTGATAAAAGAATCTACCAGCGCTCTGTATATATTTTCAGCGTTCGCTGTAGGAACTTCATCGGTGCCAGTTTCAGTCTCTTTAAAAATCTTATACAGTTCCCAGAATACGCTGCAGATTTTCTGAGCATCGACGTCAAAATAACGTACCACAACACAAGCCGTTTTGATCGTAGAAACATCTGTAGTCTCATCAGTAAGCGCAGAAAACTTAGCTAATTTCAATTTACTCGCCAAATCAACTTTGTGTCCTTCTCCAATAGAATTTTTTACAACTGCTGTGATTTTGGTACGCTTCAGTTCAATTTCTTGTACCAATTTGGAATCAGGAATAATTTCTTTTAATAGATCAGTCAAGTGGTCGGCCACAGAAAAAGCAATATTGTGTTCTGCAAAAAATGCAGCCAGTTTTATTTCAGCTCGGTCCTTTTGTTTATTTTTTGGAGTTTTGCCCGTCTTGAAACCAAATGATGTCAACTTTTGGCATTGTGGACCCGATGTACTAGGTTTATTTTTCAAATGTTTTTTTGATTCGGCATGAGTTTTCAGATTTGTGATTTCAGCAACCAGGGAACTTGCTGGACAGAATGAACACTTCGCTTTCTTAGGATTACTAGGATCTGGTTGTAGCCAGTCTCGAAATATCGGATGTTTTAACCACTCATCACGAAAGGTTTGCGTACGATGTTCAAAAACCGTGTCACCTGTTTTTTTTGCAGTCCATCCTCCCTTTTTAGTTATTTTCTTAGGTGGCGTGGATAACGATTCACTGTCACTACTCATTATGTCAAAGTAACCATTTAATAATTAGGGTGAAATATGAAAATGCACTGGTGGAACTCGACAAACAACAACTAATGAGAGTAATAAGTAATAAACATTGCCCTACATGTTGTGTAAAAGAAGAAAGAATGCAATGTTTACATTAGTGCGATAAGGACGAAAACAAAGAAATATATCTTGTGGGGATTCCCCTCTAGATGTATTTCTTCGGTCAAAGACTAAATATGCTTTCATTTAGTGACAACTAGTGATGAGGTAGTGAATCTAGTGATGTGCCGAGTCGTATAATATGGCGTGGAGTGGATACTTATTTTATTATTTAGAATCTTTTTGGCTGGGAAAAAATTTAAAAATCTCGTACAAAAGTGTACGAGATTTTTATTAATCTCGTTTCTCGTACATGGACTGTAAATCTCGTAAATGTACGAGATTTCTCGTACGTCTGGCAACGCTGGAGGTGAGTGAACTGACTGAACAGCCGGCCATCTTGGATTGATTGATCTTTGAGAAAAGAATGGAATGGATGGAACGGATGCACGGTTTTAATCCCAGATGAATGAATGGCTGTGTTGCCATTATTGCCAGATCAATTTGGAAAAAAAAACAGTAGAAGTGAAGTAGTAACTCGTACTTAGCTCAGCTCGTAGCTAGCTCATTAAAAACTTTTAGTTTGGACATTTAAGTCTTAATAACAACGTGTTCAGGAGTGTGTATATCTGACATCCGTTATCTCGTTGTAGATAGCTCCCAAACAGTTGAACCGATGTGAATTAGTTACTTGTTAAATAAGTTAAGTCTTAAGAGGCCAGCGGAGGACGAATTGCCCATACAAACGTAATACCAAAATTATTTCTAATTCAAGCATATTACCACTTTATTATTGTATTATTTGTATTCGATTAGTGTTTAGCTAGGTTTCTAGATAGTTTTTTTTTTCAAAATACTTACCTAAAATTAAATGAAAGCCAATCGCGTTTTGCATATTTTTATGCCAAAATTGACAAGTTTTCTCCCTATCTGTTTCTTATTAAAAACAACAATATCTTACGTGTTGTTTGTTAAGGAACATAGCTTATATTGTCTAGTTACAGAATAACCATACTATGTGAAGAATACAAAAAGTTTTCATTCATCATTTTTGGTATTACGGAACACAAGAAGACGGAACACAACCAAATTCATACCAAATTTTAAACGGCTAATATTGCTATCGCGTCGTCGTCGTCCCGCGCGCGCCAGCTAAACAGAGATAGCGATATTCGGGGCGATTTTTGCACGCGCCTCGAGTTGAAGTTGCGAGCGAGGGTCGCCGGGTTCTTAAGTTATGATGATATGACATAACTTTGGTGTTGGGTATTTTCATGATAATTATGTTCGAAAACCAGTTTTTACAGGAGTTGGATTTGTAGTCTTCACAATTTGTTACAAATAGGAATATACGTATACACTTTTTTTATGTAATGATATATTTCGTTATATATTTACTAGGTATGCATAAGTTTTTATTACTAGTATTATGTTATCTGTGTTACTAAGGAAATTTGTAATAAGTGGTCTTGTTAAAGAATTAAGGGTAGGTACTTATCAAGTTTTTATTAAACAAGACAACATTTTTTTACTCGCACGCAAACCCACCCCTCAAAATTTGACCTAGTTTCAGCTAAGCCTTCCCTAATGAGCGCCATAGCGCCCTGTCTTCAGCTTATCGCATCCAGCCTGCCTGCAGTCTTTAGCAGTCATGGCCGGAGGGCGTCCTACACTACGTTTGCCGAGTCGCAGTCTCCGCTCAAGAACACGTTAACACCCCAGCGGTTATCGATTCTTTGAGAAATATGAACGGCCCACTAGGTACCATTTCAGTTTACCTACAAATCGTTTGAGCTACGTTTGACTTTCCGACAGGGAGTCGGATATATTAGTTACGAATCCTATCCTTCAGAGGAACTCAAAGCATAACTCTTTCCATAGCCTGGAACTGGAGAATCAACCCCACCATGAGTGTCTCAGCTCCGTAGTATTGGTAGTAATGGTAGGTAACTAGTAGGAATACTGAATAAAAACTTTAGTTTTTATAAGACCTGCGGTATGGATGACTAGAAGACTCGACGCAGTTAACCGAACGCTGCCCCGATGGATCCTCTTCTTGGCTTCTTTCACGAATTTGTTTTTTTTACTACCCAACTGCAAGATCTGCCCAAGGTGAGCTGCCAAGAAAGTGGCCGTTTACGAACACCGTTGATCAATTTGATCCAAGACCGGTCATTGCTCAGAACTTTGGGTTTTATCCAAATTCATGCCAAGACCGATCGGGAGGATAAAGTAGGTATTCTGTCGAGCATCCGGTTCAGCTCCTCTAAGACCCCACCACTAAGACGACATTAGTCTTAGTGGTGGGGTCTTAGAGGAGCTGAACCGGATCAGCGTATCGCAGGTGTGAGATGTAGTCGCCGTTTATGTTAATGCCCCTACCTTTCCAGTCCAGCATATTAAACAACCCAACCTAATAATACCAATAACCCAACCTGTTCCGGTAGCTGTAATTCGCCTAGCATTAGGGATGCTCTTACTTCTATGTCGAGTAGTCTCCTGGCGATACGGTTTAAGAACACTCGTGAGAACAGCTTATTAGACGTGGCTAAGGAGTGAGATAGGTATGTAATTTTTAAGGACGGTTTCTCTCCCTCTCTCTTTAGACTTCTCCCACTGTGAAGTACGGTGTTAATACAGCTGCTCCAGTTTATATATTTCTAAAGATTATCTTACTGTGATAATCTTCTTCAGAAACTTACCACATAAAATTCGAACCAGCATTAAATATTTGCAAAACAAGATAACATCGAGAATTGAACCTACACCTTTCAAACCACCAGCGCGGGGTCTTAGCGGGGTACTAGTACTAAAAAAAAGGAAAATTAAATTTTACAAAAAAAAATAGAAATTTGTCATATAACGGTGATAGGGTACCTACTATTGCAATAAACGAGCGAAAAGTTAAGGGATATCGTGTTGTTTAACAATAACGTATCAAGCTCTATCTATCGAATGTTAACAAATGCTGGTCTAGCCTGATTTTGCTATGCAAAAACTTCAAGGAAACATTTAATGTTAATTAAATATATACCTAGGTGGTAAAATTGTAGGTACTGTGACTATGTGAAATATCGTTACATAGATGGTGGTTTTATACATAATTAAAACCGGTAAAAGGACCTTAAAATATTGTCTAAGTATAAGTAATCCCTAAGTTTATGTACTATTTGGGCTTATCTTTGATGTTGTTATTATTTTCCTTGCTTTATAATTCGTTTTCCATGCAATTCACTTCACCCATTAGTTTTAAACTAAAAAAGTGACAAAATCGGACTCCACTCAGCATGTCATATGGTAGAGCAGATCATGCCATAGCGCTGGTTTTCCGTGGAGATCGTGCTGCACACACACCGTAAAAAATTATGTAGTTATTAAACACAGCCACGTCAGCCACACCGCGGCACATTTAATATTATAAAGTAACCTACACCGCGGGATGCATTTTGTTACCCTACTATTATAAAACAGGCAAAAGTTTTTGATGATTGCTAAGTATTATTGGAACGATGGTGTGAAACTTAACACCTAATAAATCCATGTAGGGTTTACGTAGTACGTAGCATGATACTATGGACTACGTACCTACCTACGTGTTTATAATTTTGTGACTCCGATCAAGATAACTAGGCAGGTAGGTACTTTTTTAAAGAAAAATTATATCATGTAAAGGTGCATCAAAAATTAAATTTGTGCAATTTATAAGGTTTCAGAGTA
This sequence comes from Eupithecia pulchellata, assembly GCA_963931895.1. Classification (NCBI taxonomy): domain Eukaryota; kingdom Metazoa; phylum Arthropoda; class Insecta; order Lepidoptera; family Geometridae; genus Eupithecia; species Eupithecia pulchellata. The sequence continues at coordinate 5,933,796 of OZ007541.1, read as the reverse complement.
ATTCTGGAAAATAAGATGCCGCTGCAATACCTAACGTCTGAAAACGATATTATGTAGGTACTCTAAACGAAGTTCTCGATACTATGCCTTACTCTGTGATAAACGCGCGAGTACATAGCAACAGAATAAATAACAGTAGGAACTTATATTTTTTGTCACAGAATAACAACGAGCTACTATGAAATTATTTCGAGTAGCGAGACGGGAAAGGTCGACGATCGATATTGACGTGGCTGGGGCCCCACCCGACCAAGAACATGCTATGATGCGATGCTACCTACTATGTTCTGTTCGTAGCTCATACATAAATAACTTTTGCACGGTAGGAAGGCTGATTCATAAAATCATAACCTTTAAGCCTTCGTACCATGAAAAACTCCTTAGCAAAGCCCCACTAAAATATATTGGACGTATTTACATTACATAGTACTATAGTAGTAAAGGAAAACTCGAAATGAAAATTGCAATATACAATGGTCTTTTTTATTAAATAAAAAAAATACATCATTCTCAGTTCTATAAGTACAATAACAATTTAGTAAACTTTTACCAAATCAACATTTCAGGCTGTTGATCTGAGATCAGAAATAAATTATTGGTGATCAATTGTTACTTTGATTCTGTCTATAACGAGTCAAGAGTTCTGGGCAGACGATTCGGAAAGGATACATTTCAATTATTTACTTACAAGTATGTCTACTAGGTAAAATTAAACTTAGGCTACCTAAACTATCCATCAAACATGATATCTGATAAGTTAAATGGTACAATCTTACTGGAAAGTACTTATTTAATTTACATTAGAACTACGAATAAGTTGCTCAATCAGAATAATGTAAAAAATTAAGCAGGCACACATATAAATAGATCTTAAAGGAATATCAGAAAAATAAATTATGATTTTAACACAGGGAATTTTATCACTTTCTAATTAAAGAGAAATGCACCTACTAACTTAATGAGAAGTGGTACATAGATCTTTGAAACATATTGATTTGTGACACCCTAGTAAACTATCACACAGCTCTCAAATCACAAATTAAAATGGAAAAGCTATATTGCTTAGGGCTTTACAAGTATTTTAATGTAATTATTACTTTATTGGTTATTCATAGTTCTCTTTACATCGCATTTACATTACAGTACATAATTATGCTTCTATTAGCTTCACTTACAATTAAATACCATTCACACATCCATTACCTAAATTTAAAAAAATGCTATATCTGCATGTTTCCAACAATAACATATTTGATATAGCTTAAGATTAATATTTACACAATACTGCTCAACGTCGTGGATGTCACCGACGCGGCAGGCTCCTCTCCGAGGCACTACGCGAAGGCAGCATAATATCAGCATCTTATTTGCCTTTAGCCGTAATAGTGACGGAAGATTTAGCGGGTTGCGGTATAATCGTGATCTCGTCACTAATCTTCAAAGGCTTCAGCAGAGACTCTTTCGGCGCGGGGGGGTTGGCGGGTTTGCTCTTATCCATGACGCGTTTAGCGACGACGCTGTGAGCAGAGTACACGTGGTTCTCGAATTGTTTGTACATTCCGAATGTTGCAGTGCAGACGGTGCACTTGTAGGAGAGGTGCGCCGGCTTCAGCGTCATGCTGTGGTCGCGCGCCACGTGGTTCAGCAGCTTCCACTGATAGACGCGGCCGCAGACGGGGCACCGACCCGCGTCTTTGCCCTTATTCGCCGCCTCCTGCATCGAGCTCGTCACGAGCCCGTGAGACCCCAGCAGATGCCGTTCTAAACCTTGATCAGTGAAAAACCTAAACTGACACTTCTGGCAATTCAAAGGTGGTCTATTATAAATCATCTTGGGATGAATCTTCACTTTATGTATCCATTGCATGTGGTTTCTCAACTGTTCCAAATCTTTTATGTAGCCGTCGCAGATTTCGCAAATGACGAAGGTGGCTTTTGAGTTGTTCTGCTGTACAGCTTGGGAAGAAGAAGGCTGCGGGGCGCGCGGTAGTGGTGTGATAGAAATCTTGGGCGTAGTCGAGTTGGTGCTTTGGTTGTTCTGAGTGATGGGGTAGTTGGATATGGTGGTGCCTGGAGGAGTGTTGTGCATGATCATAAGGCCGCTGCGTATAATGGGCACGCCTGAGACGGGTGCAGACCGAGGTTGGGTCGACATCGGCGGGCGCCCTCGGGGCCTACCCAAAGACGGCATATTGGTCACGTGCATAGGCCGAACCATACTGTTCATATTCATTTGTGGCCTGGGGAAACCAGTTTGGTATTGGCCTCCCATATTATTGCGCGCTCGAGTTAGCTTTGGTATTTTCGCCGGAGGTTCCCATTCAATAGGAGGAGCCAAGTTGAGGTCAGGTTTGAACTTTTTAGCGCATGCAATCAAATGGCGCGCTAGTTTTGTTTTACTGTTATCTTCAAAGTGGCAGTTAGCGCATTGTTGGTAAGCAGGTGCTCTTTCCAACCTCCCCCTGATATTATGCTCAGCTTCCATGTGGAATAAGATGTCATGAGGGCTACGGATTTCAAAGGCGCAAGTATTACACTTATAAATATTTGTGCGCATATGAGGAGCTTCTAAGTGATGAGCCATAACAAGGGATGATTCAGTCTTGAAACTACAAAATTGGCATCTCTTTTGTTGAAGTGCGTATGGAGCATTTGTTTTCTTACTAAACTCCAAGTTTTGACTTAGAGAAGCGATTGCTGATACTGTAGCTTTAGTGCTACGTCCAGATTTCTTTTCTTTGTATAACTTACGGTTTTGTTGCTTGAGCAAGTCTGTTTGTACATACTCTTGAACAAGGTTTAAGCCTATGTTTATAAAGAACTGCCCAAGAGAACAGTCAAAATAACTATCAGATTTCCCTCCACCTAGGCTTTTGGCTATCATGGTTATGGGGTCTTTAAATTCGTCCTTTTCTTTAATGATGATTTCATCATCATTGTCGCTGAGCCCATCAGATTCAGAGTTAGACTCACCATCCCATGAGTCATCCTCTTCCTCAGCCCCTCTCTTCCGTCTATTCCATTTTTTCTTTTTCTTTTCTGAACCTTCTTCTGCAGGTTTTTCTTCTTCAGGTTGTTCATCTTCTACTGGTTCTCCTCTCTCAATCTTTTCTTGGCGCTCTTTCTCCTTCTTCTCTTTCTCAGCGGTCTCTTTTTCTAATTTTTCTTCATCTTCTTTTATTTTTATTTCCTCTAATTCTTTTCCCAGTTTGTCAACAAATTCTCTGAATGGTTTCATAGATGGTTTTTCATAAACATAGGGAACAATGAATGATGGTGCCTCGACAACAAACATGTCATCAGTCAGTGATGGCAAAATGATAGGTTGTTGGGGTTGTGTAGCAGGGGAGGTTTGTGCAGGCATGCTTTTGCAGTTTATAGGAGTGATTGTGGTGCCTCTAGCAGCTATGCTTTGGCACAAATTTTGGGCTTGCTTAGAGCTAGTTACTTTGGCTGAGACAGGTGTTCCTTTGCCAGATAAAATAGAATTAGTATCTATAATAACCACGGTAGGTTCCTTTTGTTCACCATTTGTGTTGGTTTGCTTTGATGCAAGGTCTGCAAGTCCTTTAGTGTCATTGACAACAATTGGTTTACTTTTGTTCTGTTGGTTCAGTGGGTCTTCCAGAGTGATCTCTTCAATATCTGACTCATCATCATCGTCATCTTCTCCATCACCATCCCCATCAATTTCTTCAACATCACCTATCTCTTCAATTTCACCTATATCTTCTACATCACCACCATTTTGAATTTCTGGATTCTTTGTCTCATCAGGCGGTTTGTTACTGTGCTGTGATGCCTCTGAACTGTCATTACTATCAGAACTGGAACTTGAGGAGTCTTCATCATCATCATTTGTCACCACACAATCTTCTTCGTCACTGGTAATTTCATGTATCACCTCTGGACTAGGGGAGGCAGCCCCATTTTGATTTTGTTCAGGTACAGCTTCAATTTCTGAATCACTACTGTCATCTTTGGGATGGCTTCCTTGTGATGTGTCATCCTCACCTTCTGTGCGTTCATCTGCGGAGCCAGTAATTTAAGAAATTTGAGAATAAATAGTACAAATATTTTAATCTAACTAAAGTACCTAAGTTATGCTGAAAGGTAAGTTTTAAAACTTCAAGAAACAACTCATTGATTTTATAAGTAAACACTTTCATTCCTTGAGAGGCATTGCATATCATGAAGTTTACTAGACATTACAACTTCATCATATGCAATGGCTTGTATTATCTGTGGCTAGTCTAGACTGAAATTGAGTACAATGCAGTAAAAACATTGGGAATGCCAATATATTGCTAAAATAATCATCAGCTGATAGCTGTATATCAACTAAGCTTAAATGTTGTAATAAGAGTGTTACCACGAAGTTCTAAATGAGAGTTGACTCGGATTACGATTTTGGGCGTCGGGGAGTTACGAGAAACCCAGGAACTTCACCAAAAACTAGATAAATGTCGTAACCTAAACACTTCGATTTCACGATTTTAGCAATGGATTTACGAGATGAACACGAAAATTATGAATTGATCATTCAAAAAATTATTATTATCTGACCGCTGGCGTCATGTGGAGAGTGGACCGCCATATGGGATTCCATGGCATTTCTTCGAAAACACTACTTCATCAGGTTTGATAGTAAGAACACCGAAATTTTCGCAAAATCTTTACGGAAGTGGAGTATCGGGAGTAGATACATACCTGCAGCTGTAGAAATAGACATTTTCTTGAGATTTACCTATCCAAAACCAGAAAATAGCACAATAGCACAGTAGCGGAAACCAAACTAAATCAAGCTGTCATTTTGAAAGGTTCTTAGTCTGTAACGTTCCGTTCTCTAAAAAAAATTATGGTAAATGACTTTAAATAACTGACTTTTTGAGTTTGCGCATAATTAACGTACTTTAAAAACGATACAATTGTTGACATTAAGATTTTACTTAAAAATACCATGAAAAAATCAATAAATGGCTTAGATTTTTGAATAAATCCCAACACATTGTAGACTGTGCAATGTAAAGAACCATAACTTAGAATGGTGGGAAAGAGAGGGATATTGGTCGGAGGGGGAAGGACGCGGTATTCCATTTGTAAAAAATTGGAATAAAAGTGGCGGTAAGTTTGAATATAAAATTTTTTTTATTACGTAGTTTCCGGTGAGACTCCATTTTGTCAAATCCCAAACCTACACTAGTTTTTTTTTATTTCTATCTGACTGATTAGGTCATAATTTTGTTATGGTAATTTTAATACCTATGTAGGCCTTTCAGGCAGAATCTAAGCTTTTTAGGTATAAAATAAATAGTAGACTATTCAAAACATCATACAAAATTTATTTAATAATAAGTACATTTTAAAATTTTAATAGAATAATAACCTTAACTACTAAATAAATTTAAAACTCGTACAAAGGTAAACTTAAAAAAATTAAATAAATATCTTCAATTAATTTTATTCCTCTTCTGCTAGCTCAGCATCTTCAAAAGGATCAATAGTAGTATTTTCATCTGGTTTCCTTATAACTCCCATCTCCTCTGCAGCATTAAGACATACTTGGGCATTACTTTTGGTTCTTTCAAACTCTGCCCCTTCTAATTTAGTCAAAGCCATTAAAATCTCCATAACATCTGTCTCAAATATTTTGGCTGCAATATCCTTGTCACCTTTGATAATATTGCTAAGCATATAAGTGCCTCTGAATTGTATTTCCTTATTAGGGTTTGCCAGGAGGCACCGCAAGGACTCCAACCATGGCTTACAATCCAATAGTTTTCTGCAGCAGATTTTGCTCACTGAAGTAAGAATGCACAATGCACCGGCTGCTGCCATAACGGTATCCTCATCCTGTTCTTGGCATAGTAAATACAAAAACTTTGTTTTATCATTATCACCTTCATATGTTTTTATAACTTCCTCTGATTGTAATAAATTACAAACACACTGCACTGATGCCCTCAAAAGCATTTCATGATCTTCATATAAGTAGTGTTCAATTTTGGCTAGGCCGCCTTCCTTCAGTATTCTGTTCCTGGTTGTTTCATTCATGCCAGCTAAATTACAAAGGGCCATAAGGGCTTCGAAGTTCTCTAAGGCAGTGCAGTCTGGATGGAGTAAGGACAATAATGGTCTGACAACCTCCAAGTTTCTTTGACCAGGGAATGCAACATCAGGGTTAATTGTTATTCCAATCCTTGCTAGAGCTTGTGCTGCCTGCTTTTTGCCTTTGTCTGTTCCTTCTAAAGACATTGGCAAAAGTACCTTTGCTCCTCCTTGCTGGACAACAATTCCCCTCAGCTCCTGAAGCCCGCAAAGAGCATTGAATACCCTCGCTATTAGTTCTCTTGAATTGTGACTTTCAGATTTGGACAATGCGACCAAACCAGATGTTACTCCAAGTTTAGCCAGAATGGTGATTCTTTTGTTGACAAAGTCAACATCATCCAACTCATGTTGTTCTGGGATGTGATGCTTGGCAAACTTAGCTAGTTCTAACATTTCTGGCAAGACTTCTTGTTTATCATATGCATTGCACAGGTTAACTAATGTAGTGACTACACCATATAAACATGACTGGTCTCCACTCTTGGCCAGTTCTATGAGAGCTTGAATAGCTGGTCGGTCATCAACTAGCTTTTCTTTTACATCAGCATCTAATGTGAGGTATGAAAGCCCTTCAGCAGCCCACTTCCTTACATCATTATCTTTTGCAGGGTTGACTAAGAATTTTTTGCAAGCTTCTGCTAGTTTTGTGGTGGACCCATCTGCAAAAGGCCTTACAGATGCATCATCACCTCCAAAGCTTCCTACTTTGCAGAGACCAACAAGAGCTCTTACTCTCACAGCATCATTTTTGCATTGGTATAATTTCTTCAAAATGTCAACACCTTTAGTTATGATTGTCCTTGCTTTATCCTTCTTTGAGGCAGCTGCCACCAAGCACTCACAAGATACTTTCTGCTGAAGAGGGTCATCTGTTTGAGCCATGACTAGAATCATCTCAATAATACCTTCTTTAGAAATAACATAGTTTCCAACATCGAGTGGTCCTCTGAGCAAAGCAGTGATGGCCACAGTCACTCTGACTTTAGACTCTAGGTCAGGAGACAGAAGCTTGTCTTTGACAAACTCATCAACTTGTTTGTTGAATTTCTCCCTGGCTTCATCATAATACATATTCTCATAAATTTTTGCTAAGCAAGCAGCAGCAATGGTGCCAGATGATGGGGTTATGTTCATGGCAGACTCATACTTATATTCCTCCAATTCACTGCATACTTCCAGTAACCTCTGCAGACCCCGGACCTCCACAAATCTCTCAGCCCAGTTGATGGCATTGTAGTGACAGTTCTTCATAATGAGTTCCATAATAGCATCTCTAGCTTTCCCTGAAATGACTGCATTAGTTATAGAATATGTGATGCATGTTAGTAGTGTGTCGAGTTCATTTTTGTACTCTTCACAAAGTTTTGGATCCGGTTTCGAGTCTTTTTGATTGTCCATCCCAGAGAAAGTGTTCAATATAACCTGAAGGCAGTACTGAGCTGCATTCACTCTTTCATCATCATCACTGTCAATAACCTCAAGAACCCAAGGGATACCAACCACTTTGATAACAGCTTTGGTTCTTTCAACATTCCTTTTACAAAGTTGGCTGATGACACGCACTGCATTCACATAAATTTCAGGGTTCTTTTCCACTTTTAATAATTGCTGTATTTTGTGGACTACACCAGTTTTAATCATAATATCTGCACCTGCATTTTCTTTAGCCAGGACAACTAGATTTCCCATTGCTTTTTCACGTTTTTCCATATCTTCACCAAGAGTAAAAGCTAGTTTGAACATTTGCTCAACTTTACTGCTGGTCTGTGCGTTCTGCCTGGCCCGTTCTTGAACGATAGCGTGTAGTCTACTGAGCACCGGTTGAATGGCCTTATTTGTAGGATCTACAGTAAAAATGGCCTTTGCATCTCTGTAGGCCTCTTCGTACCTTTCCAGTATTTCTAAGGCTTGGGATCGTCGAAACAGCGCTTTAGGGTCTTCGGGGATGATTCGTAAGGCTTCATCGCAGTCTTTTATCGCCTTATCGTAGTCTTTGGTCTTAAGATAAGCTGCCGCCCGATTTTTCAGGTACGTGGCCATGTCCCGGCTCTCTTTCTCGGCAACATTCACCGCCTTGGTGTAGAGAGATATAGCTTCTTCATAGTTTTCGAGTTTAAAAGCTTCATTGCCTTTATTCTTCAAAGTTTCTGCTTCCTCGTTTTGGATACCCATCTTGTTTTAATGTTTCCGCAACTTGTGATGCAATATCGGGATGCTATGAGTGTACTTTTATACACTGCTTGAGGATTGTTCTGGTAAAGTCTCGTGTGGTCTCGTGGCTGGCTACATTTCAGCAAGAACAAAAATAGAAACCTATTTTTGTACACAAGAACTAGAAAGAAGCCGATTGGATAGCTTTTGTTAACTTCAACTTCTTTCATAATGGCGCCACTATTTTTCCAGTGTCTGTCTGGTGCAAGAAGCATAGAATAACGTGTACCCAAGAATAATAATTTTTGTATTAATTATTTTTTTCTATGTTCTCATGATACTAGCGGAAAATTCGTTTTGTGCAAATCTCCATTTAGTTATGAAAATATGAACGAGGTATGGGCAGGTATTTTTTTATTTTTTTGTTAAATTGTTCATTTTAGAAAAGAACAGGCGCAAGCCGTTAAATCCATTTTGTCTAGTCCTAGTAGTAATCCTAGTCTTAAGTTTATCTTATTTTCTTTACATCAATTCATGACATCATTGTTCAGCCATTTTCTCTTCAGGGTATGGGATTTAATATGTATATAATATTTTAAAAATCTGATTTTGGGCTAACATAACACTAACTTAGCCAAAATTCTATGAATTAGATAATTTGTGAGAGCATCTGTGCCAAGGTGCCAGCTGTTGCGGCGGCCGATTTGGTCCAGGATCTAAAGAGGCCCATTTAAGCAAGTCTCGACAGAGCCTACGCATTTGATCTCCTTGGAGCCATACCCTAGGCTCGTAGGGTACTGGCCGAAGCGAGCGACGACCGACGTGTGACCCGAGAGCTAAAGATATATATCATCATAATCATCATCATCATCATCACCAGCCTATAATAGTCCACTGCTGGACATAGGCCTCCCCTAATGAGCGCCATAGATGGCATCATTATTTGGGGGTTATTGCCCATAATTAATCCCCACTAGCTATATATACTAGTCAGTTCCTGGCGCAGCGCATCAGAATTGTAATGCAGATAGCACCTTTGGGACACCTCTAACACTGGAGTTGATTAAAAATATGGATCAGTTGAGCTACCTGTACATTGTTTGCATCAGTCTGCAGTTAGTTCAACTGTTTTAATTGTAAATACTGTTTCTAATTTAGTAATTTCATTGTAATTTTCTTTGTTGATATAGGGTTTTCCTTGTAGATAAACCTAAGAAAAGAACAAAAACAAAAAAGCGTCGATTCAATACCTAACAATCTTTCTTAAATTTATGAATATTAGAATATAAATATTCAAAATCAAAGTGCTTTATTTCCCCTTACAGGACTCTTTGGAGTTATTCTACTATGAATTATTATATTATTTTCATAATAAGCTAGCCGATACCATACCAGTTAACCCGAATTATTGGGACTCAAAACTCAATATAACAAGTGTTACAATAGTGTCATCATGGTTTTTTTTCTAAAGTCCGGTATCATGACTACCGATCGTAATTTCTCTTATCTTACTATATTGCTCAATAATAGGGTTCCAGGGACAGGTAGACTCGTCTCCAAAGACAGAAGCGGTCTATATCTCTATGACAAGCAAGCAAGACTTGCGAAAAACAAACTTCAGCAAGCTACACAAATTATTTTAGTAGTCTCCCTCCTTTCCCGCAGCAGCGGCAGCGCCTGTCTCAACGTACCACCTATAAAAATTTACTTGAATATTCGATTTTTCAAGTTGTTTCAATCAATAATCATCATGGCTGAAGAAACTGAGAACATTTTCCTTTTTGTGCCCAATATCATTGGTGAGTAATTGACAACATATGTTTTATTTACGACTGTCCAATCGTTAGTGGTTCTAAATCTATTGTTTACCTTTCAGGGTTTGCGAGGGTCATTCTAGCTATCATATCTTTCTACTTTATGCCGACGCATTGCATCCTGGCCTGCACTTGCTATGTAACCTCAGCATTGCTGGATGCCTTTGATGGCCATGCAGCAAGATACTTTAATCAGAGTAAGTAGTAATAAAGCATCATCATCATCATCACCAGCCTATAAAAGTCCACTGCTGGACATAGGCCTCCCCTAATGAGCGCCATAGATGGCATCATTTTTTGGGGGTTATTGCCCATAATCCCCACGCTGGGCATGCGGGTTGGGGATCGCAGTTCGGTGTAGTTGTTCTGCAGAAGGCGCTGCTGCCCACCCTCCGGTGTGTTTCCCATAGTCGCCTCTTACGACACCCACGGGAAGAGTTGGGGTGGTGAAATTCTATGCCGGCACCACACGGCTAAATATACACAATAAAGCATCACTCTAATTTAATTAGTAGTTACTTATGAATATGTAAGTGCTTATCCACAGATTACGTAGGTGCTGTCCCATTCAAAAAGAAATCAGCCACGACAGTGTTCTTGTTAACCCTGGCAAGACAAGTAGGCTATGTACTTGTAGAATTTGATAGCATGGGGTGTGCCTAGCCTGCCGATATTAACTTACTACTTTTAGTGTTGGTAGTAAATATCATGGATCACTTCTGTTTTGACACCCACTATCTTAAAATGATCAAATACAATTTAACTTTTTCAGGCACTAAATTTGGGGCTATGTTGGACCAGCTAACTGACCGTGCTGGCACTGCTTGCCTCATGATGACCCTGGCCACATTCTACCCGCAATGGACCTTCTGGCTGCAACTGTCTCTAGCCATTGACATAACTTGCCACTGGCTCTACCTTCACACAGTGACTCTTCAGGGCAAGACCTCTCACAAGTTCATAGACATGTCTGAGAATCCAATTATGCATGTGTATTACACAAACAAGACAGTTCTGTTCTCTATGTGTGCAGGAAATGAAGCATTCTATGCTGCTTTGTATGTGATGCACTTCTACACTGGACCCTTAGGTAAATCATGTTATGTATATTTTAATTGCAGAATTTCCATTTCCTATGGAGTGAGAGGTGTCATGATTTGTCATGAACCGAAGGGAGGTATTAATTATAACTTATTTTCAGTTATGGGAGTTGGACTGTGGAAGCTGATTGCAATAATTGCAATGCCTGTTGCTGTGGTGAAGGCTGGAATATCAGTTATTCATGGGATTGTGGCCTCTTTGAACTTGGCTACCATTGACATCAAAGAAAGAGCCGCCATTGCTGCTAAGCAGAAGGAATAAAGTATCATCTAGCACTAGGCATGAAATTGGATTATGATAACAATCCAAACTATTCCTCCATCCATTATTTCAGTACTATATTGATTTTATTATGAATGTTAGGTTCATAGACCTAGTTTGCATAGTTGTGGCATTTAAAGTTCAACAACCAATTTAAATATTCTGTGACAGTTTTTGTGCTGCTAGTCTTAGATTAAAATTAAGTTGATGTTGTGGCCAAAGTTTAATGTTTTCCATTATAATTAGCAAATGCTCCTTGATGTCTAGTAGAATGTCAGTAAATCCAATTAATAGGGCTATTGCATTTAAGTGTTATTGAAAACATTCATATTATTTTAAGATCTGTTGTGATATTTGAATTTCTATATTTTTTTTAAGCTTTTGTTGTATAATTTTTAGTTTAGTATGATTTAGAATCAGTGTGTAATCTATCAGGACCAAAATATAAAATCATTAATTAATTATGAAGTAAGTTTGATATACTGGTATCCATAGTAGGCAAAGTCCTACTTGGGAAATAATTAAGCCATCATCTTTACAATGTCGGTTTCCCTATTGTGTAGTGTAATCCTTGATACCCTAACAATATACGAAGAAAATTATACTGGACTATCATTGAAAAACTTAAGTATAATATATATAAGTAATTTTTATTTCTGCAATATTGTAAGAGTTAGTACACCGTAAAATACTCTTTGAAAGAAAAAAATAAAAGCTTCAAATGCAAAATTAAGTTTTAAAAATTAGATTATGTGTAATACTAGAAAGCAATAGCACTTGTGAAGGCCCCAGAGAATTTCATATTATGGACAGCTGAGTTATCCCTTAAGACTGCTCATACCAGCTCTCATGATCTCATCAACAAGAAGGAGGTTGCTGGCAATAACAGAGCAGGAATTGAGGATCTGTTTCTTCACGAGGTAGTTGTCGAAAATGCCCAAGTCTGCTGGTTTAATGGCTTCACCGGTGCTGAGGTCTAACCCTACAGGGTCGGGGCTGAGCCGCGCTTCCTCCTGTAGCTTCACAATCGTGTCTTGGGCGTCGTAACCAGAGTTGACAGCAAGTACTTTCGGGATAACTAGCAGAGCTTCCGCATACGCTTGAATTCCAAGCCTCGCCTTGCCTTTTACTGTATCCTTGAACTTAAGAAGCTCAGTATTAGCTTTGATTTCGAATGCGCCAGCGCCAGCGATGACACATTTGTCTCCAATAGCGTTGTTGATTGCTCTCAAACCATCGCGGACGGCATCCTTGATTTGCGTCAGAGTGTGTTTGTTGGGTCCCTTGATGAGGATGGTTACTGACTGAGGGTTTTTGCACTGTTCAACGAAGGTGTACTTATCTTCTCCGAGAATGTGCTCATAGACAAGACCTGCATAACCTAAGTGCTCTTCCTTCAGTTCTTCAGCGGAATTCATGGCGGTGCCGCCGCAGGCTAGAGCCAGGCGCTCCATGTTACGCCTCTTGGCACGGCGGAGTCCCAGAATACCTTCCTTGGCGAGGGCGTCCAGTGAGATGGGGTCGATTCCCTTCTGGTTGATAACAACAAAGTTTTTGTCGGTTCCGTCGCAAAGCTTCTTCTTCAGGGCAATGATCTGTACATAATTTAAATCTCAGTTAATAATAATTATTTTATTTAGTAGGAAAACAAAAAGCTTTTATTTAGGCATCTTAGGTAGCAATCTATACTAATATTATAAAGAGGAAAGATTTAATTGTTTGTTTGTTTGAACAGGATAGGCTCCGAAACAACTGGACCGATTTGAAAAATTCTTTCACCATTAGAATCCTAAATTTTCCCTGATGAACATAGGCTATAGAATACTTTCAAAAAAAATTAGGGTTTCGTATGAAATATTTTTTTTTAAAATACCCGTGCGGATCCGGGACCACTAATTGAATAAATGTGTGCCTAAACCTACCTTCTTAACCCTCTCGTCAATGAACTCCCTCTCAGCATTGATAAGTTTCTCCCTATCCTCTGCAGATTTGTAGAAGAAGCCAGAATTTACTGTGGTCTTCTCGTACTCCATGGAGATGTTGCAGGTAAGGATATAGGCATTCTCCACGCGCTTCGGCATGTCTGGGTGGCGAGCGCCGTGGTCCAGTACCAAACCTGGAATAAAAAAGATGAATATGAATAACATTCATGTTGCATCTAAAAAATCTACATGGGTTAGCAAATTTCGGATAGATAGATTCTTTATTATCATAGTCAATAACAAATTTCAACTTTTGATATTGATTAAGAACATTCCATAACGTTTGTTCTTAATCTTGTTTTTTTAACGACCTCTATTCAGCAGGCCAAGGCCCGACTGCCATATAGGTTCTTTTTTCAGTTTTATTTCCTCTATGGAAAAAAATGTTTTTACAAAAATTCGTCACGAGTGCTCTCTTTGTCTATAAATAATATCTTTTAGTATGTAATAAGTATATCAGTTATCTGGAAACCATAACAAAGGCTCTGCCTGTCAGATATTGCCATTAATTGGTTTACATAATATTTATACCAAATTACCATGTGGTGCCCGCATAAAATTTCACAACCCCAACTTTTCCCGTGAGTGTCGTAAGAGGAGACTATGGGAGACAACGGTGGGTGGGCAGCAGCGCGCTCTACAGAACAACTCCACGCAACTGTGATCTCCAACCCCCATGCCCAATGTTTGGATAATGGGCAATAACCCCCAAAATGATCAATAATGCCATCTGTGGCACTCATTACCTAGAGGCCTAGAGATCTAGCAGTGGAATATAATGATGATATGATATGATCATGATACCAAATAATGGATACCTCTAACAAGCTGAGTCTCCGTAGCCGTCTTGTGCTGCATTTCCATAATCTCAACCATGTGTAGGTCGATAGGCTTTTCCCCGATGCGGATGGCGAGCACAGCATCTACACACACGCCCGTCAGCACCTCAGCAATGTTCTGGTGGACCTGATAAAATGTCATAATGAGCATTAAATCTATATTGATACTAATTTATAAAGAGGAAAGATCGGATTGTTTGTTTATTTGAATTAAATAGGCTCCCAAACTACTGTACCAATTTGAAATTCAAATCCTAAATTATCCGTGCTGAACTTAGGCTACAGAATATTTTGAAAAAAATTAGGGTTTCGGATAAACTACTGAACCGATTTTTCTCAAATTTGGCACATTGTCTAGACCAGGAGAAAGGACACTTTTTATCACGATGTCATGTCGCGAAGGATAGGACAGGGACACGCGATAGTAACTGAATCCTATTTTTTTTATATACTATGTCAAGAGTATGTTATGTCATGTCAAAATTATCAAATAAAAAAATACTATTCAAACCATTTTCAACTTCTTCTTGGACGAAGTTGAAACTCAAGTTGCACTCAAGTTTAAATTGAAAACAAAAAAGTACTATAAGGCATATGTAGGTTCGCAGGTGTAGTATTTATAACAGTGCTAGCTTAGTCATGATTATGACATAATATTTTATGCATATTTTTATCATGGGCCTATAGGAGGGTCCGGTCTGGTATGACTGAATGTTGAAATGTACGCATTCCAGAAAGAACAATTTTTAAAACGTACTTTTCCCATAATGTCTGAAATCCAAAAAGACGGATTTGTGTAATGTCTGAATTTCGAAATGACTTATGAATTTGGTAAATGACTTTGAATTTTGCAAAGTAGTTTGTTCCTCTCACAGGGCCTATCATACCTACTGCATCGGCTTGTTCACTTCCTTAGCGCACAGCGCACGATATGTATTATCTCATATAACACAACATAAATTTTTTATCAAAAATAAAATTTTACCTTTTTTAACTAAAAATAAAAGTATATTTAACTTGTTTTAAACGAATTTTATAATAACTTTTAATATTAGGTACCTACCTATAAACGTTAAGGAATTTTTTAAAATATGACTACGTTAATATCGTAAAAATATGTATTTACAAATTTTGTTTGCAATTGTACGTTGATGGGCAGTTGTTATTTTCAGTCATTTAACAAATCAGGCTTTTTTTATTTCAGACATTTTGGGAAAAGTACATTTTTAGAATTGTTCTTTCTGGAATGCGTACATTTCAACATTCAGTCATACCAGACCGGACCCCTATAGGATAATAGGAGATAGATTTACCTTTGTTTTAAGAGAGGTGCGGGTAATGTCTAGCAGGTTTTCTCTCTTGATTTCAATGGGAATCTTCATAGACTCCAGGATCTCAAGGGCTTTATCCTTAGCTACATCGAAACCCTCAGTCAGAATCCTAGGGTGTAGTCCTGAAATAAATAATTATGTTTTACATAAAAAAATATAATTATAGGACTTTATGACTTGTATTACATAGTTAGATATTTTTACTATACATAGAAAACAACCAGAACACCCAGGACAAATATCTGCACTTTTTGATCACATTGAGTCACAGAGGTTGCCAAGAGCCATTTTTTATTGGTAGGCATCATCAAAATAAAGTAGAAACAAGTTAAAATTTTGCAGGGTTATACATTATACAACTCTTTTATTAATATTCTAAGTAAAAATAAGTCATTCCTGTATTGCCCACCATATTTAGCACTTATTGTGCTTGTAACCTATGCTTTCATTTGGCAAAATGGAGGGTGTACAATTTCCTGTATTACCACCATTTTTTTTTTTTTTTTTTTATAACTGATAGACCTCCGTTTGACCAGGCTCTCACCTGATGGAAAGTGAAGATGTGGCCGACGGTGGATCACGCAGGTCTAGAAGACACCTATTCACTCTACTTTTGAAGAGACCTATATATTTGGTACTTATGACATCAAATAAAGGTAAATTCACACCAGAGATGTAATTCTGGTCATTTATGTATAGTAAAAAATATCTTACCATTTGTGATGCTGTGGCGATTGTCCAGCATTATTTTTTTATTTATTATTATTATTAATTACAGAGGCAGTTACAAACCTTCACTGATGTAGATATCAGCCTGTTTCAGCAGCTCTCCAATCAGCAGTACTGTGGAGGTGGTACCATCTCCAGTGGCATCGTCCTGTGCAGTGGAGGCCCTCGCGATGAGGGAGGCTGTAGGGTGCTGGATCTGCATTTCATGCAGCAAGACATTGCCATCCTTGGTGATCTTGATGTCACCAGCTCCTGACACCAACCTGAAATATTTCAATGCTTGTTTTTAGAAAAAACATAAAATAAATGAATTGAAACAAATTGTGGCTCTATTCTCTTGATTTTAAGTGACAGGTGTGCGCTGCGCCGCCGCCTAAGATAGGCCGGTCATATGACTTTTCGTATGCAAATTGGCAATAAAATCAGCCATTACTTAAGCAGAGTACTGCTTATAAACGTTCCTTATTATGAAAATATTAGGAATAAAAGCGAAATAGCGCGAATACAAGTCAGAGATGTGAAATACTTACATTTTCATTGTGCCTTTGGGACCGAGGTTAGTTTTCATGACATCTTGAATACCCTTTGCTGCTGATATATTTACGGCCAAAGCTTGTGCCGCCCTCGCAAACTCGGCTTTGGGATTCAACAAGCTAATTGCAGCCATGGCTGATAATTACTTTTCTTTGAAAATATATTTCGCACGCGAGAACCGAATAGAACAGAAGAAAGAGAATCTCAATCAATCAAATCAAATCAATCAAAAACTTCACGAACGAAAAATTGAAGGCAGGAGTGAGAGTGAGTGAATGAATGCATGAATGCATAGGTGTAACACCACTGGGCTGCGTTCACAACCTACGCTCGAGCGCGCTCGGAGTGCAACTAGGTCGTTCATAACCTCAGGAGAAACGCTCGGTTGTTATTAACTAGAGCGTTCACAACCTCCGACGGTTGCAACTTTTTACCGGTGTAATTCGATCGACGAAAAACACTCTGACATTGACAGCTGTCATATTTTCCGTTGTCATAGTTTGTTATCTACTTAAATATCAAGATTTCTACAGTAAATTTCAAAATTTTCAGTATTTATCAGTTATAGATCGTAGTTACAGTCAGTAGATACAATTTACCTCAAAGTAACCGCAAAACAAAAACAAAACAAACGAACGTCCGGCAACTGTAACGTCAGTTTTGTCATGATAATGTCAACTTTGACGTTAAACAACCGACTCGTTCTGAACCTTTGGGTAAGTTAAAATTTACACCAAACAACCGCACTCTGAGCCTCTGAACGCACCCCAGAACAGACATAAAAAAATTACGAAATTCTCTTTCAACAAACGCATAGATATATATATAAAATGTTATTCGTTTGTAATTTTTTTTTATATACATTATAACCTGTATTTCTGCAACGACTTGCTTTTGTATAACTTAATTCGTTGAACAACCTAACTATATTATGTATTTTAATATCCTTTGCGTCATGAGTCTCAGCTCCGTAGGTCATGTCATTCATCATGAATGACTCATGCATGACCTACGGAGCTGAGACGTGGACTCTCACGATAGGGTTGGTCCACCAGTTCAAAGTCGCTCAGCGAGCTATGGAAAGAGCTATGCTCGGAGTTTCTCTGAAGGAAAGGATTCGTAACGAATACATCTGACAGAGAACTAAAGTCATCGACATAGCTCAGAGAATTAGCAAACCGAAGAGGCAGTGGGCCGGACATATTTCGCGAAGAACCGATAACCGCTGGGGTAAACGTGTTCTTGAGTGGAGACCGCGACTCGGTAAACGGAAAACCTCTCCGTGAGCGGGTTTCCTCGTTATTACGACATTAGACACTTCAACTCCCGAGTCTACATCTCTTGTGACTCCACTTAGACCGGCCGGCCAATGAAGTCAAGCAAGAGGTGGGGATCTCTTGGCATGGCACTCCGGAAGCGGAGACGAGAATCAGGAACTTCCCGTAGAGCACTCAGTACTCGTAGTGTCGCAACTCACCAACAGCTTGCCACAAGATTCAGATTCAGTCTAGAACTCCTAAGACAGACTTACATTTATGTCATAAAAATAATTGGCTATGTGTGGTTCTTTAAATTATAAAATCCTTAATGACATCAAAGATTTACATTTAATAATATTATTAATAAAAAGTTATTTATTAAAAAAGTTTAAATTATGGCTTAGTGGAAAAGCTTTCTATAGTGTCAAAGAACGAATGTACATACCTAAATTTGAAAGTTATTATAGCACATTAATGACATGTTTATATTATTATTTATTATATAACTTATTAATTTAAATAATTTCAAAATTACATAGGAACTTTGGTTTTATCCAAATTCATGCCAAGACAAGATCATCGATCGGCTGAAGCTAGACTGTCCAGTTCATCCAGGCATCCGGTTCAGCTCCTCTAGCGATTTCGCCAAAGTCATCCATCAGCCTAGACTAGTTAAGACTAGTTAGCACTTCGGAAAGTTTTATTATCTGTGGTTTTTGTCAGTCAGTCAGTCAGTCAGTTCAGTTCAGTCAGTAGATGGCGTTTGTGTAGTCGAATAAAAATGTTGGTCAGAATCTGTCGAAAATGATGAATCCGGTTTTGCAAATAGTTAAAACTCTAATTATGTTGTAGCTCAATAATTAATTATGATTCGAATAAGTAGTTAGTTAGTGGAAAAAACGTAATTACGGGGTAGGCAGTGGTTTCGGTGTGCGAAAGTCTTACGACTTTGTGTCATCTGACTGTTCTTCCTTCAAGATGGCTCCTTCGCCGGAGTATGATAAGGAGCCTAAAGCCCCGGATAAGAGTGCTACACACATTTCTAGTGAAGATACAAAACTTTTACACAACCTAGTAAACGACCAGCACAACAGTTCTGACCACAAGACCAACAATTCGGCTACGAACTCGGAAGTAGAGGTAAGTCAATCTCTGCTGCCATTTTTTTGATATAGGCTGTAATTTTGTCAATTCGATATCCAAATAATAACCGGTAACTCAACGACGTTGTTTTCTGCAGGTTCTAAACACACCCCTCCATATGTTGAAAAAATGTTTCGCCGGTCCAACATAAATTGTAGTCGTACCTTTCAAATACGTAAGAAACTGGTGTTGTTCTTTGCAGAAAGTTATTAGGCTCGATTTTACTAATTACCATAAATTAGGTAAACTAGGTCACAAAAACCTTGCTTGGTAATCAGCAAAATAATTATAAAGATAGAGATAGAATTATGGAATCTAAGAGTTCTTCTCTAGCAAAATCTTGTCTAATTTTCATGGCATTTTTTCTATTTACCTTCAATTAGAAAAAAATCAAATAGAACACTATTGTAGATGATTTCTTACAGCCTGCTACCTTGAAATAAAACAAATTTATTATTTAAGGAACAACAATACTGAGTGTGCAATAGGTAGATCTATGACAAATATTTCTAAAAGAACACATTAAGTTGAGAGATGTAACATAGAACCAATAAGTACTTGTGTAGATCTCTTGGTGAAAAGTGAGCATAAAGATTAATGTCTCTTTCTCACCATCTTTTAAACTTTCAAAATCCACAATAATCCTGTGTTACAACACTGTATCATAATAATAACTGAGGGTCTTGTTGACAAGGAACTCTAATCTTACATTCGGAGGAGGGTGTGTGCTCGCTACACAGTTGTATAATTACTGCATACATTATCATTTTAACAAAATTTAACCCTGGATCCCTACACTGTTTTTACCAGACTGATTTTGCTACATGGGGTGCTGGAGAACCCCAAAGTTTAATGTAGTATATTTTTTTTAAATAATAACAGGTTTTAAAAATATATTTTTTATTATTACTAATTAGGAACTGAGATCACAAATCAACCTTAAAATCTAGCTATTCTAATTAATTTGAGCACTTTTGGCATACTTTGATTTGGTGTTCCAAGCAAATTGGAATTTTGCACTTGTTGCATTTAGTCTTTGACTTGCGGTCTTTATTTCTTGGACAGAAACCACAACGTCCCTGGGTGTGCTGTCCAATAATTGATCTTTGATCGAGCATGGGTTTTTTTTGGGTCCTGGAAACCAGTTTTCGTATATCCCTCCTCAAAGTTGGCTTTTGCAGACGTTCTTACAAATGTTCGTTGATGATCTCTTAGCCCAATTTTTTTAAAAAAGTGCGGCGAAATTTTTTGTTTGGCTTATTATTTGCCTTCAAACATTTGAAAAGGACCCAGGAGTTTATCCCCACACCATTCAAAAGCCCATAAAATATTTACTCTCCTAATCCTCTGCCAGCAGCCATCTACAAACAAATCAATCAAAATATTAATTAAACCAAAAACTAAGGTTGCCTGGAAGAGATCGCTCACAGCAATAAGGCCACCGATTGTATATATATTATGGTAAGAGTATTTCATGATTCAACAAAAAGAAAAACATAGTGTAAAACTATAAAAAAAACTTACGATTTTCCTACACTGGGGTGATAGGGCACCCCACAACACACGTCCACACATCCACACTGTACGGCTGTTCCCGCTTTACTGACCAATTAGGAGCAGGTGACTATAAAGTAAAATACGCGGGAGCATCAACCTGTCAATTTAAAATAAAAAAAGTTATTTGTAAAACAAATACTGCTGGGGTGCTCCAGCACCCCTTGTAGTGTTCTAGGGTTAATGTCCTTTGTATTCTGTTCCAAATTCTTTTGTTTATTTTTGGTAATCATGGAAATAAAAATTGTTATCCTAGCAAAAAATATATGCGAGGACACCTATGTTGTGTCATGATCTTGTTTAAAGAATTGTTAAAGTTGCATAGTTAAGTGTAAGACCTTCATTACCGTGGTGTGGTTAGCGAAAGCTAAACTGTAAACAACAACCCAGTGGTATTGTTTACAATACAAACACAATACTGCATAGTTCTGTGCAGGTACATACATAGTCTAAATAGTTTCTAAATTGTATAATATTGGAAAAGAAAAACTGGAGCATGATGTTGCAGTTTGGCCTTATCTGTGAATGCTGTAATAACATGTTGCTACCATTATACTATTGCAATAAAGTATGACAACCTTTGTGGTTATATTATAAATTTTATATTATACCATGTTGATTAATGTTAAAATATGATACCATGTTGCAAATCAGAACAGATTCTCAAAAATCCGCAGTGAGAATTAGCACTATTATGGTTCAAGCACCATGCAGTACATAAAAACATTATGGACACATCTTGACCATACAAGAAAATTAATCATTGTTACAATATAAAATAAAATCACTTCTCGCTGTCTGTCTGTCCCTATGTATGCTTAGATCTTTAAAACTATGCAATGGATTGTTGTGTTGTTTTTTTAACAGACAGAGTGATTTAAGAGGAAGGCTTATGTATAAATGCATCCGTGCAAAGCTGGGGCAGATTGCGAGTACAATATATTATAAATTGGACTCACAAAAAAATACATCTGGTCATAACAACAGATGTTTTGCTTATTTGGTGGTGTTGAATACATTGCCATATTGGATACACAAATGACATTACAATGTGACCAAAATAATGCTCACTATGCAGTGTACTAAATTTCCAATGAAAAGCAGTTTTTTCTGTACTTTGGTATGTATAGCTAGCTTTATTCCAACTTGCTTTACAAGCTTTTTCTACTTTCAGACTACAGAAATAAATACCTATCTAAACATATACCTAGTATATTTTCTCCACGAGGTGACCTTCCTAAAATCTCCCTTGTGAACTAAATAAGAAAACAAACAAGCTACTTTACATTAATTATCATATTATAATATCTAAAACTAGGTTTTATGTGCTTTTGTGAGTGTCACAAAAGTTAACTTAAATGTGAAGTAATTAGGTATGATTGCTATTTACGTACCCTTCAAGATTAATCAATCCTAAGTGGTAGGTATCTTATGGTAAGTAATTGATATTAAGGCGCATACAGGAGCGAATGACCTTGAGCAATTTGGGCGGGGCTATGGTTTCGCCCCGCACCTGCCGCGCGCCCCCCGCCGCGCCGCTGCATAGCCAAGAAAATGAAATAGATTTCGCGCGCTAGAAATCCTTCATGGCCGCGCGGCGCGGCGTGGTAAACCAAGCCGGCTGACACGCGATAATTGCGGGTTCAATTCCCACTGCGGGATAATTTTTTACAAATTGTCTATCTTTATTTATGTCTGTGCTGTTCTTGTGAAGCTAAATAAATGTATCTTTGTCTTTAAAATTCTGCAAGTATTTGTTCTTGGTCTGGGAACAGAACTCGGTACTTTAGGTAAGTATGTATGTTACCGCCTTACCGCCTCTTGTTACTACCCGCGGCGCGGCGTTCGCGTTGTAGGTAATTTCCTTCTAAACTAGCCTATATTCCAATCATTCGAAAGTTTTATGCATCAGTTTAGTAGTTAGGTACATGGTAACAAACATTCATACAAGCTTCTCTAATTTTCAATGTTCGTAGGATATCAATGATAGGTAGGTTATACGGGTGGAATAATTTGAAACAATAAATCTCTGAGCTAAAGGAAAAAGGTCATAATGGACCAAGAGTAAAAAATAACCACTAGGTACATGGTATTTACATATAGGTTTTTACACCTATATAAAGAAATGATGCTAGAAATCGGATGTAAAGATTTGATAAAACAGTAAATTTCTAAGCAAGAGGAGAAAGGGCATCCTGGACCAAGAGACAAAGTTACTTTTATATAGTAGATTTTTTTCTTTTATTTTCTTTCTGCTGTTTTTTAGGGGTTTGAAACCGAGGTCAAAACCCTAAAAACCAGCAGAAAGAAAACAAAAGAAAAAATATCTACGATATATAAGTTTTGTCTCTTGGTCCAGGGATCCTTATGACTTTGATTCTGTTTTGTGTTTTGAATCCATAATATTTCAGAAACTACTGCAGCTATTGACTTGAAATTTGAAATAATAATACATTTGTGCGCCCGCACAGATTTATAGAAAAATAAATAAAAAATCAAAATGAAGATTTTCAGTACAAATTTTGAAATCGAAATTTTAAATGGGACCTACAGAAATTAAAGTGGTATCAAATGAAAGGTACTGATTTGTACTTTTCGTTTTGGAAATTTTGATTTTTATAGTTTTTGAGAAAAAGTTCGAAAAAATGACAATTCCCCCCCCCCCCACCTATCTCCGAAGATTGCAGAGCGATCTATGTAAAATGTACCAAGTATTTGAAGATATGTATCTATATTTTACAGGAAAAATATAAAGAAGTCTGTAAAAATAATACTTTTTGAAATATGGTCAAAAAAGGGGGGGGGGGGATTTCTAAAAGGGAGACTACCCCCGTCGAGTGGGGTATCAATTTGCACATTCCAAAACAGGTTTTGAAATTTCAAAAGGTTATATACTTTTCGAAATATTTTGATAAAGGTCGAAAAATTGGCCATTCCTCCCCCCCTATCTCCGAAGATTGCAGAGTGATCGATATAAAATGTACAAAGCGTTTGTAGATATACAATGTGTCTGGTCACCGGTGTCGGAGACTTTGGGGAGGGGGGGTGAAATACGGTAAATTTTATCGAAAAATCACTATTCCTATTTTTTTTCTACCTCCATTGCAAAATGGCAGCCATTTTGTTTTCTTTTGCCTCGAAGCACGGGTGCTTGTACTGATTTAGCTATAGCTACCCATGTAGAGGTCCTAGGAAGACGATAGAGGGCTCATTTGATAGCCGATAATGTGGACAATAAAGCAGTGATATCATTGTTTCCATTTCCATTTTATAATAGAGGAAAAAAGAATTTATAAAACAAAAAAAGATTTTTTATTAAAAAATTTTTGAATAAACTTCTAAACTATCTTACTTATAGCTAAGATACAAGACTTATTTTGAAGCACACAGTATTTACTAACGTTCAAAAACAAAAAACATGTAGCTTGACAGTTTGGATTCTATGAAAAAGCTAATAATTAAAAAATTTTTTTTCAAAAAATCTTTTTTTTGTTTTATAAATTCTTTTTTCCTCAGTACTTTTACTTTTTACCTC
The DNA here is from genome assembly GCA_963931895.1 of Eupithecia pulchellata. Lineage (NCBI taxonomy): Eukaryota > Metazoa > Arthropoda > Insecta > Lepidoptera > Geometridae > Eupithecia > Eupithecia pulchellata. The sequence continues at coordinate 5,909,452 of OZ007541.1, read as the reverse complement.
GGTACGCTAAGTGCGTACCTACAATTTTTTTTTTATGCACTAATCTCTGTAGTAACCGCAACCTCTTGCGTTGTAAGCCCACCGCGCCAAGAGGTCGTCAATAAACGTAACAACCTAAACGACAAAAGTTCAAAACCCTCGGCGCGCGAGTTACACTCGCAATTGTCGTACTTGTTTATCTAGAATTCTAGATAATTATGTACAAGTACAAAGGGTGGCCGTCCCGAAGAAAACCCGTAAAAAATACTCGTAAATAAAAAATACCCGTAAAAATACCCGTAAAACGCGATAAATACCTACCCGTTAAAATAGTAATAATAATTATGATTTCAGATCTCGTAAGTTTAAAAATATCCGAGCTCTAGGAGATGAAAAAAGGCTATGTACCATTTTTACCCAGTCTCCTTTACATTTTGAATCCCATTCCCATTTCATAACAGTAAGTAAGGTGGGGGTGTACCTACCTAGTGCTTCACTTCGGAAAGTCATAGAACTGTTGCAGCCATACTAGAATTCTGAAGACGATCATGAACCGCGTAAGGAAGAATGCCGTACGTACATATTTGATTTCGTCGCATAATACATCATAGCTACCTACCTAATATTAGCTACCTACCTAAGCGTAATGGATGTTTTACCTGTAGTAAAACATTTTCACTCCAGTTTCAACTTCAGGTCACTGTAAATCTATAAGTAAATAATAATGTAAGATAAGTAATAAAACAAATAAATGGGTAGGTCTAAGGAGTATTTACTTACATTGTCGTTCATTTGTTCCTACCTAGATTAGTACCTACCCGATTTCTCCTAAAATAAATATACAAATATGTAAAATCTACATAAGATTGCTAATAGGTAGTTACAATAGCATACATTTTCTAAAATAACGAGCTTTCAGAGCTCTGGCTTTCTTCAGCTTACTGATCTTCGGCATTTTCAATATTTTACAAACTGTCTTACACCAAATAAAGCGTCCATGCGCGGATAACTTTGAATAATAAATAAAGCGTCTATGTGCATCAATATAGCATTATAGTAAAAAAGCAAAAGTACGCCTCGCGCTCACCTAGAGCGCGAGGCAAACGAACACAACCTTCCCGTACGACAGTCAGGGTTTCACTGCCGCCCGTCGCCCGCGCAGACTACCTTCAAAGGTTACCGCCCACTAATCATACGCAAAAATTTAAAATAATGATTTTCTATGTGAAAAACCGTCGTATCACAAAATCATAAGTTCAGTTTTAAGATAAAGTCTTTGCCGACATGATGGTGGAAAAAAAAAGAATAAAATTCTAAGTAGTTTAGAAGTAGATACACTTTTTCAGTCAGAAACAGCTCCACTTTGTGATTTTTTTTCACCAAGTAAACGAGCACGTAGAACATTTTTGTACGTTCACTTTACAGATAAAAGGTCAATGTATAACATATATTTTTTCCAGTCCATAAAATTGACTACTCTAGGAGGAGAAAGCCTCCAAAGAGGAGCAATCCGCTACTGTATGCGCCTTAATAGGAAATTAACAATTGGGAGCAGTTTTTTCTTGGTCATTCACCTATTAAATCATAAATAGGTATCTAATCAGTAACATACTTTGCGTTGCGTATGTTATGCAAGTCAATGTCTTTAAGGTGGTCTTGCAAAAAAGATAATTGCTAACATTTCTGATTCTGCCGATTATTTGTATAAACCAGTTTGTAATAACCATCTAGTCCTGATTTTCATCATGTTTCAAGCTCACGCAACGAAAGCGGGATCAAAGCGGCAAAAATATTTTTATGAGGCTTCGTCAGCTTTTTAAATATGCGAGCAACGAAATCCTTTTTTAGCCTATATTTATACTTTATTACTAAATTTATAAAGGGTAAAAGTTAATTTTTTTTGAAGATTGTTCTTTCTGTAGACCTCATTAATTGTTATTGTTATTAGGCCTAAGAATGAAGTATATGCAATCAAAAATAAATGAAATATCAAAAGAAATCCGCTCCTACTAATAATATAAACGCGAAAGTTTGTAAGTATGGATGGATGTTTGTTACTCTTTCACGCAAAAACTACTAGCAGGAGTTACGCGGGTAAAACCGCGGGCACCCAGCTAGTATGTAATAATTAAGGATTATTTATATAAAGTCGGGGTTTTTGGAGATTTTTCGGGCGAGGGAAACTTAGGGCATATATAAACACAAGGTGCGCGAGAGATAACCGATAATTATTCATAAAGACTACCTTGCAACTTAAACAACTAGTAACCAACTATCAAAGTCGCTAAAATTGATCTTCAAGGACTTTGAAATATAAAGCTGATAAAGTTATGATGGAATTCTTACAATCTCCAGTTAACGAATGAGTCAGGATTTCACAAAACGAAATACTAATTTCAGGCTGATTAAGTTTCAAACACAATACACAGTTAAATGTTTTTAATGAGTTTGTGAATGTTGGACGTGTAACGTCACAATGGTTAATACGCGTAAGCTCAGACGCAGACTGTCGGTTTGGCGAAAGTGTTGATAAATCTAATTAAAAATATCTTCTAGTTAAAAATCTTCCGAAGATAGGTGCAGTTTCTGACAACAACTTCACTTGACCACCGTCAGGCTTCCTAATTCAGGACTTCCAAGTGTTGCAAGATATCACTTGGATGGTAACTAACTTATTGGGTGACTAGCGGTCCGTACCGGTATTGCACGGGTATTTAACAAAAATTGAATTTTTCATGCTGATTCCCAACTTGTTTGAAAATATTGCCAGTGAAAGAATTTTTCAAACCGGTCCAGTAGTTTCGGAGCCTATTAAATTCAAACCAACAAATATTTCCTCTTTATAATATTAGTAGGTATATATTAAAAAAGGAACACCACCCTGTACAACTTCACAGCTGTAAGTCCAGCTGTCCTGTCCTAATTAAAGTCAAAGGCTCTTAATAATTACGACATGCTGGTTGGGAATCGACGTGCGTCTTTGGTAACCTGTAACTTGCTCAACAAATCTTTCCACCACGAAAACAGATCGAAACGACCGAATACATTTTCATATCTTCCACCAGTGGACAAAAAATTGAAGAGAAGAGAAATCAATAACAAATTATTTCTTATTTTATAATAATTATCTGTATGAAATTTGACTTGTCTAAGTGCTTATTTTGTAAGCCTAAAGAAATAAAGTTATTGAATCTGAATCTAATAACTCAGTCTGTAGAAGTCCAGTACAATATTCGGTACGATAGCTTGACATAACATTGTTTTCCGCTAGACGCCGCACATACGGCAAAATGATCACTTTAGGCGGTCAAAAATAGATTTTTCTACTTAAAGATAAGTTCTAAATTTTTTTGTATTCATCGAGTTAGATAGTTGTACCATCGTACTAGCCATAAATATCTTTATTTATGTTTATAACAATTGCGCCCGAGGCTCTGACAGCTAAGCATTGTCAGTGTACGGCTAGTTGCATACGAAACCCGAAAGCATTATAAATTGTTATTCTCGTTCACCTCGTGCAAAAATCTGAATATCCATTATGGACGTAGAAGCCACAGGTATGTACTTCAAAACAACATTAAGATTTCATTTCATTTTTACCACAGTTAATAATAAATTACGATTTCATTCCGCTCCTACTTTTCACAAAAAAATTATAATTCCTTAGACTTTCAAAAAAAGTTCCGCTTAGTACCGCCATCTATCCTAAATATTTCCACTTATGCGTTTGTTGACTGTTAGTATTATAATTTGTAGGAACTCAAACCAACTCATTGTGACACTAGACCCTTTTTCACAGGTAGTCGTTTATTTTTTTTAGTTTCTAAGGAGGTGCTAGAAATGTTAGACGTGCCTCTTGTATAAACGACCAATGATGATGACAATGATGATGATCATGACGACAGTGAAGTTAACTAGCCAAAAAACTAGCCTAGTTAAATCTTTTTACAACATAATTTGTTGCTTTTCGTAAAATAAACTAAATTTTATTTTCAATACTTTTTTATTTCTATCTACAATTACCTTATAAGTAGGCAAGTACTTTAAAAATCTTCTCAAGCCTCGACACAAAATAACATTTAAGGTCTAAAACCTTTCTAGGTAAAATGCACATATTATTACACATCTTTGATTTTTGACCGCCTAAAGTGGTCATTTTGCCGTATGTGCGCCGACTGGCTAACTGGTCTAGTTTATTTAGCACGGTAATCATAATCACACGCGATATGAACTCGTAAAAATAATTTTATGATGCTGATGAGTGAGTCATACAAACCGCGCATTTTACACTTATCCTAGTGTACTGGATCGTCGTTCTTTAGCATTTAATCCATGAGCTTAGTGCTAAATGTGCTAATTGATCTCTTTGTGTCGTGGGTTTTGTAAGATTTACAGATGTTTTCTTGTTTGATAGGAATTCCACTGAGTTAATACTTTTTACGAAAAATACCTAAATGCTCTTTCTGTTTCCGTCATTACATAGATTGGTTTAAAATGGTTTATTATGGAACATAAAACAATGGTTACATGATAAAAATTGAAAACGATGCCACCTGCAGAAGTTAAAACTGTGTCGCAGATGACAACGCCCTCCTCCGAGGTTAAAGTTCGGGGAAAAAACAATTAACATTAATTTGACAATTTTTCAGAAAAAAATATAGGTAGTAAACTTATTTTACATAGATACTAAATACTAGAGCTGTTTATCTATATAAAACACCTATGTAAAATAAGTGATTTAAATTTACATTTTAAACAAAAACAGTAAGATAGATAATATCTTTATTGCACCTTATAAAACATTAGTTATATAAAACAAACAGTAACAATACTTAAATCAATAATGTGACACCATCGGCGACGGCAATCTCTTCCAGGCGATTGGTAATAGCTATTAGCTTTCAAAAGCATTTTAGTTTTCATTCTGATAAACCCAGGGCCATGGATTTATGAAAAGTAAGGATGGCATCCTGTCAAATCAAACTTGAATCCTAACAATGGCGGAATGACATTGAGTGTCATTGTATATCGAGTTGCCAACTGAAGAAAAAATTACCCATAATTTTTATAAATATTCTTCCTAATAATTGTTTACAAATGAATTATGTAGATTATAAAAAAATCTACGTAGGTACTGCTTTAGCCACGGTCATCGTCTATTAGACCTACTTTTTATAATTTTCAATTTACGCCAGCGCTTTATGGTGCTAACTGCAGTGAATTTGATTATCCCACAAGCACAGAACAGAACACTGTACTTTCCCGGGATCAAATAGTAACGTATTTGCTAATCGAAGAAATTTCAACAAAATCTGTTCAGCCCTCAGTGTATTCCAACTCTCCGTTCACTGTCTAATTTTAGTTTGAATAAATAATTCTTTGTGCCTATTAACTGGCTGACAACTTTTTTCTGCCTGATGCTTCGCATGCGTTGTTCCTATGGAAATGCCTAACCAAAAATCAAATAAAAATTACTTATTTAAAAGTGGCAATAAGCAGCCATATTTTACGATTGTTACTAGGAAGATCAATTAAACGTTCCTAATAATGAAAAAATATACATTATTTTATTCTCATATTCATTGTTTGATAAATAAGAAATAAAAATTTTATTTATTATAAAATTTTATTTATTATTAAAATTTAATTTTAATTTTATTTTATTTATGGATACATAAATATTATTAATTTTAATTGCCCAAATTCTTATAAATGAAAAATCTTAATGCACACTGCATGCTATACTAGATTAAGTGGGATTCCAATTATTTTCATTGTGAGATTCTCTGATTACCTATACGAATTCAATTTAACTTCAAATTTTCATCACCTAGAAATCTGAAAAAATATTGACTATTAGTTATGCCCTGCGGCTACCTATAATCTCGATATAACATGTTATCTGCGTAGCATCAGCGTCAGTAAAATTATTATTAAAATGGGTTCAGCTATTTTGGAGAATAGCTTAAATAAACACAGGTTAGCTATAATAATTCGTCTATCAAAAGCTAAGCTATTGAATTGATATTACAAACAGAAATTCAATATCATAATTATATTTCAAATAATACATATTATTATAGATAACCAGAATGATAAATAAATGCCTGTTTACCTGATTCATAATTTAAAGTCAATAAAATATGAGAATTGAAACTTATTTAATATACTCCCACATTTACCGGAAAAGTTACATGTTTACATGTTGGCAGCACTGGCTAGATTTTGTGCTTCTATTTTGATTATTTTGTTCATAATAATTTTGCGTAAAATCAAAGAAATAAGTTGGTGAAATAAGAAATTTACCTAGGAAATGTGATCCGGTGTTTTTTATTGACAAACCCATTGTGATTTTTGCAACATCTGATCACACAAGACGGCGTTTTCCATTTATTTTGGTTTGTTTACAATAGAGTTAATCAGTTGGTGTATAAAGCCGTAATGGCGATGGCCAGCATACTATTTGATTGATTGGCATGCTTGCTTGATTGGAGTGCTTCGTTTTATGTTTTTCTGATATTCCTTCCGTACTTATTTATAGTTTCATGCCCAGGACATAGACCTTTATGAAATCCATCCAAGCATAGATCTTCGTAAGCTTTCAATAGTATTAATTGTTTAACAAACTTGCTTCTTGGCAACAAACAGCGGTTCGGCGTGTTTTGTCAAAAAATGCCGCAGCAATTTCTCTTATACATGATCCGGATTGCAAGGTTCGTTTCCCCGTTTTATTTGGAGGTTTCACGGCTTACCGCATTGAGCGAGGCTGGCGACAAGGGGCCGAGAGGCGCGCCGGTGTAGGCTTACTGGCTAACGGAAGCACGGCATTGTACCCGTCACGCACTCGCCAAGCCAAGATCGCATTCGCTTCGCGCACTCTCACCGCAGCCCGCAATGTTACAGGCGATGCCTGCTACAGTTGCCAATTGCCACACTGCTTATTGTTTTCATGCAGCGTTCTTAGCATCTCGACCGTGAACGTGTTCGAGTAAACATTAGCAATTAACATAAACAGGCTTCAAACGAGGTTGTTGCTAGCGGTGGTGGCGAGATAATTGAAACGGGCTTTTAACTTACTCTATAATCAGTAAATAGAAAAGATTTGGTGGTTTTTTGATTTAAATAGGCTCTGAAACTACTGGACTGATTTGGAAAATTCTTTCACCATTAAGTACAATCCATAGAATATTTTCAAGAAAGGAATCCGTATGAAAACTTCAATATTGTAACCACAACTTTTTTTTGTAATTTTGATTAAATTCCCGTGCCACTAGTGAATATAAGACGGAGAAGTTTCTCAGTTCGTCGCAACTGCCATTAATTAAGATGTTGTCTAGTAATGATATATCTAGGCAAAACCACGAAACCAACAAGATATCTACGTTAAACCCACTTAAATTAATTAGAACGTTAGCTGGATCTATCGAATTGTATTACGCTTGTTTCTCAGTGTTCTCAAGTTGTTGAAACCGCAAACTATTGTTCACTTGCTAAAAAATTTTTGCTTAATTTAACTTTGCAATTGGAAAGTTCGTTACCAAGTTCAGTGGTCTGAATCGGCCCAAGAGATCAATGATACGTAGTCGCTGTACCCCGTAAACGACTTTTGGCAGGTTTCCAACACTGCAGGTTAGTCTCGGCATGTTCCAAAATCCGCGCGGCCATTTCAGTTCAACTAAACGCTAGTGCACTAATGACTCATGTTAAATAAGATGTAGGTAGGTAAGGCAGGATGTTCGGAGAGATACAATCATTTATAGGTCGAGGCCGCGAGACTGAAATCTGTTGAGCGCAACAAGTGAAATAAAGGCAGCAATATACATAGGTACACAGAGAAACGCGCGCGGAAGCTGTAGCTAGGGACAAGGGCATATGATCGATCCTCGTCCCAGCCCGACCCTGACCCCCGGGTTCCAGCCCCCGCTGCGAGTACAGGGGCAGATTTGCTGACGTCAATGCCGCCTCTCATTTCATACCTACCAATTAACTATCAAAGCAATGACATGTACTTACCCAATAACATTCACCCGTGAATTCATAAAATTTAACACGTTCCTCATCAAGTCTGCGAAAAGCTTTCCCGGAAATTAAACTTTGCCTGTATTGTTTGTATTATTCTGACTTTTTGGACGATGAATATTTTATTCTTCGAGAAACTTATTGAGCAAGGTTCCACAGAATGGGAAGTTTAACTTCTCCTGAATTTAAATGATAAAGGAGGAGCCAACCCACTAATCTTGAAAAACAAAGAGCCCTTTACGTACACTGTTCTCAGGTTGGATCAATGTTTTGCTGATGTTGAGTTTTTTGATTATTCGACCTCTCTTTAGCGATTAGACAATTATTTTGAGATCGGTGGTTGGACTGGATTTATCTGATAATTTTAGAGCCGTCTTTAGCAAACGGATTGTACCTAACAGTTGTTTCATCTGAGAATTGAATCCTGAAAACTGTGATGACGAATGCAATGTTTCGCGCTCTGATAATTTTAATTCTGACCCGAGCGAAAAACATCGTATGATGTGGGTGTGGGAGGCAATCTCGCTTTTGTATTGAATTTAGTGAGCAGTTTTTGGGAGTTTGAGCAACTTTTTTGACATTTCTATTAGGTACATTTGCGAAGTTACGGATCCGTTTGTTCATTTGAAGTATTGTTGGCTGTCGACAGCAAATAGTTTGTCGCACAAGAAGTGTTTTGTTCAAAGCTATTATAGTCTAATAATTAGTAGGTACCTACGCCAAATCCAAATCATAATCACACTCACTCCGTCGAAGAAGGCATATTGTTCCTCGGTTCGGATGAAGTTTAGGTTCAAATTCAGTTTGTTAAAATCAGTGAGCACCTAATGATTTTAACGTTATGTTATCCACTGCTAATACAGTAACTGTATACATACGAGTGATAAACAAGAAAATTCATATATTTTAGTTTTGTTTCATCACTATGTTAATAATGTTTTTTTATCTGGTTTCTGATCACGGATTTCCTGTCGGAATCACAAAGCTTTTCCTTTAATCATAATCTTAGTAGGTTAGTTGTCGTATTCTCAGATCCTCAATCTGACCCACTTTAATTTGCCAGTTAAAAACTAGTTTCGGTTCTCTCATATTGCCAATCCATCTGCCAAGCTCGCTGGTTACGGCAAAATGCCCCGATTTTAGACGAGATTTAAAGGAGGACTGAATTATTTAGATTTCTGTGGTCCTATCACATACATCCCGCTACAGCACAGCACAAGATTGAGCATTCAAATAAGGGCTTAAACTCGTAATCCTTAGATACAGTTTCGGTGACAGCATAAAATAGCAGACAACGAGTGCTAGGCGAGGTCAACCCACAACCGCAGCTGCTACAAGCAGTGGCGTGTGGACCACTCATTTAAAGCAAATAAGCACGATCATAAGGCTCTTTGCCGAACGTACGTGGACACTGGACAGCGAGATTGCATTATTATATCGCACAATTTGAGGTATGTAGGTGCTGTGCAGTAGCGGTGGCAGTAGCTGTGTGGTCTATGTTCTACAACCTTTACCAAATTCTAGAACCGTTCAACTCGATAATAGAGGTAACGTTGATATTTTTTATGTGCGTGTCGGGTAGACGCATTGTCATTCTCATTCTACGCGATGAAGAGCGCGAAATTGATTTTTATTAAACAGTAAATTGCCAGTTCCACTTTTTCTGATTCAATCGGCATTGAATGTCTAGCCGTGCTATCAATGTCTGGGGGAATTTAGTGTTTCATACTCTAATACTAACCTATATACTAACAATGTTTGATTGTCAGAAGGGTGCGAGATTTGCGAGCAGGATCCCAAAAAAAAAGTTTTGTCTATTTTGGTCCTTGAGTCATAGACACAGGTAAAGGATCCCCTATAATTAGATACCATGACTTATAATATGCGTCAGTGTTGTAATTTTGCCTTTGAGTAACACCTAGGCATTCCGCGATTTTCGAGACAGTGTGTCTGTTTCATCACAACATTGGCATGCATCCACGTATCACGGTTTGTCATCGCACTCATTACGCCACTAATAATAAAAATATAACTAATGATAAAAGCACACTTGGCAAAACTTTTTATCATTAGTTCTTTTATATTAATTGCTTTGTTTCTATGCTTGTAAGTTTGACTGATTGCATTGAGATTTGTCTTGATCATGTCTATCACGAACTTGCACCAAAATGCATAGCTAGTAATTATTATTAATCTGGGCTGGATCTTACGGCCCGCTGCAATGCCGATTGTTTGGTCGTTTTGAATATTTTTATGTGCTTGCTTTAATTTAGGGGTGCTCAAAAGAAAAACAAAAGATTTTTTTAAGTGATAGATACGAAGCTCACGCGTAGTAAATAACTAATAACTCGATAAGTTTTTTGGAGTCAATCAAGACAACCAGTAGGTAATTTAATCAGAACAGGTTAGTTTGTAAATTTTCTGAGACCTGTTTTAAGCTGATTAATGGACTCTAATGACTGACGACGTCAATCGAACGAATCTAAACTAAAATGCTGAACATGGCCCAAACGAAAGAGAATTTGCAATAATCACTACGATCGTCATTAGGATTGGTGATCGCAGTAGACTTGCTAAAATAGAGAAGGAAGTTGCCGCCGTTCATCATCGGTAGGCTCTTTTACAGCTCGCAATCCCTTCACGGTCAATGTAATTTCATAGGCTGCCTAAATATTATCGATTCACTCACAGGGTAGCTGAACAGTTTTATACACCCTTCTTTGAGAAATATATATAATACCTACATTGTTTTCTACTATTGGTTTGCGCGGCGCACGCGGAAAACCCGCTTTTTAAGGTTCCGTACCCAAGGGGTGAAAACGGGACCCTATTACTAGGCCTCCGCTGTCTGTCCGTCCGTCAGAGGGTTGTATCTCATGAGCAGCATAGTTAAATTTACCAAATTGTGTATTTTAGAGATGGGCCGTTTAAAACACGGTAGGTACTCGGCATATTCGGCGTTTTTTATTACTCTTCAAATGTATACTCGGTATAAAAAAAGTTAAGTATACATTTTGGAAGATACAATGAAAATATGATTATTTGTAAAATTAAGTTAAAACAATAAATTTTTCATATTTAACAAAGGTAATTTGTGATGTAAGAAAGAAAGCGTTTTCAGTACCTACCTACCTACGTATTTGTGGTGTCGAAATTTTGAACATTTCAAAACAGTTTTGATAATTGCTGTAGGTTTCATACTTTTTGAAATTAGTCGAAAAGGAGATCTATCGTAGATGGTTCTCAACGTATTTCGATTTTTTCAATTTGTCAATTTTACGAAGTGAGTAAGTAGAAATCACGTTGATATTATGTGTGTGAAAGTTTAGATAGTAATTACCATATATGCGACGTCTTCACGATTAGGATAACGTCGGAACAAATCTGGCTGATATTTTGCATAGATGTAGTTCTTTAGATAACTTTATACCCTACCTGCTACATGCAAAATACGTTTATTCAAATGTAATAGGTATTTAGCCAATAGAAATGTAAATGGAACCTCGAGGGGTGCGTTGTATACGACAAAGCATCTCGCGCACCAATATAAACTATTATTCACCACCCAAACAAAAGAATTTAGTTTAAACTGAATCGACAGAGTACTCGAAATATCAACAACAGAGTAAAACTCGTTTACTCGGTAAAACTTGTTCAGAGGCCATCTCTGAAATACGTATACTATTTCTTACCACTACAAGAACACATATGAAAATTAAATAAATATTAATAATATTGGGGTTCTCATAAAATCATCAGATTTTATTGTCTATTTATTACCCTATTTTTGTCATAATAATATGTAATAAGTAAATGTTGACAGGATGTGTTGCTGTATTTCTTTTGACGCTATAACAACAAGCAAAAAATAAATAAAATAACAGGACCACCGTATAGGCCGCGGCGTCGGTTTTTGTTCTATTTAGATTTTTTAAAATATCCGTTTTGACCGTTCCATTTGCGAAACAGCTATTTACGATGGTACGGAATCCTCCGTTGTGAGTCGACTTACACTTGTCCGGTTTTATTTAGTTTATCGCGTTCAGACAGACAGACGCAGCGGGAGTGACTTGTTTATTGTAAAATTAAGTCTTATATTATGAAATTGTAGTGACGTTTCAAATTCGAACCGAGCGTTTACTAGAACTTGATAATGCTGATAAAGCATGTCATTACATTGCAGTTCATTTGTGTGTGTACCTATAATACGCCCACCAATTTATAAGTACGAATTATTGCCGCGTACCTAAAGTATCACATTACCGCGGGCAGTTACTGAGAGTGCCTTGTTATGTTTGGTTTGAACAAACTTTTTTAGTGCGTGGTTTGTACAGTTGACCGAGATCCAGTGGGTTTTGAATTGTCTGCCCTAAGGAACAAGTAAGTTTCCATTGATGTAGGTTCGAAGTAATTATGAAAGAAGAATTCAGTTCCGCCGAGTTACTTGTATCTGTTGTGAGAGGGCATTGGTTGCGCTCACTCAGTGATAAGGGGGAACTTAATTAATTTTCTAACCTTGAAATTAATGTAGCGATAAGTGACTATTATGTAATAACGATCTTAAAAAGTTCCGACGAGTCCCTTTCGTATTAACTATTATTTATTTAATTAAAACGGCTATTAAAACCAATTACATTAAGTAACAGAAATTAAATATACAATTAAATTAAATTATAAAATAAATAAATAGTGCTGGACAATGCACACAACATTATCCAGCCCCAAGCTAAGCAGAGCTTGTGTTATGGTTACTAGATGACTTATATACATAATACATTATTTGAAAACGATAGATATATTTATTATGTATAGAAAACGATCAGAACACCCTGAACAAATATCTGCAGAACGAACAAACATTTCTCCCGAGGTGAGAATCGTACACGATTCGCCCTCCGCGCCACAGAGGTCGTATTGAAATATACGATAAAAGCTCGCATTTCTCACTATTCCTCAAAATGGAATTTTATAGGACTGTCGTTCATAATATGTATAACGCTTTTTTCCTTTATCGGTAAACCCAAATATAATTTTGCGCTTGTCTTCAAAGGTTACGTAATCTTTAAAGGGATTACAGCAAGTCAGCCAAGTTTAGCAAGTTGAAATTGCTAGTACGACCGGAGAGGATCAAATTGTGTACAAATTAATGTGTAATGGCCTGTATTCAGACCTTAACCCTGGCTGCTTCTTGGAGAGCTTTTCACTGAACCTATAATAATCCGATTTGTTGCGGACGTTCAAGTGGTCGTGGGCTATGTAGGGTAGGACCCAGAACGTAAGTCGCCTACTTTTTTTTGGGCACTGTAGTACCCACGAACGTTCAAGTTAGGTCGAAATGTTGCTGTGCAGATGGAAATGGGTTTCTCTATTGGTATAGATTGATTTATTAGGCCTTTTGAGGGATATATGTATTAAGAAAACATGTTTTTAGTACCTGGTTGGCTATTGAGTAATATGTGGGTTCTAAAGATTTGCTTTTGTTATTTTTTTAAAGCGCCAAAGTTTGTTGACGTCAGCATGTTATTTTATTATGCAGTTCAACTTTTTACTCATTGAGGGAAAGGAAAGGTTATGAAACTCGGAAAATAAAGACTGGAAAGCACATTCTGTGGAAAGAGTACAAAGATTAAAATTGTTCAGCAAAATTATGTTTTTGTAATGATTTGACAAAATAGTGATTTCGCAATGTTACGCAATCGTGATTTTGCCGTGTACGTTAAGGCTATCAAGATACAAAGGATGATCTGCAGTTTAACATTTTAAAGAATATATTGCATTTGACATACGTATTAGGTATATAATAAAAATAATAAAGCTTTACAATCCACACAATATCATCTAGCCCCAACCAAGCTAAGCAGAGCTTGTGTCATGCTTGTATAATGGGTGTAATGGACTGATATACATAATACAGTATATTACGCAGTATTAGATATTTTTATTATATATATGTCGGGGCGTCAGGGATTTTGTCCATTTTCTTCCAACTTAGCTGCTGCGTGGATGTCCAGGGATGTTGAGGCGAATAGAAAGGTGTTGTACAGGATCACAGTGTATATTACAATAATTAATTACAGCAAGGTAGGCAATATTGTAACACGGACGGGGTGACAGTTTCGCGTGTGTCTCCGCCGAACGCCGGGAATCGAATGGGCTGTGCGCGCTCGCTGGCAGCCGCTCGCCCACCGGACGCTTGACGGCACGACTCTGTCAGGCGCGCGCGCTGTCAAACTAGCCTTCGCAACGCCTCCGTTCGTGTTGGATGCGACATATAGAAAACGACCAGAAAACCCTGAACAAATACCTACAGATCGTACAAACATTTGTCCTGAGGCGGGAATGGAACCAGCAACCTACTGCGTCGCTGGCGGACCTTCGCCCACCGCGCCACTATTTCACCTACGGTGAACACTTGCCAAAAATTATCAGTTTTGCTAATTATTATTTTGATTTCAAATAAATTAAACTCGCTTATAACCATGGTTTTGTTGTTTGGAGTTTTAGATAAGTTTACTGTTGACTGATATCACTTACCTAAATATGTTTTTGATTTTGTTGCAGAACAAGCATGTAGAGACATTGGACGACGAAAAACTGCGAGCCCTTTTAGATGAGGCTATTACATACAAATGTCCCAAAGATCGGGAGGGAAAAAGCAGCCTTTTCAAGGTAGGTTATAGTTTAACCCACAATTTAACTGGATGTGAAATTACCGAAAACAATGCTGACTTAATCTGTGTTCTTATGACCGACTTCTGCAAAAGGAGGACGTTCTATGTTCGGGGCTGTATATGTATGTTTTTTTTATATAAGTGCTTGTCCCGGAAAACTTAAACACAGTTATAAATGATTGGATTCGAATTTATTCGTAGATTCACACCTTTATTCGTTCATTATTGTTTTGACATCGGTTGCGAAAGTTTCGCTTTTTCTTCTGACTTATTTATGACTGAGAGCTGAGATATTAATATATCGAACTTTTCGAAATATTTTGAAAAAGGTCGAAAATTTTACCATTGAGACAAGAAGGGTTCGGTGGATAGAATACAGTACTGTCGAAGAGAGTCAGAGTCGGGTAACCACTTGAGTTTCTTGCGATATTAGGAAAACTAGTCATATTTGCGAAGGCCAAATAGGTAATGAAATGAACATGATACTGAAATTTTGGAAGTGCTTAAGCATGTATGATTGGTATGCAGTGAGATCCGGTTAGCAAGCGTCGGCGTAATCGAGAATGGGAAGCTATAGGGGTTGGGCAAGTGTAACCTGCCGTGTGCCGTGTGCCGTGTGGTGCCGGTATAGAATTTCACCACCCCAACTCTTCCCGTGGGTGTCGTAAGAGGCGACTAAGGGAAACACAACGGGGGCGGGCAGCAGCGCCCTCTGCATAACAACTCCACCGTACTGCGATCCCCAACCCGCATGCCCAGCGTGGGGATTATGGGCAATAACCCTCAACTGATAAATAAAGCCATCTATGGCACGGGAGGTCTAGGTCCAGCTGTGGACTGATATAGGCTGACGATGATGCTGAAAAGTGTAACCTTAGTGGAAGTCGGGAGAAAATTGCGCAGTCGCTGCAGTGAGCCGGTCGAAGCGAACATCTTTCCGCTGAGTTCAGTTCCGAGAGTTCACACAAATTATCTAGCCCCAAGCTAAGCGGAGCTTTTGTTAAGGGTACTAGATAAGTGATATACATACATAGATAGATATTTTTTATTCTACATAGAAAACGACCAGAACACCCTAAACAAATATTTGCAGATCGTACAAATAAAAATGCATTCTGCATTCAAAATTTCTAACTTAGACTATCCACGGAAAACCAGCGCTATGGTATGTCTGCTCTACCATATGCTATGGTGATCCTGTGTCTTGACTTGGACAGTTTTAAAGTTTAAGATTTTATGTATTTTTGTACGTGTTCTGGCAATTTATTTAATTTTAATCTAGGGTATTATTAACACCAGGCGCAGAAAAGAATGTTATTTAAGCACATGCATTTTAGGAGCTCCTCGAAGAAGTGGAACAGGACGAGCAAGCTTGCGAGGCAGCCGCCCGCAACCTCACCGGGTGCCGCGGCTCCCGGCGCGGCGCGCGCGGCCGCCGGGCGCTGCCGCACTCCAACTCGCTGCAAGACCTGGTGGCGGCGCTGGCGGCCGAGCCCGCGCCGCGCCACACGCGCCATCACCCGCGCCATCACGCGCCCGCGCCATCCAATGTCTCCGCGAGGGCTATACACGGGGGCAGTCTGCCGTCTGGAGTCGATACATGTACGTATGCGATGGACGAGAGAACGCGGATAGAGCACAGAGATAAATAATCGATATGAGTGGCGGATAGAGCATGTGCTAACGTTTCTTCGAAGGCTATCTTATAGCTCCGGCTACTACTGACAACAGTGGTGTGTATAGCTGACACACCACACCATAATAGTGCCTTGAATGGGCATCGAGAACATAACGCATCAATTTGCGGATAGATGTTCTCAGTTCAAAGTTTTATCAGTTGGCGTGATGCAAACTCAAACTCCTTAAAGTTTGTTTAAGACCTTACAGGACTCTTGGACAGGTCAGTCATGCAAATTCATAGGTTCGAATACAGATGTTCCTCATGATTCTAAATAAACCTTTTTCCGGAACGCGATAAGATAATTTACTTTTATTTTAATACCTATACTAACACATAGGTTAATTCAACTTGTATTTTTATGTGCTACTAACACTATGCTTTGTATATTGTCCGACCAATTAAAATTCATTATGTAAAACATCTGTCAATGCTACATGGTATGTTACGTTCCAGCGTCCCTGCTAAGCGAGGAAGGCAGCAGCACGGGCGGCGCGGGCTACCTGGCAACCGTCCGCTGCGTGAATCCGCCGCCGCTGGCCGAGCGCCGCGTCTCCGCCAGCGACGCCAACGCGCCGCAAGAGCTTGACCTACTCAACAGGTAACAACCACCATTAACGGAATGCTTTATGGACCTACTTCCATCTTCGGATGAGTCATTCATTATGTACCAACTTCCATCTCCGAATGAATAGGACTGCCTGACAACTTAAACATACAGATAAAGAAAACTTGTAGCAAGAGGAGGATTTTACTTATTCTAATGAACTTGTGAAAAACTAAACGTAGTGTAGGACGCCCTCCTGCCAGGTGGGATGACTATCTGCGAAAGACAGCTGGCAGATGCTGGATGCGACAAGCTGAAGACAGGGCGCTATGACGCTCATAAGGGGAGGCCTATGTCCAGCTGTGGACTAACATAGGCGGATGATGATGAATAAACTTAAGATAAAGAGTTACAAATTGGCGTCCGACTCGGCTGTTGTGAAACCTAGCCGTAAAGTAAAGGAATCACAACGCTGATCTTCCGTCGAAACCAACTGACGCATCACGTAACTTCTGCAGGTGGCATCGTTTTCAGTTTTTTATCCTGTAACCATTGTTTTATATTCCATAATAAAAGATTTATTTATTGTTTATAATGTTGTAAAACTCGAAAATGGAACTGAAATAATACTTTCGTGGTTTCATTTAACCCTATTAGAAAATTAAATGAACAACGCCCTAAAAGTTCGACCTTCTTAACAGGTAACAACAGATCTATTCTGAACGAGCGTAAAACAGCCAGCGAATTACTAGAGGTTACTTTAATAGTGACGTAGGTACTTAGTTTTACCTACATTAACTTTATATTAATAGTGTATTCCTTATATTTTTTATTCCAGCGTTTATTCGAGCTGTTTATTTGTGTTTTCATATTGTTTAATTGTACCTAATACGTGAAAAACTTCAATTGGGACACTGTTGCTTTAACTGAAATTTATTATAATTCGTTTATGTCGCTGATTTTCCATTTAAGTAAATAAATAAACAGGCTTACTTACACATTCAGCATATATTCATCCAATGGTAAAAGGGTTTGGGAGAGACCCCGAACAATGATTGTACCACAATCACCACGCTTGCCAGGCGGATTGATTTGACCCAAATGTGGTTATGACAGTTCACATACATTACCCACGATCTATGTTACCGGATATTCGCGACCATACATAATATCGGCCCTTGCGCTTGCTCGCACAAGTGAGCTCAAACATTGGAGAAATAGATCACTTTTTTCACTGTGTGTCTTTTATTTGTATTTTTCTTTTGTGTTTATTATTGTGACGGAAAACCTTACTTTCCTTGTCTTTTCATGGTGCCAGAAAAGATTTACACCATAACACTGGATAAATATTCGGGTTTGTA
>OZ007541.1:5732286-5890997 GCA_963931895.1 Eupithecia pulchellata | reverse complement strand
ATATGTTTTCTTGGGTGAGCCAAATAAACGATTTTCTTTCTTTCTAGCTATCTAACTCACCAAATAAACAACTTCCTTCTTTCTAGCTATCTAACTCACCAAATAAACCATTTCCTTTCTTTCTAGCTATCTAACTCACCAAACAAACAATTTTCCTTTCTTTCTAGCTATCTAACTCACCAAACAAACAATTTCCTTTCTTTCTGTCTATCTAACTCACCAAATAAACCATTTCCTTTCTTTCTAGCTATCTAACTCACCAAATAAACCATTTCCTTTCTTTCTAGCTATCTAGCTCACAAAATAAACCATTTTCTTTCTAGCTATCTAACTCACCCAATAAACAATATCCTTTCTTTCTAGCTATCTAACTCACCAAACAAACAATTTCCTTTCTTTCTAGCTATCTAACTCACCAAACAAGCAATTTTCTTTCTTTCTAGCTATCTAACTCACCAAATAAACCATTTCCTTTCTTTCTAGCTATCTACATAACTCACCAAATAAACAATATCCTTTCTTTCTAGCTATCTAACTCACCAAATAAATAAAATAATCTTTCTTTCTGTATATGTAACTCACTTGTCAGCGTCGGGCGGCGCGGGCACGCGTTCCCAGGCGAGCACGAACTTGCCAGTCTTGCAGACGGTGTTGTCGGGCGAGGTACTCGTCACGGGCGCCACCTCCACGCGGTCGTCCCAGTGACCCTGCAGCACGTAGCGGGGCTGGAAACAAACACAACAATATTACAGCTCTCTTCCCGTGGGTGTCGTAAGAGGCGACTAAGGGAAACAAACCGGGGGGGGCGGGCAGCAGCGCCCTCTGCATAACAACTCCACCGAACTGCGATCCCCAACCCGCATGCCCAGCGTGGGGATTATGGGCATTAACCCCCAAATGATAGTGCCATCTTTGGCGCTCATTAGGGGAGGCCTATGTCCAGCAGTGGACTATTATAGGCTGGTGATGAATGATTATGATATAAATAAATAATGCCATACAATCCACCAGCATCCTCTAGCCTCAAGCTAAGCAGAGCTTGTGTTATGGGTACTAGATGACTGATATACATAATACATGTTATTACATAGATAGATAATTTTTTTATACATAAAAAACGACCAGGACTCCCTAAACAAATATCTGCAGATCGTAAAAAAAGATCTCCTGAAGCGGGTATCGAAACCGCAACCTCCTGCGTCGCAGGCGGATCTTCGCCCACCGCGCCACTGAGGTCGTGATTGGTCGAGATGTCAGTGCAGATCTCAGTTCCCTTACTTATTACACTCCCATGCTAGCGACCGGCCCCGGCTTCGCCCGGGTTCATGTTATGCATATGCGTGGTACCTACTCAACTTGACATGGACGTTGGACGCTACAGTTATGTTATTTATTGTTTTAGAGAGAATAGGCAATATTTCAACTACCTGCCTATTACGGTTCAAGAGCCTCGATTAAAAGTTTTATGTTTTTGTTTTTATATCGGCAAGGACAATTACTTATTCTGTGAAAACTTATGAATCGCATCAAAATCCGTTGCGTAGTTTTACAGATCTTAGCATAGGGACAGACAGCGGGAAGCGACTTTATACTATGTCATCATCATCATCAGCCCATGTTAGTCCACTGCTGGACATAGGCGTCCCCTAATAAGCACCATAGCGCCCTGTCTTCAGCTCGTCGCATCCAGCATCTGCCAGCAGTCTTTCGTCATCCCTTTTATTAAGTAGTGATGCAATAAATACTCACAACTCCCTGCGGATCCTTAATAACCCCAGTGACTTTCCTCTGTGTGTCTTTACTAAAATACCCATACGGTAAGTACTTCAGGTGCGCCACGTAGCCGGCGGCCGGGCCGGTGTTGCCAACTATGTCCATATCACCGTGGTTGTCCAGCCAAAGCTTGCCCACTATAATGTTGTGCACTGTTGTGCTCACCTGTAATAGAACAAAATAGGAAGTATTGTTGTTGTTACATATTTGTTGGTTTTTGCCTTTGTCCTTTTTGTCGTAATTATCTAGCTAAGACAAGAGAGAAGATAAAATTTTTTGTAATGTTATAACAGGAATTTACATGAAATTCAGGTGCATAAAAATTTATGTAATTTGATAGAGCGATGGATGAAAAACAAAACTAGGTATTCATCATTACCATCATCAGCCCATGTTAGTCCACAGATGGACATAGGCCTACTCTATTGAGGGCCAAAGCGCCCTGTCTTCAGCTTGTCGCAATAGCATCTGCCAGCAGTCTTTCGCAGATCGTCACACACACTACGTTTACCGAGTCGCGGTCTCCACTCAAGAACAGGTTTACTTCAGCGGTTGTCGGTTCTTAGCGAAATATGGCCGGCCCACTGCCACTTCAGTTTGCTAATTCTTTGAGCTATGTCGAGAACTAGGTATTAATTTAGATTAAATAGTGCTAGCTTTTGTTTTAAATCTCAAATGGAGCTATTTGTGGAAACCTGTTAATGGTCACTTTAACTAAACACTATATTCATTCAGACAATACTGAACCAATGTTTCAAAAATAACGGATAAATAAATTGATATGGTTTTGATTACTCTACTTTGGCAACGAAACTCTAAAATACAACTACATCTACGCTGCTCTATCCAACTGCTGGGCAACAGTCTAACATACCCTGCATATTAGGGTATTGGAGCCTATAATAGCAGAAACCAATTTACCACCTTCCTCCACCGATACATGTTCCCGCTATTGTTGAATTTGACCTCGACTCTGGTGTCTGGGTTGATGTTGATGAACTGTCCGCGGAAGACGCTTTTCAACCGATAGTGCTGCTGGCTCGTCCAGCTCACACCCTCGCAGTGGATCGCCATCGTGGGCGGGTAGTGCTGGACCTAGCGACTCGACTATGACAATACGGCATAGTATTTGAATGCTAAATATATCTTTCGAGAGACAAAGACTACAATCCTTCTGTTTCCACTTCTCCATTTCCGATATCTAAATATGTTTTAATTTAAATAAGGTAAAAAAGTTATTAAAGCCATACGTTTTTATATAATTTTGATAGTGATGGTTGTTTTTGCTTATATTTATTTATTTGCTTGGATTACTTGACTTTTTTAATTCAAAGAATCCAAAGCGTTTTTGACCGATGTATCAAAAAATTCGATACCTTTTGTTGTTTTTTACCCCTCATTTCGCGAATAAGTTTCGCGTCCGGTTTTCGGTGGTTGCTTTTCCAAGTGTCGAAAACACAACGCCCCAGACGCGACCCCAGTATTGTAACGTAATAAATTGTAGAGATACGCGCCTTCCGTATTATATTTTGAAAATTATACAATTTTAGTAATTTTTGCAATTTTCCCCTTTATCCTTACCTTCCTCCAAGTATACTTGTTCCCGCTAGCCGGGAAGACCGCCGAGGCGCCCCCTAGCGGTATAACCTGGAGGTACTTCCCGCGGAACTTGGTGGTCATTGTGAACTCCTGCCAGCACTGCCAGCCGGCAGCGCCCTCGCAGAACTGAGCAACCATCGGCGGGTGGTGCGAAACCTATGTTTTTGAATTTTGAATCAGTCGCCGAATGGTTACGAAAGAGTTATTCGCAATGCAGTCAAGAAATAAAATACCAAATGATGTAAAATTGTTGAACGATCATTTATTTAAGATTAATTATGTAGGTGGCTGAAGGACGGGATTTTATATAAATAAAATTATTAAACAATTATTTATTTAACATTATGTAGACTGAAGGACAGGAATTTCTATGATATAGATGATTCTTTTAAAGCTAGATCGTATTGCATGCTAACATATAGTGAGACATGAGTGAATTATAGAATATATAGAATTTATACTTTAGACCTTTAAACACTGTGACAAAATATTAGGTCTTGATAGTGGTTGAAAAGCTTGGGCGGGTTTTGCTCTGACTCGAACAATAATTTATTTATATATATGTATTTAGTCCCAAGTTAAGCAGAGCTTTTGTTATACGTAGATATTACTGGGACAATCACACATCAGATGATTCATTTCACTTTGCTCGAACTTAAAAAAGATTGAAGTTAAGAGATTTAAATAGAACTTTATTTGCCTATTGCTTCATCTGGAAATAAAACATTATTCAAAACAATCTTGCCTTTGTTCGAGCAGTGATTTTTAGCTTGTCCCTGTAGTTTTTCTTGGCAAGTTTCCTTAGAGAATATATTAATAAATTCGATTTGTACAAAGAGATTTCTTCATTTAAAAAGATATGTGATGGAATTTACTAGGACAGGAAAATAGGAAGTGGAAACGACAGGATTAGGAATATGTTCAGAGTTAGTTGGTGCCTTTTTATGCATTCCGATTGCCGGATATTCGGTGCCGGGTACCCAGCATGGAATTAAATGCAAATTATACTATTATACAGGGTGTCCCGTAATGAGTGTCATTTTTTTGTAAATTTATAAAAAATTTAATATTTTCAGAACTAAATTTTCAAGTTTTTATAAATAAAAAATGTATCTGATTGGCCTTGATCCTGAAAGCCTTGAACCTTAAAGTTGCTTGCGGCAGGCAAGCAACTTTAAGGTTATCCACTAATTATGAGACACCCTGTATATACACGTACCGACGTGTGTAAGAAAACATACATGCCAAAAAACCTCAGCGTCAAGTACCTGGTAACCAAGACGTATGAAAAGGTTCTAAGAAATGGTTTATACATACTTAGGAGTAAACTTAGACCTAACAATAGTAGAAGTGGCAAATCTTCTAAACAATCTTCTGGAACCATAAAGGATTCACACTTTTGCCTGCGCTTCGCACGCTGTAGCAGCGCTCCTCCCTATCAAAATTTATAGAGATCCATTTAGCCGTTTTGGTATGAAAAGGTAACAGACAATAATAATTACTAGTAAAGACTAGTGTTTTGGTGAAGTATGTGACACTACCTATTCTGATGTGACCTTGTATTATGGCCATATTTCTTGCAATAAAGGAATTGAATTGACTAGTACAAATAAGGAGCCAAATAGCGTGAATCGTTACGATTCGGAGCGATTAGACCTAACATTGACAATACTTAAACACGTTTCTACTTAAAACTGTACTGTAGTTACGTTGTATAAGTCCTCAAATACAAACATACACTATCCAATAATCATCTGAAGATACTTGCCTGTTCTGATATCGCGCGCCATCCGAGGTCCGCCATTCGATCACATTCGAACGTTTCGCCCAGTAGCGGGTTGAAGGGCTTGTTTGTACTGTTGAACAAATAAATAAATAATGCTAGACAATCTACACAGCATCATCTAGCGGCTATATGATGCTGTGTGGATTGTCTAGCATCTTGTCAAGCAGGGCTAGATTCTAGCCCTATGTTAAGCAGAGCTGTTATGAGTACTGGATTACTTAATATACTTAATACAATATATTACACAGATATTTTTTATTTATTATACCTACATAGAAAACGACCAGAACACTCGGAATAAATATGCGTAGATCACACAAACATTGTCCCGAGGCGGGAATCAACCTCCTGCGTCAATTGAATAGGCAGCATTCAATAAAAATTGATTTAAGCATAGTTGAAAACCTACAGATCGCCCTACAGATTGATGTAAATTGATTACCGCATGGCGCGAATTTAGTTTGTGTCATCTAGTCCCATAACAATAGCTGTGATGCTCAGAAACCGGGGCGGACCGATATTCATGAAAATTTGATGTACACTCATAAAAATATTAATAAATTCGTCAAAAATAGCGATATACATAATTTAAATACTAGACATAAGAACAAACTTGCTGTACCCACTACTAGGCTACAAAATATTAATGCATCTTTTAAAAGGCTTCTACAACAAAACTCCAAATGAGTTGCAAAAATTATCTATAAATAAATTCAAACGGGTTGTCAAAAACTTTCTTTGCAAGAAGGCTTACTATAAAATATCAGATTATCTAGATGACAAAAAAGTTTGGGACGAGTTTTGCTCCAACTCGAAAACTAACAATCTAACAAGGTAAAGGTTTCTTCTTCTCTTCTTTACTTTACCTTAAAAAGGTTGAAGTGAACAATTTATCAGTGATCACTTTATTTCCCATTTGTATTACTTTAGTAACTTTTATTTTATGACGTGTCCAAGAGTCCTGTAAGGTCTTAAGGAAATAAAGCACTTTGATTTTGATTTTTGATTTTGAGCCGCTAGTATTTTTATATTTGTGTTAATTGATGTCATTGCCTTGTACTATATAAATAACCTAATATTTTTTTCACTATTATTATTCAAAAAGTAATTAATATCTCACCGACTAGTGGTAGTTGCGTAGGAGGACACTGTAAAAGCGGCCACGTAGGCCAACTGCTGGGCGGGGTCAGTGAACTTAGCGGCCTGGTCTAGAACGTGCGCGTATTCATAATCCTCTGTCAACCGCTGCAGCATCGAGAGAGGCTCGCTGAAGTTCACGGGGATCGGTATCTTTGATAACTCCTTTCCTGGAATAAAGCAGACATGAAAACTTTTATAACGGTTTGTCAAAAATATTCTTTGCAAAAAGGCTTAAAATATCAGATTATCTAGATGAGAAAAAAGTTTGGGAGAAGTTATGCTCCAACTCTAAAACTCAATCTAACAAGGTAAAGGTTTCTTGTTAGCTTCTTTACTTTACCTTAAAAGGATTGAAGTGAACGATTAATCAAAGTGACCAATTTATTTCCCATTTTTATATTTTATTTAACTTGTTTTTTGTGACGTGTCCAAGATTCCTGTAACATTTAAAGGAAATAAAGCACTTTGATTTTGATTTAACTATCATTTAATATAAATTGAAATAGGTATCAGTGCTATCTTTAAGGAAAACTTTTTAGAGCATTTTTTGTATTTGTATAGAAGAGCATGAAATCCAAACCATCAAACATCAACATCCCAAGAAAAATGTACTCTAAAACTTGTGCCACAACTTTATCTACATACTGAAAAGGATGTCCAAACAAATCTGCTAGAGTACATTTTTTTTTTAAACACAAACAATTTCACTATTCTACGTGAGGCGTCAGTAGACTACGACGGCGTTGTGTGAACTGATAGACCTCCGTTTGACCACGATCTCACCTGATGGAAAGTGAAGATGTGGCTGACGGTGGATCACTTATTAGTACTACTTTAACCGATTCGTTGCTGATGGCACGACAGGCGTGTCATCAATGGTTTTAACTAGTGGCTTATGACACGATAGGCGTGTCATTTTTTCCTCGATTGTAACACCCTCAGATTAAGTTTTAGAAAAGTCTGCCCAGAACGAAACTATACAGATTTTCCACGTAGATTACGCCTGTTGTCTTAGCCTCTCGATATTGCGTGAATTCAACAGTTCCAGGGATTGACAACCTTTTTAAATTGCGTTCTTATGACACGATAGGCGTGTCAATACTGAATACTTTAGCCACCTCTCAAGGGGCGGACCTCGCGGCGCTTAAAGCGCTGGCGTGGCAGACCTCTGCAGTGAGCGTACGCTGAGCGTCCCAAAGTGGGACGCGCGACACGCGCGCGACATATTCGCAATTATCTCGTTAGAAAACCTATTGACACCTTTATATATTTAGATTCTCCATGAAATTGTCTAGTGATTAGTAGATAAACATTCCGAAGTTAGGCTATGATAATTACACAAGGTTCGTGATAAGTACGAGAAAAAGTAAATTCCGAGGAGGGTTGTAAAATATGATGTATTTTGAAAAACCAACAATTTTTATGTTTATCCGTACAATCAAAGTAAAAAACAATACCTTTTTATGAAGATTATTCTGACAAAAATATTTTTCTCAGAACTATAAATAGCATTCATGTAGGTATGTGTGTTGTACTTGGATAAGCAATTATAAACCTTACTTCAATATGCATACGGATAATATTTCTTAAACTAGGTAAACGCAAAGATCGTGGCAGGCGCAGCAATAAAACGTGCAAAAGAGACAGCGCACATCAGTTTCTATTATGGAGGGTACTGAATTAGTATTTTTATCGTCAATTTCTGTGCATGTACCACTGTTCTTAAATTTCTTTTGAGGCTTGTCATTTCCAACATCTGAGTATGATTGTGAGTTTTGTTCAAATATATAATTCAAAGTTTCTTCTTCATTTTCACATTGAGTTTCATCATTATCATAGTTTTCTGTTTCAGGAATGTATTTGCGTTTTCGATTTAAATCTAGAAAAAGTAGGTCAATTTGACGAAATAATCCGAACATTTCGTCGTTGTACTACTGCAACAAGTCACTAAGTGACATTTTTAGTAAAAGTTAGATAAAATATCAAAAAAGGTTTGAAACATCTGAAAAAGTAAAGTCACTTACCTTCCATTTCAGGAAAAACACTTAGTTAACCTCTTCAAAACCAATGTAATTAACGTATCGTGCCGTACACTCCCGTGGTTTGATTCCAACTAAACTTGAAACAAGTCTAGACCAGTAAAAAAGCAAAAAAAGCATGTAGTTTAATACACATGGCTGATGGCACGCTAAGCGTGCCATGGACTTCTATGGCGCTTGACACGCCAGTCGTGTCATAGAAAATTTGTTCACAGCCCTGGTGAAAAGTTTTTCAAAATGGGTGCAGCAACGAATCGGTTAACGGGTATTTATCGCGTTTATTTAACTATTTTCTTTTTTTTTTATTAATAAATTTTTCCAAAGTTTCAACAGAAAAAAAGAGGTAAATAAACGCGATAAATAGCAGTCTATTAATGCAGATTTCCTGCTTCTAGTACATAATTATTAGTACTATTTTAACGGGTATTTATCGCGTTTATTTAACTATTTTCTTTTTTTTTATTTAATTTATTTTTCCGAAGTTTCAACAGAAAAAAAAATAGGTAAATAAACGCGATAAATAGCAGTCTATTAATGCGGGTTTCCTGCTTCTAGTCAAAAAGTTCATGACCATGGATTCCACTCTCTCGATCAAAGCCAAAACGTACATGCAAATATACGTAATAAAATTCAAGACGTTACCTATACAATTCTTCATAATCGACCAGAGGCTCAGCGGAAAATTGGGCTTGTCTGGAACTCTAGTGCGCCGCAGGTGGCCGTCCACAGTAGAATCCGCCACTTGAGAGGCGTGCGGCTGAAGAAAACACATATCACACTTATATTATGTTAGATTAAGGTATATATTCTATATGGGCCGTAGTTTTTAAGTAAATAAATAATGCTGCACAACCCACGCAGCATCATCTAGCCAAGCTAAGCAGAGCTTGTATTGTGGGTACTAGATAACTGATATACATAATGCAATATGTAGGTACATTAAATAGCAATATTTTTTATGATAATAAACGACTCATCAACATCATGAACAAATATCTGAGGCTGGAATCAAAACAGCAACCATCTGCGCCACAAAACAAAAATTAAAAAAAATTACACTCACGGACACATACAACGTTTTTGAAGTTTTCATACAGATCCCTAACTTTTTATGAAATATTCTATAGCCTATATTCATCATGGATAATGTAGATTTTTAATGGTGAAAGAATTTTAAATTGTTCCAGTGTTTTGGAGCCTTTTCAATCCAAACAAACAAATCTTTCCTCTTTGTAATATTAGTAGAGATTATTTAAAGGGGTACCTCTCAACTGAAGTCAACTGTGGTGTTCTACCAGATATTTTAAACATAAATAATAATAACATAATACGCGAATAACTACAATCTATCAAAACAGGAAACCTACATGTTTCGTTTAAAATATCAGTAGCCAACATTAATTTAAAAATCATTAAGGGCAATCTCGTTATTATTTCATTTGATATCTGTCACAGACAAGTGGAGTAAACATAATTACTAAAAATAGAGCAGTTCTAACATAGGACTTTAGACCAGTTGTACCTCCTACACCGGAAATTATGGAAAGGCATATCTGACTATGAGTAGTGAGAAAAGTTTTAGAGACAGTATACCCTATGTCATCATCATCATCATCATCACCAGCCTATAATAGTCCACTGCTGGACATAGGCCTCCTAATGAGCGCCATAGATGGCATCATTATTTGGGGGTTATGCCCATAATCCCCACGCTGGGCATGCGGGATCGCAGTTCGGTGTAGTTGTTCTGCAGAGGGCGCTGCTGCCCGCCCCCCGCTGTGTTTCCCTTAGTCGCCTCTTACGACACCCACGGGAAGAGTTGGGGTGGTGAAATTCTATGCCGGCACCACACGGCATACCCTATGTAAATTATACTAAAACACTTGCGGTCCACCCCCACTTCGCGCGGGTATTTAACAAAAAATTCATCCGGCATAATGTAGCCTAGGTACATTATGCCGGATGAAATTTTGGTAATAGCGAATGAATTTTTCAAATCGGTGCAGTAGTTTCGGAGCCTATTCATATTCAATAAAAACAAACGTTAAATTTTTTATAATATAAGTATAGATAACAACTAAAATTAACAAATAATAACTACTGTTTACAATAATACATAGATTAACAAAGTCGCTTCCCGCTGTCTGTCTGTCCTTAGATCTTTAAAACTACGCAACAGATTTTGATGCGGTTTTTCTTAAATTATTCAAGAGGAAGGTTTTTCCTATGCGAAACCGGAGCGGGTCACTAGTTCACATAAAACAGTTGAGCTAACTGCAGACTGTTGCTATCAATCTGGTGTTCGCTCAAGTATCATAAACATCTACTTACATGGACAACTATCTCCCGCGTCTTGTTATCTTCTTGTATATCAGCGAAAGGTTCGATTGCACTGCCGCCCCCCATTGCGCTGTCAGTTTGTTCTTTATTTTCCTTGTCTTCTAAAAATATAACCTGGAAAACATTAAAATCTTTTAGAATTAAGATAATCGGTAGGTATCTTCGTGGCGGTCGCATCGTAAGAATCGAACCCCTAGCAGTCAGCCCGTGGGTGGATTCGTGAGTGCGCCAGAGGAATAACATCCTTAAATAAATAAATAAAGCCGGACAATCCACACAGCATCATCTAGCCCCAAGCTCAGCAGAGCTTGTGTTATGAGTACTAGATGACTGATAAACATAATACATAAGATATAAAAAACCTAAACACTTTATTTATAATGAGATTACTTATGGTTACTTATTTCTAGTTTATTAATAGCTAGCGTTATCAAGCTTTTATATTCCAGTATTAACATTATTATTATTAAGATAACATATCTGTAACATTAAATAAAACGTAATTAATATTATTAAAAAGAATTCTCAAGGCATAATAATCAATAGACCACTTATATACATTTACGCGTTTAAGTTAGTTATTTATTATTTTAAGTTTTGTTATTTTTAACACCTCTACTGCGCTCATAAAATTGCTGTGTCTGTACCAAGAAACATAGACTGCAAAGACTGTATACCTCAAAATTAGGTGTGCTTATTTGCCACAAGATTGGTGCAACGACCGTCTAGTAATTATTTTGTTCTGATCAACCTAAAAACGTTCTGACCTTGGTTCGTAGATATTTTGACACCTACCCAAATATAAAATACTAGCAGCCCGCCCCGGCTTCGCACGGGTATTTTAAAGAATTTTAAGTTCTTACACACACACACACACGTTAGATAAGGTACTTTATTATTGAAGTTTTCATAAGGATCACTAACTTTAAAAATATTCTATAGCCTATGATTATCATTCTAATGATGATTTTTTTTCCAAAAAGGCCCAGTAGTTTTAGAACCTATTCAATTCAAACCACAAACAAACAATAAAATCTTTCCTTTTTAAAATTGTACCTTTACCTCCTTTACTTATATAAAGACTTTTCTCTCGCACCGCTATATCGCCTACATCGCATGGTTTGTATATTTTTTGACATTGAGTTTCCTCTCGCACCCCAGTAACGAATTGTGATATCTATGACAATCCATAACTGACACTGGCGGAGTCGTCGTAGCAAAAGCGGTGCCATAAAAAAAGAAGTTGAAGTTGAGTCACAGCAAAAGCGAGCAGCGCAAAAAAAGAAAAAAAAAGAAGTTGATGTATAGCGCTATGGTTTTATTATTGAAGTTTTTATACGGATCTCTAACTTTTTTTAAATATTTTATAGCCTATGTTCATCACGGAAATTTTAGGATTCTTATGGTGGAAGAATTTTTCAAATTGGTCCAGTAGTTTCGGAGCCTATTCAATTCAAACAAACAAACAAACAAACAAACATACAAACAAACAAACAAACAAACAAACAAACATACAAACAAACAAACAAACAAACAATCAAATCTTTCCTCTTTATAATATTAGTATAGATAAAGTCACGATACTGCATTTCAAACCATGAAGGTTTTAAATGCCGTTTCAATAACAAACTGTAGAAATGTTTTAAGAAGGTCGATTACGATGTTGGTAACTATATTTCTGTACTAACGTTACACATAACGTTTCTGTACTTAAGGCAGGTTTACTGGTTCATTCTCGCTTCATTACTACGTAGGCGAGCGTTTTAGTGACTATTTAAGGCTCCGGCGACGGGTGAATTTCCCATACAAACGTAGCACCAAAATGATTTGTAATTGGAGCATATTTTCACCGATTTGCTATTATTTGTATTAAAATAGTATGTATCTAGGCCGTTCTGAAATTAAATTATACCTATTCGCATTTTTACATCAAAGAAGACAGAATTTGTGTAGATAAGTACATATTTAAAACAAAACTTGTGGTAGAAACCTAATAATGGAATCCAAAAATACCTAGCAAAACTATATGAAAATATTCTCGAATTACAAATGATTTTGGTAGTACATTTGAATAAAATTCATCGGTCGCCGGAGCAAAGTTATTATTCGTTTCGTTCATTCAGTGATGGGTGGACAAATCAAACTAGTTTATGAAAACTAATAGATTACGTCGTAGCAACAATATTTCTAAAGTAAATAGGTATAGAAGATGTTACCTGTTGCGTCTCCTGTACAGTTTCACCTTCCGACTCATCAGAGCTCTCGCCGGATTTCACCTTGGCTTTCCTATTTACCTGTGAAGGCACACGCAAACACATGAACGATGGAATGCTTAGGTATATGGTTTCCATGGTAACCATCCATACGATGGACGGAGGAATTGAATGGAAACAATTGTAACGGTCGCAGGGAATTGATGGATGGAGGCAGCTGGACTGACAGGCCATTAGTGGTCTGGTGGAGGCCTATGTCCAGCAATGAACGTGTGTGAGCTGATACAATCCTTAGGAAAAGTCTCAATGAACCATCGGTTGCATGCAATGTTATTTGATTACTTTGATTTTGCTGATAAAATGCTATTAAAGATGTGCTGTGAGTATGACTGAGTTAAAGACATATTCCCGTTTTCCCCATTTAATGGGGACAACGGAACTCAATATTGGAATCACGAATATTCATGAAGCCCCATAAAATCCACAATAACACATCCAACAGTTGGATAGTACATAGATACATACACAGGAAAGAAGCTGCTCGTAAATGAACGCTGTATAAGGCAAGTGAAACTATCAATAGAATTCGATCTTCGCGGCTTTATGTTATGAGGAAAGTTGTTCCAAATAATTCAATCCACAATGAATTTTAAACAAGCTGTGTAGACTATTGGTATTGCTGGACGTGGTTTTATTGAGGAAACGCGGGTTTGTATTCAGATTCAGATTCAATAACTTTATTTCTTTAGGCTTACAAAATAAGCACTTAGACAAGTCAAATTTCATACAGATAATTATTATAAAAAAGAAATAATTCGTTATTGATTTCTCTTCACTTCAATGTTTTGTCCACTAGTGGAAGAAGTGAAAAAGAAACGTATATATGTATGAGAATAAAGTTCTTTAAACCTAAACCACTAGTACATTCATATATAACTTATGTATAATTTTGTATATCATTAATAGAATCTGTGGGATGATTTTAGACAGTTGGGGCGATATATACTTTGTGATGAACCAATTTGTGACTTCATTTTGCTTCCTCAGCCATTTATAGCATAATAAACGCCGTTGACACAGTTAAACCAGATAACAATGACTGATAAATTGCTTGTGCAAGATGAATTTACAACACTATGGATTGTTAAACTGTTCTGTAAGTATTTTTGTCAAATGTCAAGGTAATCTTTAAACCTGATCATTATTTGATGAAATGTCAAAATCTTTAGGGTCACAGCCAACAGATTGAAACAAAGACATTTATTTGGTAAAGAAAACAATACATTACACACTTGGATAGAGGAATGACTATTATGGAAAAAACAAAAAACAGTATAAAGTAGGTACTCACAGGTACTTTCATTGTAAATGATGTTGTGTCTTCCGTGATCGAGTTGGTGACTCCCTCTTCCATGGCATCGAAGAACTCGTGGTCCTCATCCTCTGTCTCGTTTCCGGTGCCGTTACCACCTGTTACAAAATGTTATTAAATACAATTTATAACCGCAGCTATTCATACCTGCTAAATTTCATTTACCTGTTACCATTTCCGCCATCTAGACATGAGGCAGCAGATGGAATAGCATTTGCTTTTATAATATTGGTATGAGTGGATTGGACAAATACCATTCTCAGCTCATTGTAGAATAATGGCAGATCACAGTGTGCTTAATTTTATGAGTGAACATCCCTGTAATACCTGTATCACAAATTTATAAATGAACATGAACTCATTTATTTTGTAAACTGTTTTTCCTTTAACATCTTTTACAAAGCTACACGCTGGTTCACATAGAATCTGCGCAAAATTCTGTCTATAATAAAATAACTAATTATCATGATGACATCACACATTGGAATACCATAACTATGTACATACTGTATCTGTCTATTTAGTAAGAGAATCTATATGACCTTGGGAGCTTAATCAACAGCCTATTCAAATTCACAGGCATGGGTCCTCAACTAAATGATGTCTACATACTCTAATACATACTCTTAGATTTATATCTATTTTTTTGGAAGTAATTTAATATTATATAGTATAATGTTTACATAATTTTTTCATCACAGCCTATAATAGTCCATAGCTGGACCTCTAGGCCTCCCCTAATGAGCGCCATAGATAGTATTACTCATCATTTGGGGGTTGTTGCCCATAATCCTCACGCTGGGCTACATTTATTACTTACTTCTAAATCATACATTTGTGCCACAAATAATAATGACTCCACCTCAAGTATGTGAGCATTCTCATAGTTTTGTTTCTTTGTATACACTCCTGTGTGAACTTGAGTCATATTGGTAAAATAATTATTTACAATGCAGAAATGCAAGTAGGAGAAATGTTTCCCAGAGTTTGTAAACAACTAGAGGGATTTGAATGTTTAGATATTTTCCTATGGATAGGAACAAAAATCATAGGCACCCATAGACCCATAGTAGTATGATAATAACAAAAAGAAATACAGTAGACAAACTACAAAACTAAACAATAACCAACTCGAAAATAGCTCTTGTACCAAGGGCGTCGCCAGCCCACGGCCCAGGGGGGGGGCAAGCTGTAGCCAGAAATTATGTAGTCATCGGGGGGGGGGGGGGGGAGGTTAGAGCTTACGACCCTAGCGTTTAATAGGAGAAGCCTATGTCCAGCAGCGGATAACATGGGCTGATGATTATGTACGCTAACTTTATCCAAGTAATTTTCAAGGCAAAGAGTTTAAAAATTTTCTATTTACCTGGTCCGCAAACAATATGTTCTACAACTGGCATTCAACACTGCAAGTGAATGAGCCAGCACGACAACTTTTGTAAATTTTTCGGGTCATTAGGTAGTACAAAAAAAAGCCGCGATTTTTTTTTGAGACTTTTTCCGACGTATGCAGAAAATTTAGAAGAGGTTGTATATATATCTAAAGGAATAACAGCAAACGGAGGGAAAAATTCAATAACGGCAAAACAAGAAAATAGGTTACATTCA
This sequence comes from Eupithecia pulchellata, assembly GCA_963931895.1. NCBI lineage: Eukaryota > Metazoa > Arthropoda > Insecta > Lepidoptera > Geometridae > Eupithecia > Eupithecia pulchellata. Next base: position 5,875,127 of record OZ007541.1, on the reverse strand, counting down.
TCGATTAACGAAATTAAAATTAATGTCGTGATCTGCCTCCCAAGATGGAGTCGGGCGTAAATGAATGTCACAGTATACATATGGACCAGTATCGAAACATCGAAACTAAGCCTAGTTGAGATAAAGCGACGCAATGCAGCCAGCGCCTTAGGGAGCGCCTCAAAAACCATAAAAACGACACCCTTGACCGAAAGTTGATAATTTACAGCCGCCATCTTGGATTAACACTTTGACAGCATGAAAATATAATATACTCATGACATCATGAGTTTTATTTTCATACACATCCTCAAAACCGTCGCCATTTTGGATTTACAAATAAGTTAATTCATTCACATTATTCGATAACAAATTAAATTATAAATTATTCTTACCTTTCAATATTACCAGGGAGTTTAAAATATGAAAGCTCCGGTTTTGATGAAGCCGAGTTCATACAGCCGTATGCAATACAAAAAGAACGGGGCATTTTTCAAAAAAAGAATTGCGCGTGACCTCTCGTCTCGACGCGCCAACCGCTACTGACAGCACTGCGAAAACCCCTTACAGCTATCGTAGATGCGCATGCTTGTGTGAGTGAGCCGTTTCGAGCGTTTGTAGGTAGTTTCCACACTGTCTAATGTACACTGTGTGAATGTTATGCGTGAGAGCGAGCCACCCGACGAATATTGAAAAATTGAGTTTTTAAGACAGAACAACCACTTCAAGTACTCCCACGTATCCGAGAAAACTTTTCGGGGGTCGGCTTGAATCCCCAAAACCCCCTATCCCTACGGACCTGTTTGCCTGTATGGCGATTGTAAATAAGAATGGTTTCATTCAACTTCCACGAGAAAAGCTTTACGAGCTATACACAGCACGTACATATTATAATATTTTGTTAAAAATGACCGACCGAAATATCCGAAAAAACAATACTTTAAATACAATATTTTTTTTTTAGTTATATTATTGTACTAGCTGTGACTACTTATTCCTAGTGATAGTGAATTTATGCGGGATTTACCGGCAAAGCAAGACAAAAGCAGGACTTTCGTTGTTTTGCAGTTGGCTAGGTACATATTTTTGATCTGGCCCCCCCCTGGCGACGCCCTTGTCTTGTACTGATATGGTTATCGAATGTTTACAAGCACAACAATGTTTACATATTGCAAGACAATGAGAAGCTTAATTACAGTAGATATTGCATTACAAGACAGCTGTTCGTTATGACTCATTTCTTGATCTGACTAATATTTATATGATTAAAAAATGAAAGTTAGTATAGTACACTATGAAAAGAGGTTTTAGTCTATCTAAGTGGGTATCCAACCAAAGAATTTTGAGAATACATTGAATTATTATACCTACTCTACTAATGATAATAAATAATATACAACTAAGAGAGACCAAAAAGTTAATTTACGTCCTATCCTGTTGTTTATAAGGCTGGAAATATAATTATAGCACCATAGTAGAGTTTCGGTCATTGCATGCACCAATTGATTAAAAAATCACCTACAATGAAAAATGCATTAAAATTACCCTGCATCAAAGTCAGCAGTGATGCATGGAGAATGGAGTTTTTTTATGGCTTTAATTGTAACATTCCTTTGTGGTAAATGTCAGATATACACAGTGCCACAACATATGAGCAAGCTAGGGAATAAATTCATTTTTCTATACAAGTAACATTCAGGACTGACTTCCTGTAGCAGAAAGGGAATATTTTTTTCTAAAATAATTCACAAGGGACTTCGTAACTATGAGTGTTTGCAAAACAAAATCCCACAAAAGCCCCTGAGCAGCTAAGGGCAGCTTACTATTTACATTGTTTACACTTACCGCCCATGACGAAGACACGGTATTCGGCTCTGAATCAGTATGTAGTTAAAAGACAAAATATAATAATATTCAAGCCGCAACTACACAAGGCCAAGATCACAAGAGGGACACAAAATCATAATTTTACGTAAAAACTACAAGTCGAAATGTAAAGCATTATAGCACCACGTCGCCGAAAGGAAACATCCATACGCGGCAGACGATAATTAAATAAAGGAGCACAATCAATTAGGTACTGTTGAATACACAGAAGAATAAAACAACCTTGACATCACCAAATAGTTCTACAATTAGACCACAAAATAAATTCTCGTAAGAGAACTTTCTACGTACCGCAACATCAATAATAGTTTTTATTCATTGTACTTATTTGATTTTACAACGCGTTAATTAATTTATCTTTGCATTTAGCCAAAATTATGATGAACTTTAGTTGTCATGTCGCATTCGCAATTTCTTGTTTCGATTTTTCGTTTGACAGTTACGATCCGTTTTCACCGCCCACCTTGGCCTTCTGCTTCTGCCTTCAGACTTTTTACGTTCCGTTCCATAAACCATAGATTCTACAAACTATAATAGGACCGTAGACAACGCGCTAAAATTAATATTGAACCATACATTCATTTCAGAGAAGAAAAAAATGATGTTTTATTAAATAAATAAATAATGCTGGACAATCCACACAGCATCCAGATGATGCTTACCATCTAGCAAGCTAAGCAAAGCTTGTGTTATGGGTACTAGATGACTGATAATATGTAATACAATTTACATAAATCTATTTTTATAGGTACATAGAAAACGACCAGAACAACATAAACAAATATCTGCGGATCGTACAAATATTTGTCCCGAGGCGGGAATCGACCCCGCAACCTCTTGCGGCACAGGCGGACCTTCGCCCACCGTTCCACAAAGGTCGTCTTAGATTGAATCTTACATAAAAGTAAAAAGTGAAGATATGTTACGTTCTCCCAGCGGTTGCTCAATAATATCCAGTGATCGGAATTGGGTGAGCTAAAATACCTAAACTTCGAAAAATAACAGAGACCAAATGGAGACGCCTTAGGACTAAATATTTTTTCGTCCCAATTTTTCGTTCGTTTATTTTTTCGTCCCAGAAGTAACAAACATCAATCCAAACTTTCACATTTATAATATTAGTGTGACTAACAAAGTAGGTAAAGGTATAAAAAAAAATAATTATAATTTTCACACCATTTATTCTTGTTGTACAATCATTGGAATCAACGTAAAAATTAAGAAAGTAACCAAATGTTAAGGGACTCACAAGAATATTATTTCAGTTGATGTAGAAATTAGTCAGTCTGTAATAGCTAATCTGAATAACTAAATGTTTCATCGCCATCAGGAATGGAGTTTTCTTTGTCATCATCAGATGTATTAAAATAAATTATCATGAGTTTTTCCATATTTTCAATCTTTAAACGATTTCTTTTTGTACATAAGATCCATTTATAGGTAGAGAAGGACCTTTCAACATCAACTGAAGTTATAGGTACATATTTATAGTATGACAAAGATTCATTTTCATTCTCCGATTCTTTTTCTAAATTCTCACAAATATATCTTAATGCATCTAGATCGGGATTTCTGGCCATAGCGATTTCTAGTTTTACTTTGACCCTTTCTGATGAACACCAGCTTAGAATAATTCTTGTTTCGTCAAATATCTGGAAAGATTCTGTTAACAATAAATTAGACTTTTGTAATTGTTTATTGAATAGGTACTTACACTGCAAACCAGTGACAAACAAAAGATAACAAAAGCTAGAAAGAGACAACAAGCTTCGGCTATTCTGGGAAAAGAAAACAATGAGGTGAATCAGTTTTTTACCTGAGTTAATAACAATTAGAAAAGTAAGTTATAAAATATGAAACTTATTGCAGTTGGTTAAAAAGATGGTTGGTTGGGTTGGATGGTTTAAAATGATTTGAATTAGTTCGTAATATTTTATAAACGTTAATATTAAATATACTTACTAACTGCGACAATTATTCAATTTCGTCCCAATTGGGTCCAAAAAAATTATTTTAGTAAGGAAGTCTCCATTTTATTTTTGCCTCTGTTCTTTGAACTTTAGGTATTTTAGCTCACCCAATTCCGATCACTGATAATATCTGACTGCATTACAACTACACGCAAACACATACGTTCACATTTCCATTTCTAGCCCTGTGCTATTTGATTTTAAAGAACAACAGTACTGTCTGTCAGACTGTATATTTCTAATTTTATATACCTCTCTCAAATGGCGAATTAAAGTACCTAGTAAAATAATGTTTACCTACGAGTGAAAACTGGTGCCTTGGGCTATTATATCTTTTCCTTATGTATTGTTTAACTAGTGAATGAAAAAATAACACCAGGGCATTGCTGTAGTATTTTCGTTAATAAATCACACAAAAGTAGTTCGTGATTAACGTGATCACAGAACTGGTGTGTCACATAGCAAAGGGTGTTTTTCTTGTGTTTCACTTTCATTTATATATACTAGGTGTAACAAAATATGTGTACTAAGCCGAAAGGGGATGTTTCAGACCCCAATAGATTAATGGTGATCAGTTGTAGGGGGGAGAAAATTAAAAATTCCTATTTTAGTTATCCTATTTTTTTTTTCCTATTTTATCTTCCCATCCGGGTAACCTATACATACCTACGACCACTGCAGGTAGGTAGGTATTTATCTTCGTAGAGTTCAGCTATGGCGGGGCGGGAGACTACCTAATCTATCTATCTATCTATCACTCTACATCTATGCCCATACTGACGTCATTGTCACAGGTACAAGAAACCGCTGCCTTTATGGTTGTCACTTAAGGCGCATACAGTAGCTGATTGCTCCTCTTTGGAGGCTTTCTCCTCCTAGAGTAGTCAATTTTATGGGCTGAAAAAAATATATGTTATACATTGACCTTTTATCTGTAAAGTGAACGTACAAAAATGTTCTACGTGCTCGTTTACCTGGTGAAAAAAAATCACAAAGTGGAGCTGTTTCTGACTGAAAAAGTGTATCTACTTCTAAACTACTTAGAATTTTATACTTTTTTTTTCACCATCATGTCGGCAAAGACTTTATCTTCAAACTGAACGTATGATTTTGTGATACGACGGTTTTTCACATAGAAAATCATTATTTTAAATTTTTGCGTATGATTAGTGGGCGGTAACCTTTGAAGGTAGTCTGCGCGGGCGACGGGCGGCAGTGAAACCCTGACTGTCGTACGGGGAGGTTGTGTTCGTCTGCCTCGCGCTCTAGGTGAGCGCGAGGCGTACTTTTGCTTTTTTACTATAATGCTATATTGATGCACATAGACGCTTTATTTATTATTCAAAGTTATCCGCGCATGGACGCTTTATTTGGTGTAAGACAGTTTGTAAAGTATTAAAAATTCCGAAGATCAGTAAGCTGAAGAAAGCCAGAGCTCTGAAAGCTCGTTATTTTAGAAAATTTATGCTATTGTAACTACCTATTAGCAATCTTATGTAGATTTTACATATTTGTATATTTATTTTAGGAGATCGGGTAGGTACTAAACTAGGTAGGAACAAATGAACGACAATGTAAGTAAATACTCCTTAGACCTACCCATTTATTTGTTTTATTACTGATCTTACATTATTATTTATTTATAGATTTACAGTGACCGGACAAGTTGAAACTGGAGTGAAAATGTTTTGCTACAGGTAAAACATCCATTACGCTTAGGTAGGTAGCTAATATTAGGTAGGTAGCTATGATGTCTTATGCGACGAAATAAAATATGTACGTACGGCGTTCTTCCAAACGCGGTTCATGATCGTCTTCAGAATTCTAGTATGGCTGCAACAGTTCTATGACTCTCCGAAGTGAAGCACTAGGTAGGTACACCCCCACCCCACCTTACTTACTGTTATGAAATGGGAATGGGATTCAAAATGTAAAGGAGACTGGGTAAAAATGGTGCATAGCCTTTTTTCATCTCCTAGAGCTCGGATATTTTTAAACTTACGCGATCTGAACTCATAATTATTATTACTATTTTAACGGGTAGGTATTTATCGTGTTTTTACGGGTATTTTTTATTTACGAGTATTTTTTACGGGTTTTCTTCGCGACGGCCACCCTTTGTACTTGTACATAATTATCTAGAATTCTAGATAAACAAGTACGCCGATTGCGAGTGTAACTCGCGCGCCGAGGGTTTTGAACTTTTGTCGTTTAGGTTGTTACGTTTATTGACGACCTCTTGGCGCGGTGGGCTTACAACGCAGGAGGTTGCGGTTACTACAGAGATTAGTGGGTAGGTAAGTGCGTTGGTACCAACGCACTTATTTTTTTTTTTTTTTTTTATGTTTTTCCTGTAAATTATAGATTTACAATGTGTCTGGTCACCGGTGTCGGAGACTTTGGGGGGGGGGGGGGGGGTGAAATACGGTAAATTTTATCGACAAATCACTATTCCTATTTTTTTTCTACCTCCATGACAAAATGGCAGCCATTTTGTTTTCTTTTGCCTCGAAGCACGGGTGCTTATACTGATTTAGCTATAGCAACCCATGTAGAGGTCCTAGGAAGACGATAGAGGGCTTATTTGATAGACAATAATGTGGACAATAAAGCAACGATAACATTGTTTCCATTTCCATTTTATAATAGAGGAAAAAAGAATTTATGAAACCTAAAAAAAGATTTTTTGAAAAAAAAATTTTGAATTATTAGCTTTTTCATAGAATCCAAACTGTCAAGCTACATGTTTTTTGTTTTTGAACGATAGTAAATACTGTGTGCTTCAAAATAAGTCTTGTATCTTAGCTATAAGTAAGATAGTTTAGAAGTTTATTCAAAAAATCTTTTTAAAAAAATCTTTTTTTTTTTGTTTTGTAAATTCTTTTTTCCTCCTCTACTATAAAATGGAAATGGAAATAATGTTATCATTGCTTTATTGTCCACATTATTGGCTATCAAATGAGCCCTCTATCGTCTTCCTAGGACCTCTACATGGGTAGCTATAGCTAAATCAGTACAAGCACCCGTGCTTCGAGGCAAAAGAAAACAAAATGACTGCCATTTTGCAATGGAGGTAGAAAAAAGATAGGAATAGTGATTTTTCGATAAAATTTACCGTATTTCACCCCCCCCCCCCCCAAAGTCTCCGACACCGGTGACCAGACACATTGTATATTTATCTACAAACGCTTTGTACATTTTATATCGATCGCTCTGCAATCTTCGGAGATAGGTGGGGGGGGGGAGGGGGAATGGTAATTTTTTCGACCTTTTTCTCAAAAAGTATAAAATTTATCAAAATTTCCAAAACGAAATGTACAAATCAGTACCTTTCATTTCATACCACCTTAATTTCTGTAGGTCCCATTTAAAATTTCGATTTCAAAATTTGTACTGAAAATCTTCATTTTAATTTTTTATTTATTTTTCTATAAATCTGTGCGGGCGCACTAAATGTATTATTATTTCAAATTTCAAGTCAATAGCTGCAGTAGTTTCTGAAATATTATGGATTCAAAACACAAAACAGAATCAAAGTCATAAGGATCCCTGGACCAAGAGACAAAATTTATATATCGTAGATTTTTTTTCTTTTGTTTTCTTTCTGCTGGTTTTTAGGGTTTTGACCTCGGTTTCAAACCCCTAAAAAACAGCAGAAAGAAAATAAAAGAAAAAAAATCTACTATAAAAGTAAATTTGTCTCTTGGTCCAGGATGCCCTTTCTCCTCTTGCTTAGAAATTTACTGTTTTATCAAATCTTTACATCCGATTTCTGGCATCATTTCTTTGAATAGGTGTAAAAACCTATAATGTAAATACCATGTAATGGTAATTTTTTTCTCTTGGTCCATTATGACCTTTTTCCTTTAGCTCAGAGATTTATTGTTCCAAATTATTCCACCCGTATAACCTACCTATCATTGATATCCTACAAACATTGAAAATTAGAGAAGCTTGTATGAATGTTTGTTACCATGTACCTAACTACTAAACTGATTTGCATAAAACTTTCGAATGATTGGAATATAGGCTAGTTTAGAAGGAAATTACCTACAACGCGAACGCCCCGCGCCGCGCGGGTAGTAACAAGAGGCGGTAAGGCGGTAACATACATACTTATTACTTACCTAAAGTACCGAGTTCTGTTCTCAGACCAAGAACAAATACTTGCAGAATTTTAAAGACAAAGATACATTTATTTAGCTTCACAAGAACAGCACAGACATAAATAAAGATAGACAATTTGTAAAAAAATATCCCGCAGTGGGAATTGAACCCGCAATTATCGCGTGTCAGCCGGCTTGGTTTACCACGCGGCCATGAAGGATTTCTACTTATCTTTTGCGGCTTACGCGCGAAATCTATTTCATTTTCTTGGCTATGCGGCGCCGGCGGCGGGGGGCGCGCGGAAGGGTGCGGGCCGAAACCATAGCCCCGCCCAAATTGCTCAAGGTCATTCGCTCCTGTATGCGCCTTAAACACGTAAAAAATCAGCTGTCCATGTTGAAACTTTGATGCAGTTTTTTCCGAAATACCGATCGAAATTCGAAAGTCGTGGAACAAAAGTTGGCCCCCTGGGGGGTGGAAATTCACCCCCTTTCGCTTAGTAGTACACATATTTTGTTACGTTGTGTATAGAATTTATGTCTCTTTTCTGGAAAATACAGGTTTTATCTCTTGGAACCTTGTTTTGCTGTTAAAGGTGTGTTCCTCATTGTGACAGCCCGCTCCAAGTTGTCGTGCTGTCTCGCGAGTTGTTACACCTCCTCTTGGGACCTCTTTCAGTTGTTTGAACTGTGTTTATAACTCTATGGCTGACCTGTTGAAGGCGTGTTCCTCGTAGTGACAGTCCGCTCCAAGTTGTCGTGCTGCCTCGCGAGTTGTTCCACCACCTCTTGAAGCCTCATCTTCTGGTCTCTCTCGTGTTGGAGCGCTCGCCCCATGCGGGTGCTAGATGTTGCCGCCGCGCTCATGAATTCTGAGCAGGCCTGGTGGAGATAGGGTTTATTTTAGAGTGTATATTGGGGTTAATAAAAAAAATATTAAAATGATAACCATGGTTATGGAATCTAAAAGGTTAAAATAGGTTTCTGTGAGTCACAATCGTAAGAGGGAGAATATCTTCTCTCTTATATGAAAGAAAGAAAAAGAAATATCTTGTTTCTTTCAAAGGAAACACTTAAATGGATAAGCATAATTATTTAAAACTAGCGGCCCGCCCCGGCTTCGCACGGGTATTAAACAAAAATTTCAGAAATTATACACACTAAAACGATGGGTTTCACAGTTTTCATACGGATCTTTACTTTTTTTAACAGCATTGGGGTTTTTGACATTGACTCGACATTCCAAAACTGACACTGGCCGTAGAGAAAAAGCAAGCACCGTGCGCTATACAACCTCTTTTTCTATTCTGACGCGCCATAATAGAAAAAGAGGTTGAATATACAGCCCACGGTTCAATTATTGAATTTTTCATGCGGATCCCTAAGTTTTTTGAAAATATTATATAGCCTATGTTCATCACGGAAAATTAAGGATTCTAATGGTGAAAGAATTTTTTAACTCGGTCCAGTAGTTTCGGAGCCTATTCAATTCAAACAAACAAACAAACAAACATACAAACAATCAAATCTTTCCTCTTTATAATATTAGTATAGATAAATTTAAGTTCTTCATCTTATTTTTTCGAAAGTAGGTCACATTTGCCGTGTGGTGCCGGCGTAGAATTTCACCACCCCAGCTCTTCCCGTGGGTGTCGTAAGAGGCGACTAGGGGAGGCGCACCGGGGGGCGGGCAGCAGCGCCCTCTGCAGAACTGCTCCACTGAGCTGCGATCCCCAACCCGCATGCCCAGCGTGGGGATTATGGGCAACAACCCCCTTAATGATAAAAACCGCCAAAAAATGGCCCCCAGTTCCCGGCCGCCTCGCTATTCCTGGCCATGGTAGCGGCCATGGTAACGGCGGGGCAGGGGGTGCGAAGAATCTCCGGGCTACCCCAGGCTACCATTCACCACACACACTGACCCTGGCAACGTTTAACGGACGCACTCTGAGGCTTGATCACCATCTAGCGCAGTTGGAAGTGGAGTTAGAGAACATTAAATGGCATGTTCTAGGGTTATGTGAAGTCCGTAGAGAGGGGGAGGACACCGTAACCCTAGACTCGGGCCATCTTCTCTACTTTCGCGAGGGTGATAAAACATCCCAGGGTGGCGTAGGTTTCCTCGTCAATAAGGCCCTCTCTAACAACGTCGAAGAAATCTCCAGTGTGTCGACCAGGGTAGCGTACCTGATCCTTCGGCTGTCTAAGCGCTACAGCTTGCAGGTCATTCAGGTCTACGCACCGACCTCGGCACACTCGGATGATGAAGTGGAGGATATGTACGAAGACATATCCAAAGCCTTACATCACACCACCAAGGCTCACTTCAACGTTGTTATGGGGGACTTTAACGGCAAGGTGGGAACCCAGACTGGCGACGAATCCCGAATAGGCCCGCATGGTTTTGGTGTTCGAAATCACAGGGGACAAATGCTTGTCAACTTCCTTGAGAAGGAGGGGTTGTTCTTAATGAATTCTTTCTTCAAGAAACAGCCCCAAAGGAAGTGGACATGGCGGAGTCCCGATTCTGTGACAAAAAATGAGATCGACTTCATCATGACGGATAGCAAGCATATATTCAGAGATGTCTCAGTGATCAACAGGTTCAATACCGGATCTGATCACCGACTCCTTCGAGGCTCTCTGAATATAAATTTGAAGCTTGAAAGAAACCGTCTGATGAAGTCCACGCTCCGACCGAACCCAATCCAAATCATGGCGGGCACCGAGAAGTTTCAGCAGCTTCTCGGGGATAGATTCGCTGCCTTGGAACCCACTGATGACGCTGACGAGACCCTACACAATCTGGTAGAAACGCTGAGGGACGAGGGCATCAAGTTTTGCAAAAAGCAGCGTACTGGTAAGAAGTCCAAACTCTCGGATGAGACTCTTCGGCTGATGACAAAAAGACGGGAAACCACCCAAGCGACTTCGTCAGAGAGGTCAGACCTGAACAAGCGAATTGCGAAGATGGTACGACGCGACCTTCGGAGCTCTAATACACGCCTCATCGAAGAGGCGATAGAGCGAAACCGAGGGTCCAAAGTATTCACTCAGCAGCTTGGAAGGAGCCACCTGACGAAGCTTTCAACGCACGACGGAAGGACCGTATTGTCGAAGCCGGAGATATCGGCCGAGATAGAGGACTTTTATGGCCGTTTATACGCTGCACATGCTCCCCGTTCCCAACGAGACGACCACGATTCTAGAGCCACCTTGATACGCCACTATACCGACGAACTGCCAGACATCAGTCAAGACGAGATCGTGTTAGCTCTGAGGCAGCTTAAAAATGGAAAAGCCCCCGGGGAGGACGGAATAACATCAGAGCTTTTGAAAGCTGGAGGATACCCTGTTATACAGGAGTTACAGAGCCTCTACAACGCCGTCCTCCACAGTGGGAGAACTCCAAAGGCGTGGAGTGGGAGTTTGGTGGTGCTCTTTTTTAAGAAGGGAGATAAAACCCTTCTTAAAAATTATAGACCCATCTCGCTCCTAAGTCACGTCTATAAGCTTTTCTCACGAGTTATATCGAACCGTCTCGCCAGGAGACTCGACGAGTTTCAGCCACCGGAGCAGGCTGGGTTTCGCGGAGGATATGGTACCATAGACCACATTCACACAGTGAGGCAGATTATACAGAAGTCCGAAGAGTATAATCAGCCCCTGTGTCTGGCTTTTGTGGACTATGAGAAGGCCTTTGACTCCGTTGAAACCTGGGCTGTTCTACAATCCTTACAGCGATGCCAAGTAGACTATCGTTATATCGAGGTGCTGAGATGTCTTTACGAAGCCGCCACTATGAATGTCCGAGTACAGGACCAGCAGACTAAACGAATCCAACTGCGCAGAGGAGTGAGGCAGGGGGATGTCATATCCCCGAAACTGTTCACGAGCGCGTTGGAAGATATGTTTAAGACGCTGGACTGGAAAGACAAGGGCATCAACATAAACGGCGAGTACATCTCACACCTACGATTCGCTGATGACATAGTCTTAATGGCGGAGTCGCTAGAGGAGCTGAACCGGATGCTGGACAGTCTAGCTTCAGCCTCCCGATGTATCGGTCTTGGCATGAATTTGGAGAAAACCAAAGTCATGATCAATGGCCACATTGATCCAAGACCGGTGATCGTACATGGCCACCTCCTCGAAATTGTTTCTGAGTACACTTACCTCGGGCAGATTTTGCAGTTGGGTAAAAACAATTTCGAGAAGGAAGCCAAGAGGAGGATCCAGCTAGGCTGGGCAGCGTTCGGAAAACTACGTCGAGTCTTCTCGTCATCCATACCGCAATGTTTAAAAACGAAAGTTTTTAATCAGTGCGTTTTACCAGTTATGACCTACGGAGCTGAGACGTGGACACTCACGATAGGGTTGGTCCACCAGTTCAAAGTCGCTCAGCGAGCTATGGAAAGAGCTATGCTCGGAGTTTCTCTGAAGGATAGGATTCGTAACGAAAACATCCGACAGAGAACTAAAGTCATCGACATAGCTCAGAGAATTAGCAAACTGAAGTGGCAGTGGGCCGGCCATATATCGCGAAGAACCGATAACCGCTGGAGTAAACGTGTTCTTGAGTGGAGACCGCGACTTGGTAAACGTAGTGTAGGACGCCCTCCGGCCAGGTGGGATGACGATCTGCGAAAGACTGCTGGCAGATGCTGGATGCGACAAGCCGAAGACAGGGCGCTATGGCGCTCATTAGGGGAGGCCTATGTCCAACAGTGGACTAACATAGGCTGATGATGATGATGATGAGGTCACATTTTGTTTTTGTGAAGAAAATTCTTAAAGAGAAAGCTGTTTTAGAAAATGATAATGTAAGCTCGCTGGCTGGTTGCTTAATCATTTTAATATTTAATTTATGATAGTAGGTAGTATATGAATCATCTACTACCTATCGAAGATGATACATCCATCACACATCACAAATGTCCTTATCTGTTTTAGTTATGTAAATGTACATACATAAACATAAAAGCTATTATTGTTCAGTAATCTTTCGTAAATAAATCAAAAAACAATAAATAGTTTAAAATTCTCTAAAAACCTAAAAAAATATTCTTATTATTATTCTTTCTTTCAACTCTATCTATCTGTTGGAAACTTCTTGTAAAGTTATTTAATTTGTTGGTGTAGAACAGTGCCCATTTAGTTTAGAACATTATTTACTGATAATTTTAACTTCCTGCCAGAATAACAAATGCCTCAATACAAGCTACAAAGTTGACTAGTTTGACATTCATTACACTTTACATTATACTTTATCAAGTGCGAAATAACAATGGTACCTTTAATTAGGAAGCGACAAGCTGAAGACAGGGAGACAGCGCTATGGCGCTCATTAGGGGAAGTCTATGTCCAGCAGTGGACTAACATGGACTGGACTTATGATGATGATCAGGAAAGGCAACATATATTATGTTCTGTGACTGTTTAATTTCTATAGAAAGATAGGTAGAAAATACATTATTATACCACACAAAGAAAGAAAACATTACATACACACATGCTTTTCGCTGAGCAATCTCTTACAGGCAACCTTTGGATGTATCTATATGTCAAAATTTATATCTAATAGATATAAATTTTGTCTTGCGTCGTAAATCGAACCTACACACAGGTCTAGAGTATATATAGACTCACGTTCATCATAGCATTGCAAGATATCCTGAACAGCGTGGCTCGTTCGGAGACCTGCTTCGTTGTATCGGTCGGTGGTATCTCCAAGTCCACCAATGAGCGCTGCAAGGCGGTACCATGCCTCGCCACCAGCTCTGAACATGTCCGGAGGTCGTGAAACCTGTAAAACAGTATATTTACATAGTATTATGTCCTATAGTATTTTGCTTTGGGGACAGGCGGCTAACATTCAGACTATCTTTTTTCTACAAAAAGGGCGATTTACGGCGACGCGCAATTTATAAATTAAAGCGACCGACGCGGCGCTTTCAGAGCCTATGAATATTTATTTCTTTAGATAACTTTTAAAGAAATAAATATTTACAGGCGAGCATTCCGCAGATTGTGGAATCTGAGTGGGAATTTGAGCTTTGTATCCTCGAATCTTAAAAACCCCTTGATTACAAGGTGTATAATGTTACTAGCAAGTCAAATCTGTAGAATTATTTTTCATACACATTGGTTCGCTTCAGTTTGAAGTTACGTGGGAGTTGCTCAAACATTCTATAGGTATACACGTACACACACGAACCCAATAAGTAAAATCACCCATATTGCAACATATTAAGACTATAGGAACAGATAACATAAATACACACGAATACACAAAGTAAAATCACCCATATTGCAACATATTAAGAGCTAATATTCTTAAATCTTTTGAATAAACCAGACTAACCTAGCCGCCAGCTCCCTGGCGATGCCATTAGTGTCTTCCCCCTCCCCTTCCCCGCCGCCGACGACGACGGCTCCCGAAGACATCTGGTCTTCATCGTCGTCAGACTCTTGTGCTCGGCTACGGACAAGACAAGACGGACATTTATTTACTGCATACATGTACTATGTTATAAAAATGTGAAAGTACCTAATTCTGTCTGTCTGTCTTTCTCATCTAAACTAATAAACCGATTTTGATGAAATTTGTCACAGACGATGTCTAGATTGGGAGAATGGACATAGGGGGATACAGGTACAGGATAGGCGATATAACTGAATCCAATTTTTTTATGATATAGAAATGCTATACCTATAACAAAATTAAAAAAAGATAAAAACCAATTAAAAATACTATTCGAACTATTTTCGACTTCTACGCGAAAGTCGCGGGCAAAAGCTAATTACATAAAACACGTTTTACTCAACGCATAATCTTTCGAAATATTCGGCAATAATTATATTAATTATATTTATAATTCGGCAAAGTATACCCAGTATATGCTTTATCATCAGCCTTTTCAGACTATTTACAGATTTTTGACGACCTCTGTGGCGCGGTGGGCGAAGGTCCGCCTGCGACGGTGAAGGTTGTGGATTCGATCCCGCCTCAGGACAAATATTTGTACGTACTGCAGATATTTGTTTGCTGTCGTTTTCTGTCGTTTTAATACATTGTGAAAGTGTAATAATTTTTCAAATTGGTCCAGTAGTTTCGGAGCTTTCTATTAATTTCAATGAAACAATATAATTTGACCTCTTTAAAATATAAGTTAAGAAAACCCTATTGCGTAAAATGTATACCAATTCTCAAGTTATGGAAAACTTATCTGTTTTAATTTCAACACAGCAAGGTTAAAATATCCTACCAAAGTCACAGTAAATATCTATGAAGTAAGACTGCACAGATAAAATCTAAGAAATGGAAACACACATATTAATGAGTGACCTTCTGAGTCTAAACATAAAATAAACTGTCTGCAACAAATCTTTGAATCAGTTATGGCATGATTTAGAATCATTGCTCTAAAATACAATCAACACCGCCACAGAAGCATAACTTACCTACCTACTAACATTATAAACGCTAAGATTGTAAGTATGGATGGATGTTTGTTACTCTTTTAAGCAAGAACTACTAAACAGATTTTGATGAAACTTGTTACACAGATAGTCTATGACCTGGAATAACATATGGCTTTTTATCCCCTAAATCCCACGGGATCGGGAGTCACGCCGGTGAAACCGCGGGCACCTAGCTAGTTACTTAATAAATGGTTGTCATGATCAAAATGAACTTATATTTTAATTAAATCATATCAAGAAAATAAATAATAATCAATGATTTGAACATTAACAATAAATAAATAATGCTGAATTCACACAGCATTATAATAGCCCCAACCTAAGCAGAGCTTGGGTTATGGGTACTAGATAACTAATATACATAATAATATACGAGATCATAGATATGACCAGAACACCCTGACAAATATTTGCAGAATGTACAAATTAGTAAGGTACATATTAGTCTTCAGAATGTACATATTAGTCTTCAGGCAGAAATCGATCCGCAAAATCCTGTGTCGCAGGTGGACCTTCGCCCACCGCGCCACAGAGGTCGCCAAATCACTGAACCATAACTTATATGAAAGATCTAATAAGAGAAAGTCTTATATTAACTGGCTAGCAATTCTCATGTATAATATTTAAAAGTCAATACTAATCAAGTATTGAACTCTTTTAGGTATACAGGTGTTTATAATTATAGCTAAGTCAGTATCATTAAAGACCCTGCTTGGCATAAATACAATGTACGAGAGAGAAGAAGATGTCATTGTTACTAATAAAATTAATAATATTCTACTCTAATTTCTTATTTTTCATTCAAATATTAATTTGTTATTCAGCTCTTTCCTTTAGCTTAATAAAATTTAATAATACATAATTATAATATACTACTTTAACTAGTGTAATTGGTTTATGTAATCGTCCTAGATAATAAACTAAATAAATAAATAAATAATTTGATACACACTCTTGTCTGGGGACCCTTGCCCATAAGAATAAAATCTTAAAGTATCTGCTTAGGAAGACCTGATACTGATGCCATGATACCTCAGTTAATGTTAATCAGATCAGTAGTTCATACTAACATTGCCTTAGCTTTAGCCAATTCCAGGGCAGTGACCCAGCTCTGTCGCTCCACTTCATCGTGAGCTCGTATGTGGAAGGTCTGAGTGCCTCCATTGCTGATAACGAATGTGCAGGAGTCAGCGGTGTGAATCAACGCACCCAGCAATGAGATTGTGCCTCGGCATGTGTGTGCCATTTCTGCTTGGTTTCTGTAATATGAAAACATCAAATAGATAGGTTTAGATCTAATCAATACATAAATCCTTGAATTGCTTTTATAATTACATTTAATTGAATACTTAATAATATCTATTTTTTTTTGACATATTTTTTATGATAAGCTTACAAATTGTGTGTATTATACCGATCTTAACTTGAACATTTAAGTATTAATAATATGAGGAATAAATGTATCAAATTTTCAAACTAAGAACTCAGAATGTTGCAACTCCTTAGAGGGTTCATGTAAATTCTAGCTATTAAATCTAGCACCTTGTAATGGACATGAATGCAAAAAATAAATAAAATTTCTATAGGCACCATCAGAATCAGAATCAATAGTTTATTTGCATAATACAATGAATACAACAATTACATGTGAAGAATCTTAAAGCCATGTAATATATAGTACTCAACCCACAAGCTGTGTACAAATATTATATATAGACGTACCTCTATATATATATAGACGTAGAATCGTTTTTAGGTTGGGGGTAGGGAATAGGTTTTAATTTTATGTAATTTTCTTTTTATAATAATTTACCAACCAGATTTATTGTTTAATTATTGTAGTACTAAAATAACAAATTTAATTATTCTGTAATTAATTACTCTTATATTAATATCTAATAGGTATTTGCTTACATAGATCTGCTCCTTGAACATGCCGTGTACACATATTTAGGGATACATTCTTGTCTTTGTAATTGTGTCTTTCTATTTGTATAATATTAGATTGTTTTTTGTTTTGTGTGCTAAATTTAAATAAATAAATACAAGTCCAATAAAAAAAACAAATTGTGTGTGAAAAGTGAGGAACAATAGTATACAGAGTATTGAATATGTAATTAATCAGCAATTAGAATTTGAACAGATGCCAATAGCCATAGCAATGTGGTGGATTGGAGGGACATTCCACAGAGTTCTTAATTTTTTTGCATCTTACACTATAATAATAATAGGTAGGTGTTACAAATGGTAGGTAGTAGGTATACCTATCTAAATGGTGTATGGCCTTGAGATCAGCTGTTAATTATGAAGTTGTGAAAACAGTGTGAAGATTACTCCGTGTGTACATCATTACCTTATTCTGCATAATAACGACCAGAAACTTTGTTCGAAAAGAAAACAATTAGCAAATTACACCTAGCTCGAACTTTTGCAATATGTTCTAGCCAAAGTCACTGCGTAATTAACGTAATACGGTATACAAATGAGAGTTCTAAAGCATGAAAAGTGGGCATAGAGATCTTTTACTATGCAAATTATTTGATTGTTGCCGATATTTACCTGTAATAAGATAACAATCCATTCGACAACACGAACCATCTTCTCTGATAACCCTTCAAATAATTGGTCCATTTGAAAAGCCAGCCTTTTTTTTCTGGTTCGCCAGGTGTTGGCTGACCCTTGGGCACCAACGCATCAGACATTTTGCCCAATTTAAATCTATTTCTGGTTAGAAAAACATAATACACAGAATTATCTACGAGCCACGTCCGTCGTCCATCAAAATTACAATCAAATTCACAGATAAAAAATATGCCAATGCTGATAAATTAATAAGCAGTAGTGTTCCGTACCACAAAATATTATCTTGATATAATGACAGCGCTAGTAGGTACCTACTAAAATACAGTTTTCAGCATGGATGTCTTTTTTAACCCACAATAGTCTCTCGCCCAGTAAAAAGATTTTTCATGTCAATGTTTATCAACATCACCAGCCTATAATAGTCCACTGCTGGACATAGGCCTCCCCTAATGAGCGCCATAGATGGCATCATTATTTGGGGGTTATTGCTCATAATCCCCACGCTGGGTGCGCTGCTGGATGCGCACAATGTTTATAATAAGTAATAATGTTGTCAAGCACATTAAACATTGAATTTCATACATGCTAATAATTTTTCATTGTGGAACTGAGCGAAATGACCGCGACGACGCGACGAGCGAGACCCCATATTACATCATTGAATCTCAGTCAGACATATCATAAATGTAAATAATATAACCCGAGTCTTCTTTACAATTTTGGAACCCTAAATTTCAGTTATTTGAAGTGTCATTCTTCAGTAAGGTCTTCTACTTCTTGAACGCGCACGCTCATTGATTCTGCCAGGCTTTTCGAACCCACCCGTCTCAGTCAGAATCGAAAGATGCGGAGAGCGAGTTTGCTCAAAGGTGGACTCTCCTTAACAGCGAATGGCTATGCCTACGAAACATAAAATAATTTAATAGTACAAGCTCCTACAAAGAGCGGGTATATCCATTAAAGGGTGCATTCCGAATTACGATTACAGCGCTGATAGCGATCTCAACGATATTTTGCTATAATCTAAGTATTTTGCGTTCCGAATTAGATATCTCGATATCTCACTCGATATTGACAGTGGAGTGTCAGTTTTGACAGAATGCATAGTGATTTCATTGGTGATATCCAAGAAGCTTATATTGTGATATCGCAAAATGGCGACCTGTAATGACGTTTGACGCGACATCGTTGTCGCTATGTTGTCGCCCTAATTCGGAACGGTTGTGAGCGCGATAATATCGATTTTAGCGTAATTCGGAATGCACTCAAAAAAGCCCACTTCTATAGACATATAGCATCAAAACCCAACTGACATTGACATATATATTTATGTTATTGGAGTATTGTATTGTTAGCGTTCCATAACATAATTGTATAACATTGGACCAAGGTGAAATGCAATAATTCACACCATACTATTTTTATACGTTTTTCTATTTGTTTTGTTCATTTTGTTATGTTACAAGATTTTGTCTGTGTATTTAGGTTTCGAACAACAATCAAACTTCACATCGTGGTACAAAAAAATTATACATTATTTTACCCAATACGTAACTTTGTTTAAAAAAATATAATTACCATCGACCCGACATATATAAAATCATCATCATCATCATCATCATTATCACCAGCCTATAATAGTCCACTGCTCTGGACATAGGCCTCCCCTATATTGAGCTAATATTTAAAATAATGACAAATAAATAATATTAGGTCCTTACATATGAAATTGGCGTTTTTCGTACTGGCCACTTTAATCACAAATTTCTCCTCTTTGGAAGCGGATCCATCGCAAACCACGTCCGAGTTAGCTGCAGGCTGCGGTGTTAGTGATAAAACTGTTTTAATTCACTTGAAGCAAATTGGGAAGATTAAAAAGCTTGAAAGGTGGGTACCTCACGAATTGAAGCAAACCGGCAAACGCGCGTCGACTGCTGCGTTACATTACTAAACCGGCACAATAATGAAGGTATTTTAAACCGAATCATTACCTGTGATGAAAAATGGGTTCTTTACGATAATCGGAAGCGCTCAGCGCAATGGTTGGATCCTGGCCAGCCAGCCAAATCCTGCCCCAAGCGAAAATTAACCCCAAAAAAGTTACTTGTAAGCGTTTGGTGGACTAGTGCCGGTATTGTTCATTACAGTTTTCTCAAATCTGGCCAGACTATTACGGCTGATGTCTATTGTCAGCAATTGCAAACCATGATGGAAAAGCTAGCGGTGGCTAGCTAGCTATAATGACAAACCGTTTATAAATTTATCGGTGGACTTGATAAAAAACAAGCTGGCTGGCCGTCTGGTAAATACATGTATTTATCTGACAATAAAATAAATGTTAGGCAAGGCAACATTCTCACGCCTGTCTACAAAATGAACAAATGTTTAAAAAAAAAGAGCAGAGAAAAATTTTAAATAAAAAAACCACAATCTGTGGGATGTTACGGAACGTTACTCAATCAATATGAATCTCAGTCGATTGATGAACTCCTTCCATTCTTCATTCATTTGCTATCAATCAAGTGTTTTCTTGAGCAAGGCCAGAAAATTTTATTACCAAGGTGAATTCTTTCTCTTTTTGTATCTAATAATTCTATGTAATTGGATTTTAGGTGCAAGTATATCTAACTTGCTAATTTGTTCGGATTGGTTACAATAAAGTTATCTCTGCCCAATCAGTGACCGACTTTATTGCGGCTTTTTCGGATTACAATACTAATTACAATGATAAATAATATTTTATTATACTTTTAGATTCCGTTCGAATAACATTGAGCAAAATGGGTACTACTTTTGGTAGAGCTTACCATGTTAGCTGTCAGGGTTCAAATGAAAACTGTAAGTACCTATAAGTAAATGTAATATTATTATCCCTTCACCCTCCTTCACCAACAAGTCACGAAATTATTTTATCCTCCATGCTTCTACTGCGCTGCGCATGCTACTAGATATATTTTCTTTATGTAGTAGGTACCTAAGATCATATTAAAATTAATTCAGGCTTCGGCAACAACATTCCTAAGTTATATACAAAAATATCTACAATTTATGATTCTGATAATTTGATGATTCTTATTACCGTCAACAGGTGCCACAGGAACAATTGCACCCTTGGAAACAGAAGAAAACTATGTGGAATCAGTTGTTTGTGGTAGAGATGACATGAAAAACAATGAAATGAAAGTTTTTGATATCGGTGAAGATGGTAAAGTTCTTGTTATAAAACAGAATGGAGAGTTCAATGCAGTAGGCACAAAGTGCACTCATTATGGGGCACCGTTGGTTAATGGAGCCTTGGGTGATGGCAGAGTGCGGTGCCCATGGCATGGAGCTTGCTTCAATATCAAGACTGGTGACATTGAAGACTTCCCTGGATTTGATTCATTGCCATGCTATAAAGTCACTGTGACAGAAAAAGGAGAAGTCAAAGTAAGTTGCACAATTTTTATAATTTACCAATTTTGACTTTCAGTCAGGCGTAACTAATTAAAAAACATGTAAATTTTCTAACCTCTATTAAATTTTTGGCTGCATATTGTGCAAATTGTGCATATAATCCCAGATATTCTTTAGCCCTGAATATGTGGTTTATTATACCCAGTCATTAGTTCAATATTATACCCAGTAAATAATTTAATAATTTATTAGGTAGTTTTAAAATACCTCCATTTAAAATGATACCAAGATTCATGTAACATGTATGGGGCAGTAGGTAAATAAATAATGCTGTCGTTTTTTTTTATTAATAGGTAGAAGGTTCTTAGGTAAGAAAAAAAAGTAAAAACCTGTGGTCAATAATTGGAGTAGGTGCTACTCCAATTATTGACCGCGGGTAACGCCGCGGAGCGCAGCTAGTGGGTTTTCTATAATAATGGACTATCTTGTGACTTTACTATGACTAAATCGCCGTAATAAAATCACAAGATGTTTCACCTGTTGACTAAATAAGCTTACCTCATTTTTGTATAAAACAGCAGGTTTTTTGTGCATTATCCTCCTTCTATATAGCTTATAAATGAGAGAACCGCTGTTTATTACTATATACAACATTTAATAATCACTTCATACCTAGTATAAAACGAAGTCTCTTCCCGCCGGCTCACTATGGAAAATATGGGTGATTTGCTGATCAAAAATCTGTAACTTCTTTATTTTTAATCTGATCCACTTGAAATTTTGCAAACACGGAAACTGATATATAAGAATTTTATCAATAACAGTTTTAACAAAAACTAGTGAGAGCTCGCGGTTTTACTTGCATTTTATTTTAGGATTTCCGAATTACATGAAATAAATCTGAGAGTTGTGATGTTTATATAATTAAAATTAAAATTCAAGCACAATGTAACAAAATTTTAATAAAAAATATCTTTTTACATTATATTTTATAACAAATTTATAACAAAGATAAAAATATAACCTACACCTAGAGTTTTAATTAAATGACTATAATATTGTTTCTGATTAGGTACGTACATACAAAATAGGTTAAATTAATGGGAATATACCTAAGGATAAACATATTTAAGTTCCAAGTAGGTACTGATGATTTTATTTGAACCACTTCCGGATCCGAGATAAGCAGATTTACCTTCAAAAGGAGTAGAGTTTCTTCGTCAAGTTTCTTTTTTTGACATACAGTTTTCGGATACTTGTTATGTACGGATCTGATGTATATAGTAATGTATGAAATACATCTTCATTTGTTGCCGACCTAGAACATTTTCTTGCATGATGTAGTCTAAAACTTTTGTAGTCCTTATTCCGGGACTCTTGTGCATCTTCCGAGAGTTGACCTATTGGCAATGCGGCAAAATGATTGATGATGCTTTCACCATGAATATCTTGGGCACAGATGATGGCATATAATACCAATTGTACTTACTGACGTATATTCTCGCCGTTTCTAGAGCATACTCGCCGAACTTTTGAGCATCAATCATAATACCTGATGATAAAGCTTGTAGGATTATATACAATCTGCGTATTAGTTGCTCATCTACACCTGTTATTTCTGCAGTACAACTGGTATTGCTAAAAAAATCTTCTTGCGGTATTACCATCATTAGTGTTGCCGCTAACTTGCCGCGGTTTATCGATTATCAAACCCAACTCCTCATGAAAACGTTTGTGCACCGCATTTTTCTTTTCTTGTTTTAATTGTTTGTTTTCTGCAGTTGTTGCCGTTTTCAATATAGATAACTAATAATTCACGCCTCGAGCAAGTGAACGAGTTCATTTTTAGAGTTGTTATTGCGTATGCGTACAGAGTTACAAATGGCAATTAATAATGACATATTTTATGCATTTGCTTTTTATAGGAAAATCAGATGAGTAAAGTGTGCAATATGACATAGATTTCTTTATTATCAAGTAGAACGTGTGCAAAACCATATTTATGCTGATAAAGTACGCTTAAACCACAAATTTTCGTAACCATTGATAGGAAAAACCGTTATCTATCAATGTCCAACGAATATGCATTTTGGTACCTCAACCACTTGTTTCTTTATAACTGCTCAAACCGCAAGTATCCGCAGCTGATTCTTTGCTATATCATTATTAAATACCTAATGCAGTAAATAATACTAAATTTAGAGCATAGGCAAGTTTAGCTAATTGTCAAAAGTCTCAATGAAATTAAAAAAGAAAATATTTTCTCGCAATGTATGAAAATATTAATTACAACAATATTTACTGAAAATATAAGATAAAAACTAGTGTTTCTGAATTGTTAATAAACGAGCTTTCGAATGATGTATGATACTAAAGGAGTTCTTATAAACAGTGGTGTAAATTAACTTTGTATGTTCACCTATTTGAAAGTGTTTTTAACAGAAATTGCAAAGTGTCCGAAATAAACTTGTTTTACGCAATATTTGATTTCACTAATCATCAAAAAATTACTAGATTATGAAACGTTGACTTTTTACCTACAAAATAATACCAAAAATATGTCTTGTTTCCATAACTTAAAAAAAGTATTTTTGATCTGCACTTGTTCTAGCATAATCCACAGTGCGGCTGTCTGTCCCTATTTTTGCTTAGATCTTTAAAACTACGCAACGGATTTTTATGCGGTTTTTTTTTTATATATAGGGTGATTCAAGACGAAGGTATAAGTAAAACGCATGTTATATGCACTAATGTTAGCATTGCACTCGTGCGAAGACGGGGCTCGCTAGAGGAGCTGAACCGGATGTCGGAGTCTAGCTTCAGCCTCCAGATAAAACCAAAGTCATGATCAATGCCCACATTGATCCAAGACCGGTGATCGTACATGGCCACCTTCTCAAAATTGTTTCTGAGTACACTTACCTCGGGCAGATTTTGCAGTTGGGTAAAAACAATTTCGAGAAGGAAGCCAAGAGGAGGATCCAGCTAGGTTGGGCAGCGTTCGGAAAACTACGTCGAGTCTTCTCGTCATCCATACCGCAATGTTTGAAAACAAAAGTTTTTAATCAGTGCGTCCTACCAGTTATGACCTACGGAGCTGAGACGTGGACACTCACGATAGGGTTGGTCCACCAGTTCAAAGTCGCTCAGCGCGCTATGGAAAGAGCTATGCTCGGAGTTTCTCTGAAGGATAGGATTCGTAACGAATTCATCCGACAGAGAACTAAAGGCATCGACATAGCTCAGAGAATTAGCCAGCTGAAGTGGCAGTGGGCCGGCCATATTTCGCGAAGAACCGATAACCGCTGGGGTAAACGTGTTCTTGAGTGGAGACCGCGACTCGGTAAACGTAGTGTAGGACGCCCTTCGGCCAGGTGGGATGACGATCTGCGAAAGACTGCTGGCAGATGCTGGATGCGTCAAGCCGAAGACAGGGCGCTATGGCGCTCATTAGGGGAGGCCTATGTCCAACAGTGGACTAACATGGGCTGATGATGATGATGAAGACGGGGCGGGTCGCTAGTAGCATATAAATTGTAAAAACTTCGGACTTTCTATTCGACTAGAATACGACCACTATGACCACCTAAAAAAAGCCTTAAAGGCTATCTGTTCAAGAACGTAGTATGGCTCGAACTGGTTGGCCTTGCTACTTGTAACTTCTTTGGTCACCTTGAGCTTTGAGCGGTCTAAGCAATTACGAGGTGCACCTAATACATAGGCATAAAATCTATCTATAGGGGCCCGTTTTCCTATGATGCGGACTTCCGCCCGCGTGAGGATCCGGTTCGGATGCGGGATACCATACAGGGCGTCCCACGGCTATGCATGAAGGGAAATGGAAAGTCCCTGAAATATTATAGACTAGCAGCGGTCCGCTTGCATTTTTCATGCGGATCGCTAACTTTTTTGAAAATATTTCATAGCTTATGATGATCAGGATAATTCTGATAAGGTACAGACCTACCTATCAGACTTACGTCTGCTGTCTTTTTTCATTATTCATTGTTTGGTGTAGTATTCTGTTTACAGAAGATTCATTTCAGTTTTACCCATGGTTAAAATTACAAGCTCAAACTAGACGCGATATATAAAAAATATGAATTTCTGAAATATCTATGTTGATGTATTTATTTAAGTATATAGATTATTTTTTTTAGTCATTAAGCGTTTTTGCGGAATATTAATAAAACCCAAACTGAAAATCATACCCAAACTATTATCCATCATTCATCAACCAATGATACAACTTACTTCGATTCAATTATACTAATTAATACTATTTAGTTTGTGGTGGTGTATTTGATAAACTAAGTACGGACCAAATGCTCCGTTTACTAATAATTCCTATAGGTAGAGATACCTACTTAATTTTCGTTTTAACGAAATTGGTGCGATAAATGCGAAATTCTTTCATTTAATTTACATATGCGATAAATAAATTTAACACCTTGTGTTTTGAATACTTTTCCACGATACAAGAATCGTCTCGCTTCGAATATCATCCCAAGATTATAAATACATAGGTATCTACCTATTTATAATCTTGACTATAGGTACAATGTGTATTTTCGAACCTTGATCAAACGAAATGTACGGATACACGATATAAATTATTCGATAAATACCTATCGAATAAAAAAAATCTATGTTGGCTATTTAGGAAAAAAAAGCCGATTTAATTTTTTTTTAATGACATCTATTTCATCTGGTTGGTTCTTCGTTTCTGTTTGAGTAAACGGTGTATTTTATTCAAAGTACATTTGAAAGCTAGATAATTTACCTAGCTAAGAAAATTAAAAAAAAAAACAATTTCGGTTCTTAAAGCTAGTAAAAATATTTATTTTTGACCTACCTCGATTCCTGCAGCCCTGGGAATTTCCCATTTTCGTTTGGTAGTAAAAATATTTTTTAATACTTTCATTGCCCATCATGCTACACCTGGTAAACAGTTTACCTATACCTTTCTTTGCACAACCCATTACCTACCTACCATTACCACACACCCTGTGTTTTACAAAACAATACAAAATGCTTTATTGTACGTACCTACACCAGAAAAAGTATAGAACAAAAGTGTCTTTACTTTAGGTACTTCTAATAGTTTTACTGTTAAGCATTAATACATTATCTTGCAACACTAAAAACGTTTCTCTTAATTTCAGGTTAAAGCCAAGGTAAGCGATTTGAAATCGAATAAGCGCATCAAGAACTTGGGAAGCAAGGCTCCATGCGATTGTTCAGCTGTAGTGATCATCGGAGGCGGTCCGTCCGGCGCCACCTGCGCCGAGGCCCTTCGCAATGAAGGCTTCAACGGATCCATCACCATCGTCTCCAGGGAAAACTACCTCCCCTACGACAGAATCAAAGTCTCCAAACTAGGCGCTGTCACAGACATTGCAAAGCTACAAGCACGAACACCAGAATACTATGAAAACTCGAACATAACTATTCTGAAAGGCGTCGAAGCGACGAAAATAGATTCGTGTCATAAAACGGTGCATCTGAACAATGGACAAAAACTAGAATATACGAACCTGTACATCGCGACTGGGTCGAAGCCCCGCGTGCCAGATATACCCGGAATTAATCTGAAGAATGTCTTCACGGTCAGAGACTACCAGGACAATATCGATATCCTCAACACACTGGGTGGTGAGAAAGATAAGAACGTAGTTGTTTTGGGGCTCGGCTTCATTGGTATGGAAATGGCTGCGTCATGCGTAGGAAGCGCCAAATCTGTGTCCGTCGTCGGCCAAGACACCGCCCCGCTGGGAAAGGTCTTCGGTAACGAAATCGGCAATAGCCTCCGAAACCTGTGCCAAGGGAAGGGTATAGCATTCCACTTCGAAACATCAATAAAGAAATGCAACGGCAAGGACGGTAAAATAACGTCGGTGGAACTCGAAAACGGGACCACACTTCCCGCTGATATGCTTATCTTGGGAGTCGGTACCACATTCTACACCGATTTCCTGAGAGATAGCGGTATCAACGTGGAACCGAACGGTGCGGTTACCGTCAACGACAAGTTGGAGACTAATATCGAACATATTTACGCTGGAGGTGATATAGCTAACGCACCCGTCGCCGCCTTTGGAAATCAGCGTTTATGCATAGGACATATTGGTTTGGCTCAGTATCACGGTCGCGTCGCTGCTCTTAACATCCTCAAGAAAGAAGCGCCTCTGCAAACTGTCCCTTACTTTTGGACTGTACTGTTTGGAAAGTCCATTAGATTCGCTGGCTGCGGCCGCCCTGTATCTTCACAAATAGAAGGCGATGTAGACGGACTCAAGTTTGTTGTATTCTTTTTTGATGCAGCTGATAAAGTTATTGCTGTAGCGTCATGCATGCGGGATCCTGTGGTTTCCCAGTTCGCTGAATATCTACATCAAGGGAAAACACTTTTTAAACATGATTTGAAAGATGATCCATTCGCTTGGACAAAAAATCTTAATTGTTAAATCTATGATGAATCTATGATCAGAAATCTCAGTATTACCTACATAAGATTATTTATTTGGACCAAGAGATTTCACAAATCAGTCTTAAAAGTACAGTTTTACTATGATGAAGTTAGAATTTTCAGTAATATTTAATAGTGTTAATGTTAAATGATATTAGTATATGTATAGGACACTATGTGTGAGTATTTACTGTTATGCATTTTATGTCAGTCTATAGCAGTGTAGGGTGTGATCCATGCTAGCAGTACCATGGTCTAAATCAATGTTTTTTTTATAGATGAGAAAAATTGTACCTTCGTTTTAGGTACAATAAAAATAAAGTCCTTCTTTACGCCGAAACTACTGAAGGAATCGGGCTGAAACTTGCATAGATGTAGTTTTACCTCTTATGGAATAAAACCGTCTTAAGCTGTAGTTGGAAGCTAGTAAGAAGTTTTCATACTACCATCCGATCCAACAAAACAAGCAAATGCGGAGGATATAAACTTTGTCAAGAAAATTAGTTATTGAAAGAATGTATCTGTCTGGAACTTAGGTCTGTCTGGAACTGTTATGAAGCTTGGCACCTATCTATAGGAGAGTGAAGACTTAACATCTATGTTTTTGATCAGATTTTGTTATTTCAATGAAAACTATTAAATGCTGAAAACTTGACGTACAGTATGATCGCCTATCGTATATGTATGTGTGGTATAACAGTATTGTTATACCACACATACATATACAAAATATGTATGTGTGGTATAACAGACATCATTTTTTTTACACATAACCGTAACAGTCATCTAACATTCATAGATTTTAGGTACAAGCTTCAACAACCAAACTGACTTTCTAGTCTGGTATGATAACTTGAAATACCTATTTTTATTTTAGATACAGTACAATTTTTTTATATATTGATTCATACTGCTACTGCTAGGGAGCATCACACCAGTGTAGGTTCTTGTCTTAAACAAAAAGTATAGTTTAATATTTAAAGATAGTAACACTCATATTAATTTTCTATATTATAAAGGCAGGACCACAGAATGGGACCTTTTTTTATGCTAAATCCTTAAGTGAAAATATGTATTAGGTTATGTACCTATATTATGTGTTACTTTGGTCACAGATAATTCTTATAAATTAAATTTATATATATCAATATCTTGATCAACGCAGCGCCATGTCCCTTTTCCGGATAAGCAATTTAACTTCATTGTCTTGTAACTCTACAACAAACTTATCAAAGAACAAGTAACAACCCTGTAACTTTTTAAAAAATATACCATTAAATTGGCTTAAAAATTATGGTCCATCCAGATGGTGAGTTTTTACTGACCAAGGTATACTTCTAACTATCTCTTCATAATACTAAATAGAGACCACAATGTAATATCCTGTAAGCTATTTGCATTACGAAAATACTTGAAAGTGGTGCTGAAAAAATGCTTACTGACCTATACCTCTAACATAGTAAATAGTTAAAAACAGTATGGTTAAGAAATTAAGTAATATTTTATGTATTTATTAACTACCTATTGATTTAAGAATGCATTCTTTTAGAATTTTCTGAGCTTAGATCAACTCTGGAAAGAGGAGTGTGCAAAACTACTTAATTTATTTAATAAGCATCTAAATTCTAATTCACACGCAATAAAAATAGTGGGTTAGTTAAGCACATTTGAATATTATTATTTTAGTTATAAGATTTTTGAAATCTGTTAGTTATAAGGTGAAGCCTTGGATCCTGAAATACAGCTTAGGTTAGTACAGGATCCTAAGCACTTAATATTTTAGTGTGTCAGATAAATGAGTTTTACTTATACAGCTAAACATTTAAATTATACAGCTAAACATAAAAATTCTATACAATAACTACTAGCGGTTATTGTATAAATACAGTAAGCCCACATGTCAGCATCACAATAATATTATATGTGTAGAGCTTAGCTTCTTTTTGTTTCTTTTTCTTTCTGTTGTGATTTTGCTTCTACTTATTATGTGATTTGTTGTGATATAATTTATTATGAGTATATACTCATAAAAAAAATATTAAAGCGTTTTTGCTATCTTGCTAAACAATTTTTTTATTGATGTTGACCCTAGTAATTGCTAGAACCCTTTTCTGTTTTGATCTATGTCTATACAAAATAGTCTTGATGATACTATAGGACTGCAGTTAAGAACTTAAAAATAAAGGAACTCTCGTAATTCTAAACACATTTTTTGAGTGACTTATAAGGTCTTTTAATACATCTAAGCTAAACTAATTATATACCAAATCAATTATCCCACCCTTCACTAACACGTAAATGTCCCAGTCTCTCGAATAATGTAACATCTTGTTTGAAAATCTTTCTTTTTCTGTCCAGTAGTGCTGCCATTTTCTGTTCTGATTTCCCCAAGGCCTTGGTGTGCCCGTGACTTTCTTCCTACAAATTAAAATAGAAGGTATTGGTAAAGCATATAGGTAGATTTGAAGGCAAGGGTTCTCAAAGGATGTCTTGGTTCATTGATATTATATACTTTTGTGTATGTTATATACCAATCCTCAATTCTAAACTGAATAGCTGAGTTTTATTAATTAGGCTTTAATATAGCTTTTTATTACCAAACCTGAGATACAACATTTTAAAAGATAGATGGTACTAACTAAAATACTCTTAATTAATTTGTGCTACCTTGTGGCGTGTATTCAGCATAGGCCTCCTCCAAGCACCAGTACAAGTAGTCATTTTTCTTGTTCCAATTTGATTAGGTAACTTGTAGGAACTTACATTGAAAAGTAGAACACTAATTATGAATAAGAAAGTTGGGATAGTTGTTACTTCTTCATGCCAAAACTGATATTATTGAGCTGTATTTTTTTATTGCATTTGTTTCATTTTGACCCTGAATAAAATAGGTGTGTCGATAGAATTGAGCTTTAAACTTTTCCATAGAAACTGTGCGCGCAAATACACGAAAGGAACCTACAATACTAAAGTAATTATAGGACTAACCTCTGTAAGATATGGGTATCGCAGATAGAGCATATTTTTTTCTTCAGTAGCGAAATCTTCCTGCAGCCGACGTAAGTGAACGGGTTCTACTTTCTTTACGAGACGATCCTTTCCTCTAAATAGAGAGCCATTTGGCAATCTATTTCGCCGAAATAAAATCACAGTGAGCCGCATTTTCACGAGCTTGAATTTATTTTGGGCTGGAAATTATAATACATACTTAGCAGAGAAAATTAAAATCAAATTACAAAACAAACTTAACAACTTTATCTAAATGAACTTATGAAAGAATTTCCATCGTACCGTCCGTGTATTTTTGAGAATCGAGTTATTAAAGATAGCTGAAAAATTACAGCATTCAGGTTAGAACTTAGAAGAAAAATGTTTGTTTTTGTTTGACTGACAAGACGCTGACTTTGACTTCTTGATAAAGTTAGACAAATCCTCTGACAAATCAGCTGTGACGTACCATAGACCCATGTCCACTTCTGTAGCCGCTCGAATTTGTCTGTGATTGGATTTCCGAACGAAAAGTTCAAAAATCCTTCAACAAAAAATATTGTTTTGTCTATGGCAGTATGGCTGGCGATCGAGCGTAAGCTGTGTACAATTTGTAGGCAATTAATTTTCAAGAAAATCAAATAAAACTGATGTGAAAGGGTATTTGGAACTGCTATAGTTCGCATTATAAAGCATGGAATCACGGGACTGAAACAAGTGTGCAATTATTGAGGTTTTCAAGATAGGTAAGTTATGTTTTTCACTAAAAGCTCTCGTAATTAATTTAATTTTGATGTTCCCGTTATATTTACCTAAGGTTTTGTACCCAATCTTTTTAAACTTTGACTTTACCCGGCTTTTATGACACAAATTATATTCGAATCTAGTATTTACTTACTGTGAGACAAAAGGTGTAATTACATTTTGGTATTATCCTTTCACTTGATGCATTGTGTACCTATTTTATTTCGTGCTCTACTTAATTCGTACTTTTGTGATAATTCGTTTCGTAAAAGAAATATAGGTTTATGACCTTTGGTTGGTATCATAAATAAGATAAACACCATTGGTATAGGTATTTGTCATACAATTTCAGTAACAAAACAAATAACAGAACAGTTGAGGGTAAGTTTAAAACTTACGTTGACATGTGAGCAAGCATTATCTAATGTTTACTTTACATTGATAACAAACAATTGCATTTTTAATATCATTCTATATCACAGACATGGTCCCAAGTAAAATACCTACCTTTTTACTGTTATTGTTCACATCAAATCTCCTTGGCCTGTCCTAAGTTTTGAAACAGTGTTATTATGATCACTATTGGAGATCACATTACATGTTATGAGAGTCCATTCTGTAACATTCAACTGGGTATTGTCAGTGTTAGTCTAATAGTTGTATTGATGTCTTTGAATAGAAGCAACTTCGGTCTATTACTGGAATTGTTGTTCTTAAGTCCTAGTGAGTTTATGTTTACCCTGGTGCAGATATTGTTCCATGAAGCTTTAGAATAATTAGTTTGATAACAGTTCACTTGTTGATTTTGCTGTTGCATAGTTGTCGAAATTTATTATTTAATTTTTATCACGGTAATGATATTAAATAAGATTATTTCTATTTTAAATAATGTACACAAACAGATGAAGACTAGAAAACCCCAATCCCCAATACCATCCTCCTCTTTATTCATAATGGTCTGCTTACTTAACACAGTTGATAAGTAGTGTTATATTTTTAACTCTAACTTATGAAAATGACAGTCTTATGAAGGGGGTAACTGCCAGACAACTGAAGCCTTCTAACTCATTTTACATGAAGAATACAATACATTTTTTTCATCAATATCATGGGGTAAAGAACAATTGTGATAAAATGTGTTTGAACTATTAATTGCAAGTGCAATCATGTCCTCTCTAGGCTGTTGTTGGCTATTGAGCACACTTAATATTGTGGGTTTGATTCCCGCCTCAAGACAAATGTCTACGTTCTGCAGATATTTGTTCAAGGTGTTCTGGTCATTTTCTATGTATAATAAAAAAATATCTATCTATGTAATATTATTGTATTAAGTATATCAGTCATCTAGTACTGATATGCAAGCTCTGCTTAGCTTAGATGATGCTCTGTGGATTATCCATAATTATTTATTTATTCCTGTATGTTTATATTTAGTCTTAAATTTAGTTACATGAGCTTGCAAATATATAAGATTGTGTTAATTGTTACAGGCACCCAACCATAGCCCTGCAGGGTACATCCATACATAGCCGGCTGTCATCATAGCCAAGATGGCACAGGTCGGAGCCAACATGGAGTACCAGGAATACAAATGGGCGTATTCAATTATGGACTCCTCCAAGTGAGTATTTTCTTCTGTAAATAGATTATTTTGTTGAAACGCTGATATTTTTTGGCATGAAAGGGCAAAAATAAATTTGTGCTGAGAACCTGTTGTGCGAAACACCTACACCAATTAAATAAGAGCTTATGTCAGTTATGTTAAACCATGTTGGGTAGTCATTGTCTATACAGTGCATAAATCAATTCATTTTGCAGTTATTTTAGTTACCATACAATACACTTTATTACACAAAATATACAAAAAGTCAGGAAAATAACAGTTAAAAAAACATAATATTTTCACCTATTTAAACACCTGTCAATTATTATGGGAGGCCTGTACACAGCAGTGAGTGACAACAGGGCTATAATGATGATGATAAAAAACCTCTTTAAAGTTGCAGTTTACTTAAACACTGAAATTTGTTGAGATAAAATAAAATAAATTGGACACAATTCCTCCAATTTCCATGATTAAAGTGATTCATCTTGATTTTAAGATTATGGTCACTCCAGAGTGTTCATTTTAAGAGTTAAGAAGTTTCGACATCCCCACGAAAAATAATCTTCCATCAATCGTCATAATAATGACATCCATAACAATACAAAATTTGCTAGTCTTTGAATTCATTTTTAAAACGCTTCATGATTGTAAGATATTTGTACTGCATACACTCACTCGCATTAACTACAATAGAACAGCTGAAACAACCTATTTATGAAAGAATTTCACCTCATTTGTCATTTGAAGACTATTCATCTTGAAAATTGTTTGGTAAGTTTGCCAAGCGACTGCTTTCTGTATAAATTTTGGACACCTGTTGTGTACCTATAGTTATTTCACTGTTATTGTTAGTTACATCATCTGAAATCACATGTTAGTTTTTACTTATCCTTTGTGTGAACTACACTTCAGTGATTTCAATAATTGCATAAGCAATAAGTCTAGTAACATGGAAATGTAAGTTTTTTTTATTTTCTGTACTGGTTCTTATCTATCTGTAAATTTAAACAATAATCTAAATAACTCTCTGATATGATCCGCTTTGAAAATGTAACTAAGAATATTTTTTTTTATAAAATTATAAACATTATTTACATGATTTACACGGTTTTAAAGATTTCTGGGACATGAAATCATTAGTAAATGATTGGAAACAAAATAATCATAAAATTCAGTGAAAATACTAAAACAACAAAACAAACAAACATCCTAATATAGAACCGCTGCCTCCTTTTTTCGAAGTCGGTTAAAAATACGCACAGAATATCGTGATATTCGTGATTCTTTATTCGTAGCTCAGTAGGGCAAGCACGGGCTTTCTTGTCTAAGTAGGGTAGAATAGACAAAAATTACGTCACTTTGTCACCCTAGAGAACAATCCCCGTGCTTGGCCTACAGCAGGCCAAGCACGGCGATTGTTCTCTAGGGAAGAATAGAAAATAATGACATCGCATAGCCATACATTGCGTACATTATTGAAGTTGAAGAAATTAATTTCAAACAATTTACGCATTCGATGACAAAGTGACGTAATTTTTGTCTATTCTACCTTAGACAAGAAAGCCCGTGCTTGCCCTACTGGTCTGCTAAAGCTAAAGCCTTCACCACAAATTAGACATAGCTTGAGAGCGTGCGGACTTTTGTTTTATGCTAGTGTCTGATTTTTTACGCTGTTCACCTTTTTGAGCGCCAAATTGCATATTTTTCACGCTTCCAAAAATGGCAACCGTAAAACCTTGTAGAGCAGTCGGAAACTAATGAAAAAGACAATCAATCACAAATAACTATGATTGAGAAGTACAAACAGCAGCATTTCTATTTATATTAAATGGTACCTAATTATAATTTCTTTTTCACCAATTCATTTTGTTTCACCAATGCAACTATGATACTTTATGTGGTTCTTTTGATTTACTGATTGATTTATCTATAACTATACTTATGTATTAGTATTACAAACAAATACATATACACAATACAAAATCATTTATTTCCAACAAAAGTTTACATTTTAGGCATACATTAACATAGAAAATGACAAAACGTGCAAGTGATTGTTTATTTGGATTGAATAGGCTCCGAAACTATGTACTTGACCGATTTGAAAAAATCTTGCACCATTGGAATACTACATTATGCCTGAAGTGTTCTTAAACGGATCCCAAACGATTTTGAAATATTCTATAACCTATACAGAATATTTCAAAATCGTTTGGAATCCGTTTAAGAACACTTCAATAATGTACCATGGTGTATATGTGTGCGTGATTGTGTTTTAAAATTTATAATTTTTGATGCGAAGCCGCCGGGGTGGAACGCTAGTTCTTGATATTGTTTTTCTGGTGCTCACGTAATATTTATAGGTTACCGAGTAAGGAGATCCAAAACGGGTGTGAAAATAAAACGAAAAAGCTCCGTATATCAGGAGATAGGTCCTCTTTACTTAAATTGTAAAAATTTAATTCCACATTTCCTCTGCTCCGTAAGCTTTATTAAATTTGACAATAGATTTATTGCCAAGATCTTATGACATTGGACGTACTACGCATTTGTTATTGTTACCACTTTGTGAGTGCTGCCCCGTTCAACCCACAAAATTTCTACCCAATAGGTATTTTGCTCCGTTTTACCCAAAACCAAAAATTTTAGTGCCCCTCTCTACCCAAATGTACTTATACCAAATTTCTATTGTTTCAATTCAGTTAAATGACACAGTGAAACAACGAAGCAGAAGGGTCACCAGACAAAAAAGGTAGATACTTATCAGAAATATTTTTATTAATAAAATCAGTCTTGTTCACATAATTTTCAGTCAAATATTTGTTTACATTATTAATTTAAGCTTATAATACCATATATCAGGCCATAATTAAAAAGGTTGCCTAATAAACAGATAATAAAAAATAACACAACAGTGGTTACAATCAGGTTCGATTGAACAGAAACCTAGGTACAAGTACTCATTTTTATTAATTGAAATTGGTTTTTAAACCAGTCATGCAAAATCATATTGAATAGATCACAAATTGAAAACTTTAACAGATAAAAACCTATTGATTAAATAAAATATAAATAACAAATCAATATAAACTATATTAAGCCTAGAAGGTAACGTTTAGAAGAGGTAAAACATTCATTTTGATTAACGTAGGTACATAAAAATCATTTATACTTATATTAAAATTATTCAACACATATTAGAAGGTAACGTTTAGAAACGGTAAAACATTCTTTTTGATTAACGTAGGTACATAAAAATCATTTATATATTAAAATTATTCAACACACATTTAAAATATAAAAGTTGACAGTTTTTCTAAGCAATGTCCGACTGAGATTTTACGTGTCATCAAATCATTAAGAATACTTCGTATTCTCTCATCTTTTTCTCTCAGTTCAGAGCGTCGCGACGTCGTTTCGCCTTGGCAAAACTGTCTATACCGTACGATTTGAAACTGAGCATCCGATTTAAGTATGCTTAAAAACTTTAAAAAGTTTTCTGGTTTTCTGGAAATTTTTCTGTTTATTGAAGCATGCCAGCTCTCAACTGAGTTTGTTGTTCGGTGTCTTTGCCCCGAGACATTCCATAAGGTCGGTGGAAACCTTCCATCCTCCATCCATGTGTTCACATAATAGTCGTTGAACTTTTCCATATTGCCAGAGTTATCACAGTCTTCCATAATGTATAGAAAAGCATCGTCTAATACATCTTGAGGAACTAACGGCAATGCCATGCAGAGAGCAAGATGTTTGCGATCAGTTTTCTTTATGTATCATAAACAAGAATAATAAACTATGACCTCCATATTGTACCAACAACATTTTAAGTTGATTTGTGCCTTACTATTTTCAGTTAGTTCGACTTTTAATAAATATTATAAGTGTCTGTGCTGTTTAGAATACACTGTTACTCAGATTTTTGGACTGGGTAGAACGGGTATACCTTTTGGGTAGAGCGGGGAAAAATAATATTGGGTAGAAATTTTGTGGGTTGAACGGGGCAGCACTCCACTTTGTTCCTCATTCTATCTCTACAAGGTGTATGTTATTTCCTACTTTATAGGAACCCATTGTTCTCAAGGGAATATGAAACTGGGCACCGTTTATTGTATTGTCTCATAGAGCGAGACATGGCTCCTTCAATAAATCCACCATGACCTAAACTCTTTTATTACCTAGCTTCTATTTATAAATAACGTTTCCATTAGTTCTTTCTTTGTTGCGTAAAGGCATGCTGATTTCTTGCAAAGTTTTTAACTGTCTTCAAAAAGGGAGGATAATCGACAGTAACATAGAATTCATATCTACATGCATGTTTATTGTATGTTCACAGATTTCTATATCGATTATAAATCTTTTGAAACTATTAAGGTTATTAACAGTAGAGTCAATTATAACGGGATATTTACCAAGATTTTAGCTTTGAGTCTTTTTAATATTTCGGCACTGTTTCATACGGCATAATAACGGTTATAACTTATAACTGAAGTCCTGCGAATTAGTTTTAAGTTGTAAAAATATAAACTAACTCAGTGCCGTGATCAATTAGAAATGGAAAATCATGGTTAATATCGCATTATACATGACATCGGTCTAGATAAGCTATTTCGATTATTTAACTTTACTGAAAATATATCCAGATTCGATATCATAAAAAAATTTATTCACGAGGGATTACCTACTGGGTTCGTAGTTAACCCGCTAACATTCATAATGGATAACTTACTGTTTGTCTCGTATAACCATCAAAAGGTGTTCGAATACATCAAAAATAGTTAAATTTATTATAAGGTGTTGTCCGATTTTTAGTTATTACAGTCGAAGATGTTAGTATATTATGTACTGCCGAAGCTAGTACAGACGAAGATGTTGAATTTGTTCAATCACATGTTTCTAGAAGAAACTAATTTCTGATTAATTCAGAATTCATTTCATTTGTTCAATTGATCTCAAACCACAACAAAGTTTCAATCGGTAACCACAAAGTTACGTCGCGGTTCGTCTAAACGTTAATCCAGGTGGCCAGCTCTGAAAACGGAAACCGAAGTTTCTGATTCCTTTTCGTGCAAAACCTACTATTATATCACCCACATATAGCATTTGTACATGTTTTAAGAAGTAGGTGTGTCAGTACAGTGCGCGTCAGAATTAAGTACCCCCCTTGTATACAAACTATTTTCGACTACTTCTAATTCCCTCGTAACTTGTCACAATTTTTCACATGCAAAAATTTATCAGGCCGCCGCCGCTCAGGATCGAACTGTCCTTCCATAATACTCAAAGTCTGAAATTTCCAAAAAGAACAATTTTTGTGTCCCACATACATTGAGATAGGGGGGGTACTTACATTTATGTGACGCGCACTGTACATCTCGGTTTAATAGAATCTAATAAATTAATTCAGTAGGTTGTTTTGTTGTCAGAACATCTTAAAACGGTACACAATACACGTCTTCAGATATTTTGACGACACACGACAGGCATTAGTAGGATACTACATCAACTCAACAATACTATGTGAGTCTAACGATCTAGACCTAGACGAGGCGCGGGTGTGGCGCGATGCAGGAGGTTGCCTGTTCGATTCCCGCCTCGGTATAAATGTACTATTGTACGATCTGCAGGTATATTCAAAGTAGTCGTTTTCTATGTATAATAAACTAGCGGTCCGCCCCGGCTTCGCACGGGTATTAAACAAAAAATTCAGAAATTATACACACTAAAACGATGGGTTTCACAGTTTTCTTACTTTTTGATCTTTAGGATCTTTACTTTTTTTAAGAGCATTGGGGTTTTTGACATTGACTCGACATTCCAAAACTGACACTGGCCGTAGAGAAAAAGCAAGCACCGTGCGCTATACCTCTTTTTCTATTCTGACGCGCCATAATAGAAAAAGAGGTTGAATATACAGCCCACGGTTCAATTATTGAATTTTTCATGCGGATCCCTAACTTTTTTGAAAATATTGTATAGCCTATGTTCATCACGGAAAATTAAGGATTCTAATGGTGAAAGAATTTTTTAACTCGGTCCAGTAGTTTCGGAGCCTATTCAATTCAAACAAACAAACAAACAAACAAACAAACATACAAACAAACAAACAATCAAATCTTTCCTCTTTATAATATTAATATAGAAATATCTATCAGTGTTAAGTTTATATTGTATTTAGTAATCAGTCATCTAGTACCCATAACACAAACTGTGCTTAATTGGGGCTAGATAATGCTGTGTGAATTGTCCAGTACTATTACTGCTTTTTATTATTTTTCAACTAAGGAATGGACCACCAGTCTGGGCACTGTTTGTAATGAAAAGCTAGACGCTATCAACGTTATCTCGAATGTCCTTATCAGAAACTTTACAGAAAACTAATCACGGAAATAATTATTGAGTCCAAGGAGTCATCGACCCGCGATATAAGAAACTATATGGTTAACCAACTGTCCGCCTTAAAAATATAAAAAATTGAACCTTAAAAATATAAAATTTTACAACTTTTTTGAAAATATTCTATAGCATGGAGGCTTATTGATAATGTAGGATTCTAATGATGATGGAACAAGACAGACTGAGAAGCAATGTTATAAAGAGGCTAGGTTTTACCGAGCGGAGTAAGCTCGGTCAAAATATTGTTAAGTAAGCTGGGTCAAAGTATAAAATTTTGTTGATTTTCTTTCACAACATGTGATACCTTTTCGGATCGCCCTTATATCTCTAATTAAAAGGGTCCGAAGCTATTAGGCTTCATTGGCGCGTCGCCACCCGGTCGCCTCATTTAATTACTGGGTCAAACACCCTGTATGTTACCTACTGATTGATGCCATCACAGAGTTTTATGGATGTTTTACGACTGAGCATATTAACGGACTTCCTATATGAGATATGGAAGCCGTAAATACGATTAATCGAACAAAATAGAGCAAATGCGGGAAATTTTCAATGAGGTGTTTTTAAAATAAGTAAATAAGGCTGGAAAATCCACACAGGACCATCTAGCCCCAAGCTAAGCAGAGCTTGTGTTATGGGTACTAGATGACGTAACTTATAATAATACAATATATTGCAAAAACATAAATTTTAAAAGACGTAGAAAACGACTAGAAACCCCCGGTACAAATATCTGCAGATCGTACATTCATCTGTTCGATTCCCGTCTTGGAGCGGGAAACGAACCAATTAAATTAAAAACAAGACTATAATCTGTCGCCGACCGCCGTCTATAATCTATATATTTTTCAAAATATTTCAGAAATTGAAACCTGACCTTTCATACCTGACCTTTCATACCTAAATTACCTTTGATACCTGTCATTTGATACACCTATTTGTAGATAAAATTTCGACAAAACAAATGGTTTTGAGATCTGTTTCGAAACGCCTACGGTCCCGCTCTGTCTGTCTTTTTTATCTATTTATCCCTGGAAATACTTGAATTAAATAAAATAAAATATTAAATACCTCACTTTCCATACCTATTTGTATCCATTATTGTCAAAAAGTTCTAAACCCTCGCAGCGCGAGTATACTCGCACTAAACGGATCTCGTTTTGAATGAAACAATCAAGTGCACCAAATACCGTAATACTTTTGATTATCACCTATTGTGTTGACCTTTTGTTCTGGTTGCGTTGTCCGATGTAAATCGATTAACTTCCTTTCGATCGTTACTCGCCTAGAGTTCCTATTTCCTACATCGTGTAATAGGGCCGTTCTCGATTGATAAGCATTTTCCGTTAGAAATTTTACTGTTTTTGATGGATAAAACGAATAATTTACGTTTCGGACAACGTGTATCCATTATGATTACGAGCAAACAGTCATTCATCAACGTCTAAACTGTCATTTTATTTGTGCCTCAAATCTGTAACTACTTTATAAAGAGGAAAGATTTGATTGTTTGTATTTTTATTTGTGTTGAATAGGCTCCGAAACGACTAGCTCTATTTGAAAAATTCTTTGAACATCATCCCTGATGATAATAGAGAATATAATTTTTCGAAAGAAGTTAGGAATC
The DNA here is from genome assembly GCA_963931895.1 of Eupithecia pulchellata. Classification (NCBI taxonomy): domain Eukaryota; kingdom Metazoa; phylum Arthropoda; class Insecta; order Lepidoptera; family Geometridae; genus Eupithecia; species Eupithecia pulchellata. The sequence continues at coordinate 5,833,894 of OZ007541.1, read as the reverse complement.
CGCATGACAACTTCAACAATAGGTATACCAACACCAACGTGTGCAAAAATTTATAATGCGAAGCCCTCGGGGCGGACCGCTTGTGTGGCATAAGGCAAGAGATATACGAGCACTGACATACATTGAAACCCTTTTCTATGTTTCTTATGACTCCACGAGTTTTCGATTGTATCACCTCAGGAAAAGCAACTTACAATACTATCTAGATAAAGATACATCTGTCTTTTCTGTGCTGTTAAACAGTTTTACTTGTACGGAGGATTGTCACTTCACTAAGGTTCAGGTTACTGATGATGATGATGACATACCTACCAAATTAGAAAATAATCGTAGGTCTGGTAGGTTATTCGTGTTATTTAATTTTCTTTACTTATATTCTAATTTTATATAAAACCTACTTAAATAATGTCCCAAAATACGATTTCGACAGTGAGGTGTAAGTACTAATAGAACTTCAATGGATTTCGGCAGATTTTTGTGGAACATTATTTAATTTCCTACAGATTACCTCGAATGCGAAGGCTTACGCACTTTAACAAAAATGTACCTACTACTGTTTTCCTAATACTTGGAACAGTACTTACAGTTCCAACAGTACTTACTGTTCCAACCTACTTACTTTTCAAAGAAATAATAAATGTAATTGTTTTTTACAACTGCAACCAGCGCGGCCCATACCACATTGGTATCGCCAACGTGTTCAAGTCCCATTTAGTGTGTATCTAGTTTTACATCAATGCGAACTACACCTATGTTTGCCTATCCATATCCAACAGTGAATACCATAATGAATACCTGTTTATTTAACTTTGATGATTTGTGCTATCCCACATAAACATTTTAGGGTGGTCTAATTTTAGAGAAAGCGTTTATTACACTTTGGGTAGCTTAATAGCTACAGTGTTAAAATAATCATTAGATAGAATAGAATATATATTAATTTAGAAAGTTTATATAATATTTAACAGTATTACACCATTAAACCACAGTTGGTTTGTGTTACTGCTCACACTGGCCTTTAACTGAAAGTGTTACCTACTGTTATTTAAAAAGTTCATTGCATTTGGATCACTTGTTAATAATCTACAAGACAGTACACAGGAACTCGATATTACAAATTCCATTATTACGATAAACGTTTATTTTAAATACAACATTTAGGTACCTGCCGAAGTAAAAAATCGCAATATACTTATAATACTATTTGTTTTTTAATACTATGATATTATTATAAAATGATAGTGATAAAAACTTCTGTGTGAGTTGTCAGGTTTGGTTTGAGTCAGTAAAATAGAGTTATGTTACTCTAAAAATCCTCCTATATTATAAAGCCGATTAAATTCGATTGTTTTTCCTGGATTTCTAAAACCACTCAACAGATCAAGATGAAATTTGGCGTACTTTTATAACATGGCTTAGATAAAAGGCTACACTTATTATACCAAAAATACGCATGCAGAAGCTAGTCTTTAATAAATAAACTTTTGAAACAATCAATTTTAGTTTCAGCAAAGGTTACTCTACCACCGATAAATTGGTAGTTTTACCCAAAACGTTTGTTATTGCAACGTTTATAATTGTACATTGATTACGTAGCTAACAGTTAAATATTGTGCTGAAATTTATAAGCAACATTTTGTTTTAATAACACCTAGAACTCATTTCTATTTTGGTGGGCCTTCTGACCTAAATATCTTTGTCACTTTAGCTCGATTTTAAAGTAAATAAATATTTCATTCATCGAAGTCATACAGAATTATCTTCTTCAAAATATATTTGTCAGTTTTATAGAGGTAATCGTTCGTTCACGCTTTGTCCACAATAACTTCAAAAGCTGGTCAATTTAGCTGTGACTTCGCCAATCAATATCCCGCTATTTTCAGACTCATGTTTGCTTACGTCGTTGATTGAAGCTCGACCTTTCAATCAACTTTCTGATGAGCTTTTTACCGCTCCCTGTCCGTGGGTGGTTCAACTTTGCTTGCAGTTAGACTTGTCGCATATTTATTGCCGAGTAAAGAATAATCTGCTTTATATCATCCAATCATTACTTATCTTGGTGATTTGTAATTATTTGTGGTGTTTTGTTAGTTGAATGAGCCGTGGTTAATTACAAAAGTCAGTCATCAGTCTGTAGGGGATTGCAGTTCGGTAGTTGATCTCCTCTGGTGCTAATGCAATATAAAAAAGTGCAAACCCCTGTTGTAATCCCATAATCGCCTCTTACGGGTCTCGCAACTGCAAGAGAAAAAGAGCATTATTAAGAGCACGCAATTACACGCAAAGCGTAGCGTCGTCTAGTACCAAACTAAGCAGAGAATATGTTATGAATACTAACTAGACTATGTTCAAGTCATGTAGGAAAAAAAATATGTTTAAGTGTTAATTACCGTACCTTCTTCTTCCGGTTCTTATCCTACGCTAGGTGGGCTCGGTCCACTATGTATTTTTCCTCCACTCTCCTCAATCAGCCGTCATCTCCGTACCAATACCTTTTTCATTACCTTACCGTGATAGTTTAAAAGTTTATCTGCCCAATTATGTTCCTCTCCCGTACCATTTGTCCCTATCATTAGACAGAGGTATACTCGTCAAAGCCGGGTCATATAAGAACCTAGTGCTCATTACGGCCAACACAAAGACCTGCACAATACATTTTGGAGTCAGGCATCATTAAAATGGAGTGGCCACTGCCTACTTGTAAATTCTTAAAGTGCTGACACGGAGAAAGTGGTGTGCATCGCATGTTGGGAATTAATAATGTCAATGTAATATATCGCTTTCTGTTTCTATGTGAAACAATTGCTCGTGAGAAATTGGATGATGCTTTCATCTAGATTGGTTATCGGGTGATAGCCATTTAGCTGTATCGGGTAGAACATTCACATTACATTAATCAATCCATGCCACCCATCCATATAGTATGGATTGGCTGATGTGCTATTTGTATAGTGCTAGTAGTAGCTTCAGCTCGAGACTTCGCTCACGCACGTGGTACTTTTATTCAAAAGTGTTCTATGTCAGAGATTTTTTTCTGCTTTATATTAATATAGTAAGTTGCTAAATCCGTTCTGTTGGGTGAACTACAGTACACCGTCACATGCTATCTCGACAAAAAAATCAAAAAGTGAACGCCAGCCACCCCGACGACGCACGGAATCTCGACAAAAACTCATGAAATGAACAACGTGATCGCGACGCAGGAAATCAGTACAAATGGTTGTACCGAATAAAGTTAATTTGTATTTCCGAAACAAAAAACAAGAAAAAGTTGTCAGCTAATGTTAAAAGTCACAGCTGATATCTGAAATTGCAGTCAAAAATTACAGCTGATGTCTGAAATTGCGGGAAAAAAGCAGATATTGTTAAAACTGACAGATAATGTCAAAAAATCTTAAGGCCCTACTCGGAGCCAAGTCAGCGTCCCCACTTGTTTCATCTTATTACTAGCGACCCGCTCCGGATTCGCACGGGTGCAATGCCGATACAAAAACGTTCCTGAATCTTTCTATCTATTAAAACAAGTACGACAAGTGCGAGTGTAACTCGCGCGCCGAGGGTTTTGAACTTTTGTCGTTTAGGTAGGTACGTATATTGACGACCTGTTAGCGCGGTGGGCTTACAACGCAGGAGGTTGCGGTTTGATTCCCGCCTCGGGACTAATATTTATCTGATCTGATCTGCAGATTATTTGTTCGAGTGTTCTAGTCCTTTTCTACGTACACAAAAATAAATCATCTAATGTGATACTTATATATACTTTATTAAGTATAACAGATATCGTAGTAGTACGAATTACACAACCTTGCTTAGCTTGTCGCTAAATGATGTTATGTGGATTATCCAGGATACATTACTCTTCTCATATTTTTTTGGAGCACGGTGAAATTCATGAATTCAATAATCTTATTATCTAAATATTCTTCGAGCGCAGTGGAATACATTGGGTATGGACTTTAAAATTTTGAGAACAACGGTTTCGTGGCGCTGTGGAACCCTACTATTACAGTTACTACAGAGATTAGTGGGTAGGTAAGTGGGTTGGTACCTACAATTATCGGTACCCCCCCCTCTATCTTCGGAGATAGAGGGGGGGTACCGGTCAATTTTTCGACCTTTTTCAAAATATATCAAAAAGTATAAAATCTATTGAAATTTCAAAAACTGCATTGGAATGTACAAACCAATACCTTTCATTTGATACCCAACTCGGTGGGGGTAGTCACCCCTTTAGAAATTTTCCCGCCCTTATTTGACCACATTTCAAAAAGTATTATTTTTACAGACTTCTCTATATTTTTCCTATAAAATATAGATCAATACCTACAAACACTTGGTACATATCACGTCGATCGCTCTGCAATCTTCGGAGATAGGGGGGGGGGGGTCATTTTTTTGACCATTTTCAAAATATTTTAAAAAGTATGAAATCTACCGAAATTTCAAAAACTATTTTGAAATCTACAAACGAGTACCTTTCATTTGATACCACTTTCGACTTTGTACGTTCCATTTAAAATTTCGATTTCAAAATTTGTATGGAAAATCTTCATTTTGATTTTTCATTTATTTTCATTTATTTTTCTATAAATATGTGCGGGCGCACAAAATGTATTATTATTTCAAATTTCAAGTCAATAGCTGCAGTAGTTTCTGAGATATTAAGGATTCAAAACACAAAACAGACCCAAAGCGATTTCATAAGGGTTTTGCAACCGATGGCAAAACCCTAAAAACTGCATCAAAATCCGTTGCGTAGTGTTAAAGATCTAAGCATACACAGGGACAAACAAACAGACAGCGGGAAGCGACTTTGTTTTATACTATGTAGTGATTACGACCAAAAATTTTAACCTTTCTTTGTAGTATTCGAGTGCTGTGCTAACAATTTCTAAATATAACGCCACGATTATTTATTATCCTTGTCCACAGAGTTTCAGCGTGCCTCATCTCGATGCTACTTATAGTGTATGGCAGTTTCCGGTCCCTGAACATGGAGAGAGAGGCTCGGGAGCGAGCCGAGAGGGAGAAGGAGGCGACACTCCTCGGGGGCATGCCGTCTCCCTCTACCTCGGGGAATAGCAGTAAGTTTTGTACAGATACTAGAATTTTAAGACCTCGTAACTTATTTAGATCACCTCCGAAGTTATGAAAAACTTGTGGTCCCTTGTTAGACATCACACACATTATACTCATTTTATTATCTGAGCGTCTGGTCGAAACGGCGAGAGCTGGTACTGACTAGCTCTCGCCAGATACTGATCTGGTGCAGCGCATCAGCATTGCCATACAGCGAGGCAAGGCAGAAATAATATCCAAGAATGAGATGAGTTCATGAAGCATGGATATGACTGCCGCCGCGGAACAGATGCGATCACGATCTGACTGCAGATAAATGTTCCGAGCCTGGGCACAAATTGCCTATGACGACGGTGGAGTGGCTTGGTTTATGTCATCTATTTTTGATACATGTACTTCGGTATTTTTGTAATGGTATTGAATTACTTTTAGTGAATTGAACGTCAGTGGACTTTTCTTTATAGCACTAAAGGAAAGTCCAGGTGATGATACTTCTGAAAATTAAAAAAAAGAAACAAAATAGTTCCTATATACGTTATTGCATTTCTGAAGAGAATTATAACTTCATAGTTGTAAGTATGTTAATATTAATTCTCTTCACTCTAAAATTAAGTCAAAATTAAATGAATTAATTAAAACAATACATACCTACTTGCCTAACCTATTTTTTTTTGGTTCGGTATCTAATAACTAAATTAGGCTGTAGAATACGACTTTTATATTCATCGCCACCCACTAAAAATTGCATCTAAATTTTCCCAACACAAGAGTGCTCTTAATTTACTTCTGACCTTTCAAACGAAGTCACCATTGTAGGATTAATTTGTTTCTAAATTGAGATCTGTCTGCAGTTCCCGATTCAAATGTCTCGCGTCACATTTCCGAGAATGTTCCACTCTAAAATTATACAGAACTTAGATATCGGTCATTTAATGGTTGGTACAAACCAAGCGAACGTGAGCGGCGAAGGCTAACAATCGAACGCGAACAAACGAGGGTGGACGTTATGGCGAAAGCAAGACAGCTTTAACAAGAGCCTTCGTTCGACTTCGGCTTTGACTTGGGTTTTGCAGCCTTTCGTTTGGTGTGAGTGGACACATCAACGAAAACGAGTGAACGTTCATCGAATCCCACTAGTAGCGTTCGCTCGCTCTTGTTCGATTGGTCTGATCTGTACTCACCATCAGGTTGTGGTGTCAAAACTTTATTTTCGCAACTCTCCCTAAACTATGCATGACAAAACTATTACAAACACATGAAAAAAAGCTTATAATCACAACGTGCCCAAAGATATTTGTTAAATTTTCTTTTGTCGGACTACTGAGGTAAAATATGAGAGGCGGCGCTAATTTGGGTAGGGGTGGCGTCTTAACGATCATAATAAAAATGACAGACATTTTCAGTGCTGACAAATAAATAGTAAAAATTCTGTTAGCCGAGTCGACGCGACGCTTTTATCATGTTGCGCCATTTGGATGTAGTTATTTGAATCTTTTATTATCATTGCACCCTATTGCTTGACTATTTTATTTGTGAGGGTAGTTATGTATGTTTTCAGGCTATAGGTATGTGGTTAGCTGAGACATATTAACCGATTTTGGTGCATAGGATCAAAAAGCCTGAATTCACGGGGTGTTTTTACATATCTATATGATGGCTATTACATCCTCATCTTTCGTTATAGTTTTCGACGTAGCCGGATTTCGGCTACGGTGACAGGCAAAACGTTCGACAAAGACATTAATATCCGCTCAAATTTACTACTTAATTAATAATACGTGACATTATTTGCTATCTACACCAACTTCATGGTTGCGTGTACCCAACAGTAACAGTACCTAGATATATAGAACAGCACAGCTAACTGGCTACCCGAATGCTTTGAACCGGAAACGTATTATTATGAAGAAATTTTATGCTATATTCGTTGACAACGGTCGATGTTTTGAGATATCCGTCTATTTAAATAATAACGGATAACTCACGCAGCATCGCCTTAAAATAAGAGAGTCTTATTGTGTGGGAAAGATATCCGGACCAATTTCAGCAATTATTGTTGAGATATTCATACATAAATATTATGATTAAGCTTTCCTTAGTTAGGTATGTACCTAGGTATGACTGATCCGCATCGTATGTATGAGCATTTCATTAATCTACGAATAATAATTTAAATAGCCCTTTGATTTAAAAGCAAATTAATATTATTGTATTGTATGCACTCAGTTTTCATACTGATCAATAAAATTTATAAAAAAATCTATATTATAAAGGGATATAGAAGAAAGGATAATGCAGGATTCTAATGGTGAAAGTATTTTTCAAATCGGTCCAGTAGTTTCGGAGTCTATTCAATCTAAGCCAACAATCAAATCTTTGCTCTTTATATTATTTCAAACCATGAATACAAATAAAAGAAAATACAAAACTTGGTCAGTTGGTCAAAATGAAACTACAACAAGGTATATGTAGATACAAAAAAAAAGTTCTGTAACGCCTGTTAACATAACGGAGGCATCGTATTGTCATGTCGAATAATACATAGTTGCGTGCGTGTAGTTCTTGTACTAGAATAAATAAATAATAAATAAGAATAACATTTTACTACTTCTTCTCTACGAATGATTCAGCAGCATACATACAGCCTTTTGATGATGTGGACCTACTTAACTAAAATTTATAGTACGAATAAATTGTTCGCAGGCATTAAAAACATAAAACTCTTACTCTCATTGCTTCCATACTATAAAACAGGTATAACATGAAACTGAGAAACCTAAACGGAAATGCTCATGAAAATTTTATAAAACGAGGCTAGAAATGTTTTAATACTGGTTATAATCTATCCTGGATCAGAGTCAGATTTATAGGGATCAGTTACGTTATGAGGGAATCATGGACATACCTCGCGGTAGGTTTTATATTCCCGCGGTGCGCTAAAAAATGGCGAGAGAGGGTCACCGGAGAGGTTTTAGTGGGTATTACGTCCTTCTCACCTTCGGGTCCCACATTAATCTGGTCTCTCCCAGCCAGACCAGTTTATTCGTAAAGGAACTTCCTCGCAGAAATAAAACGGGTACCTATTGGTCACAACATAACATAACCCTGGACTGAAACTGTTAATCCCTAACCCAATTCCCACATAATTCTGCTCCCTCTCAGACCAGTTTAATCGTAAACGGTTTCCTCGCCGAAACAAAAAAAAACAAAAGAGTTTCCCCCTGGCTCCCACATCATAACATAACCCTGGACTGAAACCGTTCACCCCTAACCCAATGAATGTGTCTGCGAGCATGTAAAAAAGAATAACAAGTGAAGTGTTCTTTTCAGACGTGCAAACACTGAACACGATGCAGGCGCTTTGTTTCCCTCTCGGCTCGTCGGTGGCTCTACTTATCATGTTCTTCTTTTTCGACTCTATGCAGACGCTCGTCGCCATTTGTACTGCCAGTAAGTCTTTTATGAGTTTTATTTATCCATTGAAGTTAATTATGTAATCGTCTCCATGTATAGTTTTAAGATTTGTTTTATTTATATTTAATTTATGTTTGCTTGCAAGTGCATTCATTCTTAGGTCTAAGTGAATGGTAATTTTCACTAGGTATCCTCGTCTATTCCATCCGGCTGTGCTGTTTACCTCGGCAATAAAATGCATTGATAGTGTAGTAACCTAATACCTAATTCTAAGCGGGAAACCGCGGTTGCCATTACCCCTCTGTCTAAAGAGACTCTTACCAGGTCAAGTCCTAAACTGGCGAAGTAGTATTTTTGCTGGTCGGCAGTGTAAGAGTTGATATGGACAGAGAAGGAGCCCATCGTGCCACAGAGGTCGTCATAATATGATCTTCTTTCTATCCACAGTAATAGCATGTGCTGCGCTAGCGTTCCTCCTCACCCCCCTGTGCCAATACGTGGCGGGCGGGGGGTCGTTCAGCCGCGGCGCGGTTTGCGGCCGCTACTCGCCGCCGGAGCTCGCAGCCGCTCTGCTGGCCGCCGCCATTGTAGCGGTCTGGGTGCTGACTGGACACTGGCTGCTAATGGACGGTATGCTATATCTCTATATCTACTGTTGAATCTCTGCTATGCGTCTTTTGCTGTCTTACTTTTATCGCCCATTATTGTATGTACGTAGCGTACTTGGCATACATGGCACCAGTAAACGGATAAAACATGGAAGCATTCCTTGATGACCCAACGCAGTGTGCTGTGATAATGACACGTGTGTGTAGTAAATTACATTAGCGACCTCAATGATAAAAGACAATTTAATCTCAAACATCAATAGAATAAAGTCTACTCTAACTGTGCTTCTCGAGATTGTGACGTAGTTTTGACTAGTAGGTTTGTTTGCAATGATGTGTCAAGTTGCGGGCGTATTTACCTAAGGAATGCTTCCATGTTTTATCCGTTCACTGTTGTAGTGTGCGTAGTGCTAGTAGTCACTATTAGAAGTATAAAAGTAGAAGTAAATATTACTTTATATTTGTTACAGCAATGGGTATGGGACTCTGCGTGACATTCATCGCTCTGATCCGACTACCCTCGCTCAAAGTGTCAACTCTTCTTCTCACGGGACTACTGTTGTACGATGTATTCTGGGTGTTCTTCTCCTCTTATATCTTCACCACTAACGTCATGGTCAAAGTGGCTACCAGGTAACACTTGTCATATTTGTTAATATACAGGTTTATAGGTAGAACAATAAGCTCTTAAAGGCGACTTGGGTCAATCAAGTCTAGCAACTTTTGTTCTATGACTTGTCAAAACGTAATACAACACAACTCCTTGCTTTGAGTGCTAACGACACACAAAGCACCGCCGCATGCCACGTCATGTATCGACTTTTCTTAATCTGTTATTGGCTTGTGCAGGGATCGTATTTTATTTTTATTTTATTTATTCAGGACAACAAACAATTACACTCATAACTTACTATAAACATATTTAAACTTAAGTAGTCTTACTCTAAGTATAATCAGCACCGTTGTCCACGAATTATTACAATTTCATAGTACCTAGGGCAAAACGGATAGGTGTTTATAAGTACAATTAACAATAATTTCTCCTTACAAAAAAGAAAACTTATATAAGTAGGTACATCACAAACAGCAGTTTATGTGCCTAAGAATGAAAAGTAAATGTTATATTATTATTATTGATTCCTTCCCATAAAAAGCTATATGGGAAATAATCAATAACAACAGCATGCAAACAATATTGAATCAGTGCTGACCCTCGACGCAGACTGCGCCCACCAGTACCTTAGTTTGTCACAAAACAAAGAGGTAAGTACAATACCAGTAGGTATATTTTAAATTAGACTACACAACATTGTTTAATCATATGTGATCGACATTAATATGTCGATTACTTCTTTTCTGAATTGGCCAGAAGTACTTGCGAATAAATCAATGCTTGTAAAATGTTTGTTGAATAATGTCATTAATCTATTTAGAGGTATTATGGCTTTAATCTGTGACCGGCAACATAGAGTTAAGAAGATCAGAACTTAAAATTTACTTATTTTTTTTTTTGTACGAAAATTTTACTAGACAACGTCATAGAACAAAAGTTGCTAGACTTGATTGACCCAAATCGCCTTTAAGTGGTTGTTGATCTATAACCCGGTTTTAAACTTACGCGATCTGAAAACGTTTCCAATATCTTTGGCCATATATTGCCTCGGTTCCTTTGGGAGGCATGTTTAGGGCGTGGGCCGTAGCCAACAAAACAGAGGCCTTTTACAAGAGGCCATTTACAGGGTTACACATAGCGGATATCATTTTCGGTCATTATAATTATTACTATGACCAGGGTATTTATTATTATTACAGTCATCCCGTGACCAAAACACTGTAAACCTGTTGAAACGTCGGAACTGGCTTTCCAGCAATGGTTGTGGTGGTCGCGGATCGACCTTGAAACTCGGCCCGTGGATGTCATGAGAGTACTAAGGGAACAACGTGTATTTTTAACATTAACACGTTAACTGCAATCACCAAGCCTGCCTAGAGCGTGGTTATTATGCCACAAATTTTGCCCTGTAGACGTGACGATGGGGGTTCCCGCGGATTAGCCGGATTAGCGCGATAAACTTCGTGCATAGACCCAGTGTCTATGCACGATGTTTATCGCGATAATCCGACTTCCTTCGCTAACGAAACCCCTTGAAATTTTAAGTTGGAACTCGGGTACTGAGGTAAATACGAGGTACCTACTATCGCTGATGTGTTGTATAATTTTATTATCCAATACAACTAGGCCTGATCGAATTAAAATTTATATGGTGATAAAATACCCACAATACATAAATCTACACTTGCTGCAGCAAGATTTGTTAATGGCAAGCGGTGTGAATACACTAGTCATCAAGTCATGATTTGGCCGCATCTTCGTCAAAGCCTTGTCCTATTTGTGAAAATATAAGATAACCCTCATTTTATCATTTAAGTGGGGCAAGGCAGCGTTATGGGTCCAGTGCTGTACCTAATATATACCTCAGACTTACCAACGACAGAAGGAGTACTCGTGGGAACATTCGCCGACGATACTGCCCTAATTGCCACCCACGAAAACCCAAACACGGCATCAGATATGCTTCAGAGAAGCCTAAATGACATCTCAACCTGGCTAAGAGAAGGCAAACGAATCCAAATCGGTCCATGTAACCTTTACCCTCCGACATGGCTCGTGCCCCCCTGTAAAACTGAACGGGATTCAAATACCACAGGCTGAAGACGTGCGGTACCTTGGTATTTACCTAGACAGACGCCTGACCTGGAAGAAGCACATCTTTACCAAAAGGAAAGCACTGGGTCTGCAGCTGAGAAAACTGTTCTGGATTACGGGAAGAAAATCAAATCTGTCCCTAGACAACAAACTCCTTATCTATAAATGCATACTGAAACCGATATGGTCTTATGGTGCTGAGTTATGGGGTACCGCGGCAAACACAAACCTGGACATTCTGCAACGTTTTCAATCAAAAATGCTCCGCCTTATCACAAATGCTCCATGGTTCGTGACAAATGACCAACTCCACCACGACCTATACACACCGACGGTTAGGCAATATATTGACACCAAACTTAGATCCTACGCTCAACGACTACAAATTCACCCAAATGAGCTGGCTAATGACCTCATGAAAAAAGACACAACATCCAGACGACTAAAGAGAAAAACCCCTCAAGACCTGATATGAAAACATCAAAGAAATGGATATACCATTGGGCATATACCATACATGACATGGCTGAAGCAAGAAATACAAAACTCTTTGCCCAATGCCTAAATAGGCAGATAGCGAGAAAAGGAGAGATTAAAAAAAAAAAAAAAAAAAAAAAAATTAGACTTGTTACAAAATTTTGTTGACCAAAGTAATTACTAATTCCCAGCGGTCTTACCCGTCAGAAAAAAAAAACAAAAATGATAAATTTTTACATACTTTGTTGGGTTACATAATTGAAGTTTTTATAAGGCAAATTAACTTTTTTGATGATAGTCTGTGTGTTTATCAGGGATAACGTAGGATTCTAAAGATGAAAGATTTTTTCAAATCGGTCCAGAAGTTTCGAAGCCAATTCAAACAAACAATTCCTTCCTCTTGATAATATTAGGTCCTTACATATGAAATTGGCGTTTTTCGTACTGGCCACTTTAATCACAAATTTCTCCTCTTTGGAAGCGGATCCATCGCAAACCACGTCCGAGTTAGCTGCAGGCTGCGGTGTTAGTGATAAAACTGTTTTAATTCACTTGAAGCAAATTGGGAAGATTAAAAAGCTTGAAAGGTGGGTACCTCACGAATTGACTGAAGCAAACCGGCAAACGCGCGTCGACTGCTGCGTTGACCGGCACAATAATGAAGGTATTTTAAACCGAATCATTACCTGTGATGAAAAATGGGTTCTTTACGATAATCGGAAGCGCTCAGCGCAATGGTTGGATCCTGGCCAGCCAGCCAAATCCTGCCCCAAGCGAAAATTAACCCCAAAAAAGTTACTTGTAAGCGTTTGGTGGACTAGTGCCGGTATTGTTCATTACAGTTTTCTCAAATCTGGCCAGACTATTACGGCTGATGTCTATTGTCAGCAATTGCAAACCATGATGGAAAAGCTAGCGGCTAAACAACCTAGGCTGGTCAATCGCTCCACGCCACTGCTGCTTCACGACAACGCTAGACCACACACTGCGCAACAGACGGCTACTAAATTAGAAGAGCTTCAATTGGAAAGTCTAAGACATCCTCCGTACTCCCCGGACCTTGCTCCAACAGATTACCATTTTTTTCGAAATTTGGATAACTTCTTGCAAGGGAAAAAAATCAACTCCGATGGGGCAGTCCAAATCGCCTTCAAAGATTTTATTGATTCCCGTCCGACTGGTTTTTTTAGTAAAGGGATCAATGAACTACCTATAAGATGGCAAAAGTGCATAGAAAATAATGGTTCATACTTTGATTAATTAAATATATTATATTAAAAAATATTCGACTTTTTGTTCCTCCCATACAAAACGCCAATTTCATATGTAAGGACCTAATATTAGATATCCATTTACATTCCAGGCCGGCTGAGAATCCCATGAATGTGGTGGCACGGCGGTTGCAGCTCGGCGGAGCTATGCGGGACGCGCCGAAGCTATCTCTACCGGCCAAGCTGGTGTTCCCTTCGATGCACCATCAAGGACACTTCTCGATGCTCGGTAAGGTCAGAGACTTGTGAGGAAGCCACAATATACGGGGCATGCAGACATGGTCATTGTAGAGGTGGTTATGTAAGGCAGATGTTGTTGATAATACGCATTAAGGTTAGAAATTAGTTGTGAGAAAGCTACAAAATACGGTCATTGTGAAGGTGGTTAGGCCTATGCCCAGCTGTGGACGTCATTATGATGATTATAACCACTGTTAATAATACGTATTAAGGTTAGAAATTAGTTGGGAGAAGGCCACAAAATACGTGCTTGCAGACACTGTCATTGTGGAGGTGGTTATGTTAGACATATGTCCAGCAGTGGACGTCAATGGTGTTCCCTTCGATGCACTATCAAGGACACTTCTCGATGCTCGGTAAGGTTAGAGACTTGTGAGGAAGCCACAATATACTGGGCGTGCAGACCCGGTCATTGTGGAGGTGATTAGGCATAGGCCTGAACTTAGGTCGACGTCAATCGACTGATTTTAACCACTGTTGATAAAACACGTCCAGTTTGTCTATACACCATCTTCCGCCCCCCGCTTTTTGACTATTTGGAAGCCAGAGGTAGAAGTTCCAGTAACAGTGAATAATTATAAACATATAACATTTATGTTTGTTGAAACTAATGTTCCATGACCATCTTTATGAACTTTGTATTGTTGGTAGTTGCAGCAAACAAATTGTGAACTAAATAATATTCTTTGCAAAAATATTACTATAAAAGTTAAAAGTTTCTTGTTCGCTTCTTTATTTACCTTAAAAAGATTTCATTAAACAAAGTATCAAAGTGATCACTTTATTTCCCTGTATTACTTATGTAATTTCTATATTGGGATGTGTCCAAGAGTCCTGTAAAGTCTAAAGGAAATAAAGCTTTTTGATTTTGTACCGTAATTCTAACTCTAAAGGGGGGAACTGAGATCTGCACTGACATCTCGGAGTGTATTGTGCATTATCCCCTACCTAAATGGGCAAACCTAACCTAACCAGCCCAGTTCCTTGTAGAAGTATTTTGTACCATAGTCAAATAAAGTTGTTAAATAACTGCTGTGATTTTAATATGTTGTTTTGTAGGTCTGGGCGACATCGTGATGCCGGGTCTCCTGCTTTGTTTCGTGCTGCGGTACGATGCCTACAAGAAGGCTACTCTCGTGTGCCAAATGGGACAGGTGCCCGGCCCTAGATCTATGGTAAATTTTTACTATAAAAACTATCGTAGTACGAATTCATTATGAATGTAAGCGGGTTAACTACGAACCTATGCTAACCTTATAATGTTCCAATCTATCCTCTTTGATTTGTAATTCTCTGAGATGACCTCATCGGGTTCAATTCCCTCTTCGGGACGGAGTGGACAAAAGAGAAATCAATGACAAATTATTTCTTATTTTATAATAATTATCTGTATGGAATTTAACTTGTCTAAGTGTGTGCTTTTGTAAGCCTAAACAAATAAAGTTATTGAATCTGAATCTTGAACCATCTCTTCCCGTGGGTCACGTAAGGCGGCTAAGGGAGTCACACCGGGGGCGGGCTACAGCGCCCTCTGCAGAATAACAACAATTTCATACAGCTAATTATTATAAAAAAATTAATAAGTTATTATTGATTTCACTTAAATTTTTTGTTTACTAGTGGAAGAAGTTAAATTCTATACAGGCACCACACGCCATTTATTACCTATGAAAGTTTATTATTATAACGTGTAATTTCACGGTGATTATGTTCTTCGCCCTTCTAAACCCTCAAATGATTAATAATGCCATCTATGGCGCTCATTAGGGGAGGCCTAGGCCGAGGATATCCAGCAGTGGACTATTAGATTATTAGATGATGATGAAGTGAAAACTCTTAAGGTTAAGCACCAGCAGTCTTTTCACTTATTTTAGTTTTATAAGTTATCTATATCTAAGTTAGCGCGCGTTTTCACCCGCGTATCTCCCGATCCCGTGGGATTTTCTGGATAAAAAGCCATATGTAATTCCAGGTCATAAACTTGTGTATACGTGTACCAAGTTTCATCAAAATCCGTTTAGTAATTTGCGTGAAAGAGTAACGATGCTGTGTAATTTCACGGTGATATTGTTTTGCAGGGATCACGACTGACATACTTCCACTGTTCCCTGCTGGGCTACTTCCTGGGTCTACTGACGGCGACGGTGTCAGCCGAGGTGTTCAAGGCGGCGCAGCCAGCGCTCTTATACCTGGTGCCTTTCACACTGCTGCCTCTCCTCACCATGGCTTATGTCAAGGTACCAACTATACTACTAAAGTAGGAAGAATTTCGTGCAATGACCTGACAATGCTGACAGGTGACACAAACATATTTTGTATTAAGTGTGATAGCAACCCGCCCCGGCTTCGCACGGGTTTTTAACGTAAACTTCAAAAAGTATACATCTTTCCACATTGGGTTACATTATTGAAGTGAAAACTTCGATACTACGATACGAAATATAGAATCAACCCCACTTTAAAACTATTTAATTTGTTTAAAGGTTGATAAAGAGTATTAAATTTAAGGTTTATTAATACAGTATATTTGTCTACAGGGTGATCTCAGAAGAATGTGGAGTGAACCGTTCATTCCACCGAACGGAAAAGGCGGCGCGGATTTCGACGTTTGATCGGCGAGACCTCTACTCAACTGAGAGGGACCGTCGTAATCGCCTATGTACAGATAGCTATCAGTAAGATATATTAGTGATTCATCAAGAATCGATGACGAAGAAAACTTTATCAAAAGATTCAATAGGTAGGTCAATGTCCGGTTTGAGGCTCAGGCGACGGGTGAATTTCCCATACAAATGAATAAAAAAGGGATTTGTAATTTAAGCATATTTTTACCATGGTCTGTTATTGTTTATATCTAGGTTCCTAGCAAAAAATTTATTAAAAATACTAATTCAACCAAATTCCATTTTTTCAAAGAAAACACGTTTTCTCATTATTTGTTTCAATAGGTAAGTATTTTCAAAAAAGCTTGTGGCAGGAACCTACCTAAATACTATTTTAAATAGTAAAAATATTTCCAAATTCCAAATAATTTTGGTATATTGTTTGTATGGGAAATTCATATAATGTGCCTATGCACTCTGATATATCGAGCGTATGAGTTCTTGAAGGCACCGCTCAGACGGACAGTGCATGTGTTAACGTGATCGAAAAGTACTAACACGGTTCTAAGTTTGAGTACAATGTTTTTTTTTATTGTTAGAAATTGCTTGATTCGCGGCTGTATTACTTGCTCAAAGGATAGGTACAGTCAGCGTCACATATAAGTACCCCCCTATCTCAATGTATGTGGGACACAATAGTTGTTATTCTTGGGAATTTATCACTTTGAGTATTATGGGTGTGTTCGATCCTGAGCGGCGGATGATAAATTTTTGCATGGGAAAAATTGTGGCAAGTTATAAGGGAACTAGAAATACTCGAATATATTTGGTAGACAAGGGGGAAACTTAATTCTGACGCGCACTGTACATACTGAAAATAGTAAAATGTCTGGGTTTATGAAGCACGTAAAAATATTATGAAAATCCGCCTTAAATTCAAAATTAACTCAGCACCGTTCTACAAATCTCAACAAGTCGTGGAAGGCGCGCCAGATTTGGAATTTAATAAATTTATTTTTATTTTACAGTTAGATTCGGACTAGCATATTTTTGTTCTGTATAGCTAGCTGTACATAATAAAAGGGCACTGTGAATTGATTTATATAGCGCCAGAATTCATAGACCAATAACAAATTGAATTTATATACAATACATTGCGTTGCACACCAAAGAAAGAAGAAGAATTAACAAAATCAGGAAAAAAGATGCACAAAGACCGCCCGTCTTATTGCTGAGAGCGATCTCTTCCAAACAACATTGGGATGGATCGACACGAAGCTGTTTTACTTGAATAACATTATGTCCAAAGATATTTGCTTCAAAAATAGAACCGTAACATTAAATTTAATTGAGCTGGTTCTAGAAGAATTAACCTTTTACTCAATTTGTTATTGCGTGAATAAAAGCGTTATATTTAATTATTATAAGACAGGTATGTTTTAAGTTAGTTGATATGCTTTTGTTTTGTTAATAAACTTTTAGATAGATAATTATACGGTGCCCGCCTTAGTTTGCACATATTATTTAGGCGTGTACTGTACCGGGTATGAAGATGTTTGTAATTATATATAATCGTAAGAAGCAGACCAGTGCGAAGTTAACCCTTCAAAAACTCTATCGAATACTTCAGTTATTATTATCAGAAATACTCATCTTTTCTACCACGTTTTTACCGTTTTTTATACGTAATTAGTTACTCATTTTCTTGTGTTTGCGTAATCACTAGCTGCGTGCCCGTGGTTTTACCCGCGTAACTCCCGATCCCGTGGGATTAGCCCATATGTTATTCCAGGTCATAAACTATCTGTCTACCAAGTATCATCAAATTCCGTCAAGTAGTTTTTGCGTGAAAGAACATCCATCCATACTCACAAACTTTCGCGTTTTTAATATTAGGAGTATTGAAAACGATGTCTTTCGGTTTAGCATTATATTGCGCCTTGCTAACAAAGTTTAGAAATTAGTTATACATATAAAAAGAAATATAAAAAATTATTGTTATCATCAATTATATTGCAGTTAATAGGTTCGGACAATATGTATATACATATATGTAGTGCGGGACAATTCACACAGCATCATCAATACAATGTAGCTGTATTTACTACTCTTTGGATTTCAGTGTTTTGCCGTAGAAACGTGTTATTTCTGATAAGCAATGAACAATCCACTCCTGAAATGGATTTAAGACTTCTATGAATCTAATTTTTAACTAATTTTGCTACGTCTCGTAAGGGATTTCGCACTAGGGTGAAAAAAAATTAGTTGATCAGTCGTGTCTAGCTCACATCTAGTGGGTAAGCTTCTTTTGGGCTGATGATTTCATCACACATTGATTTCGATAAAACTTTCGAACAAAGTTGGTTGAAGGTTGCTATGAACTTCCGACTTAGAACAAATTGACTTCCTTTTCCCAGCTCTAGTGTTTATCCTTTATGTCACATATTTATCTAGTTTTACGTGATCATAATATGTTCAGTTGTGATCAAACTTTATTGTCACTGCCTTAGACTGATGTTACGTATATTTTCTATATGTTCAATGTAAACGGGTTTCGCACAAAACTATGTTTACAAATAAAGGTACAAAAAAATTTGTTTTTTGCAGTGCAGCTAAATTTTTGTATTCTTACAGTAGGCCAAACTGAAGACACAATATGATGAGGCACTCGGCGGCCCTTGTGTGACGGTATCTAGCCAAGAAAAAAACGGGTTGCATTTATGAAAGGGGTTATGTTGCATAAGGTTTTAGCAAAAGTCATAGAATAAAAGTTGTTAGTCTTGATCTACCCAAGTCCCCTAAAAAAGGTAATAGATCATCTACCTATAACCCTATATTGTGTAATATAACATAAGTACAATACTTGTTGATGACATCATTCCTACAATTACCTAATGATGACGATTATAATTAACAGTTTTTTAAACTGATTTTGGAATTAAAATTTGTGAGTTGTTTACACATCATTTCTTGAGAATTCATCAATAGTTACCTACATATTTGTAGAAACAATGACTACTTACGATTTGTGCGAGACCCATGAACAAATGAGTAAATGTCTTTCTTTATAGATTTTAAGCTATGTAACGTTGTTATTATTGGGTATAACAATGTTGAAATTGTTATAAATTATTTCATGGAATTTAATAAATAATGTTGAAGTATGTTTTAAGAGGTTTAGTGGTGTGATTTCATTGATAAGATAAACTTTCTTTTTTTATGATTTTTTAGTAAATGTAATTATAACAATACGCTGATAGTTTTAGTAGTTTTAAGTGTAGTTTATAACGTTTTTATCTTGAGCAGTATTTAAAACAGAGTTATGGTATTTTTGAGGCTTTGAAAAAAATAACATCTTATGATTTTTTTAATATTCTATGGTACAGTTTTATTCTACTATGGTACATAGATGCACTATGTTCGTTAAATACATATTACATAAGTATTATCTCCAGATGTTTGAAAATGTTTAATGATAAGTGTACTCAAGAAATAGTTTTTGGTGTATTTTATAGATGTTTTATCAATATATGTCGCTGAGATTTATGTAAATATACAAGCATAAGAACTGTGTAAATACATCCGTGTACAATATATGTATTATCATTACAGTAGGGCAAGCACGGGCTTTCTTGTCTAAGGTAGAATATAGAAAAATTACGTCACTTTGTCATTGAATGCGTAAATTATTTGAAATTAATTTCTTCAACTTCAATAATGTATGCAATGTATGGCGATGCGATGTCATTATTGTCTATTCTACCCTAGAGAATAATCCCCGTGCTTGGCCTACAGTTTCACTACTAATATTGTATCTCATGAGAGGTGAATGCTTTGAAGGAATTTACTGATATTATTATTTGGTGTAGCTCAGACCATTTTGTTATACATTGCAAATGATTATTACAATAAGCTAACTTCTCAGTATCCACCTTTCATATTCATGTAAATATCCTTGATTAAACACTTTTCATTGATCCTATGAAAACTGGGATATACATGTAATGTTTTTATATGTATTCAGTTGGATACCTACTTATTAAAAATATTATATGAATAAAACCAATGCTGTGTTTTTTATAAAGTGTGAGGGACATTGATCAATCATGGTGAAAAAAAAAAGAGTAATTTAAAAAAAAAATAGTAATATTTATTTGCTAGCTTCAACTGCTTTATTAGTATCCCTTTTCTCAATAAACCGGAGTTGTTTCTTCCTCATACGCTTCAATTTGGCAGAGTTTGTAATAACTTGCACTACTTCTGCTTTCCGTTTGTTCTCTGCTGAGCGTTTTATGTTTTCTCTCCTACGTTCCTTCTTCGCTTCTTGTTGCTCTTTGAATTCTTCTAAACGCTGCTTTGAAAGTTCTTTAGTCCTTTGCAGTTCAATGCGAAGGGCTGCTTTCTTTGCAAAGTCAGGTCTAAGACCCTTGGTCTTATTAATTGTTGAAAACCTGAAATTAAATATAATGTTTTGATTATGATATTAACTAGCGCGTGGAATGATTAGGGGGGGGACCTTTTTGCCCAACTGTGGGAGTATAATGACTGATGAACTAAGTCTATGTGCTGTTACTAAGTTACCTTTCTTTCTCTGTTTTCCAAAACCTTCCAGATTTAGGTTTTCCTTTGATAGCTGGCGGTTTAGGTTTGGTCTTCACTGATGTTGCAACATTTCCGTTTTTGTTGGATAAAACCTCTTCATTATTTCCAGCTTTCTTCTTCACAATGTCTGCTACTAACGAGAGTACTTTACTTTGTGTTTCATCAGCCATCCTGTTTTCTATACTTTTGAATCAAATACCTGTAAACCGAATTAAAACACGTGCACGCGCAAGCAATGCAAGCGCAGGCAAAACAAAAACAGCTGTTCGCATTGACATTATTGGTTTACATTAGACAGTGACATTGATATGAATAACAAAACGCTCAACTTCTTTATTTATGGCGGCGCCCCGTAATCTGCACTAAAACTTTATTGCCGTCATTGTCAGTCAGTCAGCTGTGTTAGTGTCAGGCAGATGTTTTGAGATTTATGTCACTGTCGTTTACTAGCCAAAATATTAGACTGTTTTCATTTCAATTTTATCCAATGAAATGAATCATAAACTGAGATAAACGCCTTATTTCGCCTGTTTTCCTGTGTCTCAATAACGTTGTTAAAGTTGGTTCTTTTGTTCGTTGGTCTTGTTACAGTTGATTTCGTGGTGTACATTACAATTCGATCAAAAGAGTGCAGGTGTAGAACAATCACAGAAGCCAAAATGCCAGTGAGTTTCTCTGTATCCTGTACCAATAAAAACACGCTTACTTACGCTGGCTGTACATATAACATCATCTGACTGTCCAATTTCTTCCAGGCTTACCACTCTACTTTGGTCGACTACTCACAATCCGTTGGTAACCTTGCTCTCCTGCCGATTCGGACCACCTTCCGCGGTCCAGCGCCCTCCAATCCCAAGTTAGAGCTCGACATTATCGACGAAGCCCTAAACTATTTTAAAGCAAATGTATTCTTCAGATTTTATGAAATCAAGGTACTAAGGATGTTAATTTAGGATCACACTGATTGATAACCAGTTAACATGTAGTCTTATAACTATGTATATATCACAACTTATTAATCTTATTTTCTGCTTTCAGTCGGATTCAGACAGAGTCCTGATTTACCTCACCCTTTATATCTCTGAATGTCTGAAGAAGCTCCAGAAGTGTTCCAACAAGAACCAGGGACAGCAAGAAATGTATATGCTTGCTATTTCCAAGTTTGACATACCTGGGGAGTATGGCTTCCCTTTGAATGCAGTTTATTCTAAACCCGCTAGTCCTCAAGAAGGTGGTAAGTACATTAGGCATAGCACTGATATTGTTGTCTAGGATATTGTTATTACTGTCCTTCTACAGGGCAAAGGCCTCCCTCCCATTCTTCCAGATTTTTCTGTCCTCAAGATTTTTGGGATAGAATAGATAAATATCACATCTAGTTGTTAATAAGTGGGTAAAGTCAATTAATTCCTTGAATTATTTAATAAACAGCTTTTGCCTGTGACTTTGTATATGGTTTGTTGAGCTAAAAATGGTTTGAATAGTATTTTTAATTATGTGTCCCTGTCCTATCCTGCAGGACTATAACAACAGGATAAGAAGTATCCTATATCCTTTCTTTGTCAATTGTTTTAATGTCTGTGCTAAATTTAATTAAAATTGGGTCATTAGTGGGGGAACTGAGATCTTAACAGACATGTAGCATGGCTCAGTAGTAAGAATTTTCTTTTTTTTTTCACTAATCTACCCTAGACTAAAAGTATGTAAGCTAGGGAGGCTAATTATTCATAAATTTTGAATTAAATTATGTTAACAAATTTATAAATTTCGTACAAAATATTTCAGATTTGATGAGACAATACCTTCAACAGTTGAGGCATGAAACTGGCAACAGAGTTGTTGAAAAGGTATGTCACAAAGATTATTATATCTGTCGGCACTACTAAAGAAAATATTTTGCAGAAGTTTTCAAGATTTTAATTTTTATTGATAATAGATTTTTTATTGATAGTAGAAACATTCTGTTTAGGTATTTGCTACAGATGATGGAAAGCCAAGCAAGTGGTGGCTTTGCTTTGCCAAGAGGAAGTTCATGGACAAATCCCTATCTGGACCTGGACAATAAACACAGCAGTATCCAAAATGAGCATTTATTTATATGACACACTTGTATTATTATTATTCTAAAACTTGATTCCATTTTTTATATTGTATGGATTAAATAGTGCTAAATAATATCAAAAATACTGAGTATGATTTTCTATGCAGTCTTTTACTACAAGATTCAATATAAAAAGATTTTGTAATATTATTATGTTACACTTGCACAACCTTGCTTGTTCATTATTGTTGATTGATTATTTTATATACCTAGTAGACTTAAACACTTACAAACTACATGTTGCATTTACCCTTAACATGGCACATACATAAAATTAACCTATTCAATTCAGACCATACTCTTTGATCAGCTGACCTGCGATAACCAGCCTCTGAATCTCAGATGTTCCTTCATAAATCTCTGTTATTCTTGCATCTCTGTAATGACGCTCTGCAGGCATGTCCGTTACATAGCCCATACCACCTAGTATCTGTAATGGAGAGTATTATACAATATAGTTTAACAGCCCAGACAAACCTGCTGTACTGTAAATGTTCCAGCTCTCATGTACTATACTTTACATGCTCTAGTAAATGGCTAGCTAATAGACTTTCAATTGGCCATGGACATGAAATGGAAAGCAGCAGTGTTGGTTAAGATAATGTAGAATAAATAACCAAAAATCTATTTAAGATATGCTAAACGTTTAGCATTATCTTAATTACAGTAAAACTGACCTGTATACACTGATGTGACAGGAAAGTTGCTGCCTCAGATGCAGCAAGTTTTCCCATAGCGGCCTCCTTAGTGTACGGCTGCTTGTTATCTTTCAGCCACGCCGCGCGCCACGTTAACAGTCTAGCTGCCTCTAACCTCATTGACATGTCAGCTAGCTTGTGCTGAATTGCCTGCAGTTTGACAATAGGCTTCCCAAATGCTAGTCGCTTTGATGCATACTCAATTGCAACATCTAGCGATGCCTAAAAAGGAAACTGAATTGTAGACATAGTTTCACAAAAGTAAATGAATATGATCAATTTCAGGACAGTACCTGTGCAATCCCTAAAGCTTGGGAGGCAATGCCAATCCTTCCAGCATCCAAAGTCATCATTGCTATCTTGAAGCCCAATCCTGGCTGTCCCAGAATATTTTCTTTAGGAATCTCACAATCTTCAAATATAAGAGAACAAGTAGAAGATCCCCTGATACCTAGTTTATCCTCTTTTTTTCCTAATTCTAAGCCCTTGATGGGCTTTGGTAAAACAAATGCTGATATCCCTTTGTGTTTCAAGCTCTTGTCTGTGGTAGCAAACACTACTGTTCCTTTGCTCTCGAAACCATTAGTGATCCAGCATTTTGTTCCATTGAGTATCCATTTGTCTCCACCATCTTTGGCTGTGGTGGAAGCAGCACCAGCATCTGAGCCATTGCCAGGTTCAGAAAGAGCAAAACATCCAATAGTCTCCCCTAGAAAATAAATAAATAGAGAATTACAACATCAACTTTAGATTAAAACAACATCAGTCAAATAAAGCAATTTACAAACAGGTACATAGAAAGAATGGAATTTTAGCATTCTTTACAGTATATCATCAAAAAAATATGAGAAAACATACCATTACAGAAAGGAGTAACAAACTCGGACTTCTGCTTATCATTTCCCCAGTGCAGTAGAGGTCCAAGATAAAGCGAGTTGTTAACGGACATGATCACCCCAGCTGAGGCACAACCTCGGGAGATCTCTTCTAATGCTATAGCGTACGCCAGGTAGTCCAACCCAGCCCCACCAAGTTCCTCCGGAGTGGCTATAGCCATTAGGCCTAGTTCCCCCATCTTTTTGATCGCATCACCAGGGTAGAGATGATCCCGATCGTATTTAGCAGCGTTCGGCTTTAGTTCGCCTTCTGCAAAGTCTCGGCAAGTTTTGTAGAGCATTTGGTACGTGTCCGGTAAAGCGGAAAGTGATGCTATGCTCCGTGACTGCCGCACACACGCAGGAGCTGAAATCGATGCTGTTATTTAATTTCTGCAGTAAATGTTCGTAAACAGTTTGTTTTGGTTAAGTATACCCTGTGTAACTTACCCATATTGATGAATTTAGAGAATGTTACAAGCATTCTGTTTATTTGGGAGTGTGCTGACGAGTTAAAACTAATAAAAATAAAATAAAAACAACAAAAAGTTTTATGTAAATAAATTGGGATTGGGACTTTGAACGTTCAAAATGTGACCTCTGTGAACTGAATGAATGAATGATTGATCGATCGATGTTGGCTAAGCGTAAATATGATAGAATAAAGCCTTTTCATACTCCTAATCAATAATGCAAGCTTTTTTAAAATACCTGTTAAACTGGGAAGAGAAATCCCAAGACCGTGATCGGTGGTGCAAAATATTTGCGGAAAGAGTTAGAGAGACATGATGAAGCGTGGGTCCATAAGTTTAATGCGAAGCGAATACTGAGACACGAACGGGCTGGAGTAGCTGTCGCAAACCCACTGGGGCGCACGGATACGAATACTGCGGCCGCATTCGTCGTTCCCGTAAAAGTTTTACAAGTCATCGGCGTAAGTGCCGTAGAACGAACACCACATGAACCATCCTTCGTGGATATAAATGCTAATGATGATGATCGTAGATACTGATTTCGTCTAATTCAGTCTAATTTCTCCATGGTGAAATAATAATCATTACCAATTAGCAGAACCCTTGAAGCGAAGTTTTGGTCTACCGACGACGACAGGTATTTTGACATCGGCTACCCCAGTAAAGTTTGACGCAGCAATGACAGGGCTGCATACGGTACACGTGTCCAAGCCAACGTAACCGTCAGCATTGTTTTAACAGGCTGGAATTCATGAGCAACTTTGTAGTTTCAAGCACCTTTTCGGTTGTGATCTTGCCTTTCCATAGTTTCCAGAGAGTATGATGTCTAGGTATTAGCCCCCCCCCCCCCCTGTACAAGAAGCGTACAAGAGCAAGGGCGTCGCCAGCCCCAAGCCAAGGGGGGGGGGGCAACTTATGTGTGAATAGGTCGCATGAACTTCAGCGGGGGGGGGGGTGTTTCGAGCTCGATCTTACAACCGCCCAAGTTTTAACCAACTAATTTCCATAAAAAATACATTTTACCTGATCAACAACTATGAGTAACGGCGAGCAAAATCATCTGAGATTCATCGAGAAATTATTTGTGATTTTTCGGATGTTTTGTAGAAAAGTGTGCCAGAGTGTGACAATAGATATGACATCGAGCCCCGAATATAAAAAAACTGTGGTGGTTATTTTGGAGTTTTGTGTGGTATGCCAGCAACTAAGACAAAAAATCTAGAAAAACAAAAAAGACCAAAACTATTATTTGAGACTTTTTGGATGTTTGGTGTTAATTTTGGACTTCGGTAAAGTAAAAAGTGAAAAAATATGTTACATATTCATAAAAAAGAAATAACGCCGAGAGGAACGAGCCAGTGCGACAACTTTTGTTACTTTTTGGGGTGGTCACGAGGTAGTATAAAAAAATTATAATACTGAGTGGAATGAGCGCCGATATTTTGTAGATTTTGCGGCAGCTGGAAATGGTTGAGAAACTGTGAAATTTTCGGAAAGCTCGTAAAACCTCAGAAGACTACTATCTGCGTTGCTTTGCAGTAGGTACATTTTTTTATCCTCGGGGTGGGGGGGGGGGGCTGCCCCCCTGCCCCCCTTGGCGACGCCCTTGATTTACGTTCTAGATGGGTCATCACATCATGTAGAGTGGGCATAAAAGTTGCACTCACTGCGTTTCTCGAACAGTCAAGCATAGCCCAGAGAATAAAACCACTACGCGTATTACAGAGAAATGTGTTTTTCTTAGTATCTAATGTACTTTTATAATATTATATAAAATTTATGGTTGACGTTTACAGTGCAGTTCTTATAATTTTCGGTTATTCTACAGGAATATTCTCTAATACATATTTCTTGAGTTTTTTCTTGAAAACAGTTAAGGTAGAGAATTCTTTAATATTTTTTGGCAAGTTATTATGCAGTTTTGCTCCTTCAAAAGTTATGTTTTTCTTTCTATAGTTGGTTCTAGGATGGGGTAGTGAAAAGTTATTTGAAGATCTCAGATTATTATTTGTGCATTTCGCTTTTTCTTTTAAATGATAGGTCCGTGTGTACCTATATCCATTTGTACGATCTTTTGTATAAGACAGCAGGTGTTATATGTATATATTTGCCTTAGGCTCATCAGTTTCATTCAATCATAGTTAAAGAGCATCTTAACAATTTTGTTTTGTGCCATTTGAAGATCTTTTAGATTGGCTTTGGCGGCAGTTCCCCAAACCTCAATAAGGTATTCCAAGTTTGACTTTATGAGTGAGTTGTAAATTAATTGCCTAACATTTTTTGGGAAACATTTATTTGCTGGTCGAAGAAAGAAAAGAAATTCTTAGGTGTATCAAGAAGCTCATGCACCACGGTCTTTTTGGTGTTAAATGACATCGAAAAAATTCACAAGCCCTTGAAAACTTGTCATTAACAGACATACTGTATGATTCAGTCAGATGTGCTCCCGATATACACGTGGGTACCGTACCGTACATGAATCGGTGAAAGTATTTGTTAAGTGAGAGAAGTTTTGATGATAACTAATAATCAGTTTCAGGGTTTTGTACAGGCCTTCCCTGCCATGTCAAAAGCTATGTTGAAGTGATCCATCATGGGAGTTTTATAATCTCTGCACTTTTCCTGGATCTGCCTGATAGTAACAATCATATAAGTGGTAAATATTTGTGATCGGAAACCACACTGAGCCTCAGGAGCTCAGGGAAGACACGATCTCTCAGCTCATTTAGTGCGTTAGTGTTTGGACAGGATCTAAATTTTCGCTCATATTGCATTTCTATAAAATTATTATACCCTCTATTTATGAATAAATAAAAATAAAACGTTTTAGTACCCTGGCAGAGTGCAAAAAAACCGTAATGAACTTTTGTGCTTTCAAACTTGAATCCGAAAAATGTATTTTTTCCAGACCCTGTATGACCTATGTAGACAGGTCATAACATTTTTCTACTTTGGACTTCATTCACTCAAAATACAACACAAAAAAACACAAACCATAGATAGCAAAATCAAATGTCAATCTAATCTATTCAAACCTCAATTCAATCAAACCAAAATCTCTGTCAGCTGTCTTCAAACAAAAATATGAAAAAAAGGATAAAATGGATTTATTATTGAGATTTCTACCAAGAAATCTTGTAAGATCAACATCATCTAAAGCGCTTATAACCCAAGTGGCTCATTATACCAGGTAAAGACATCACAACAGATGATTTACTGATTATTACGTAGTACATAACCTCGAAACTAAATTACATGAATTTTCAGATTAGCTGAAGTAGGAAAACTAGAAACACCTCGATCCTCAGGCAAATATGATACTGGCCAGCTAATTCTCCATAAAGTTTTTGGATATCGAGGTGTAATACTCTTCCCATGGTTGGCTCGAGTTTATGATAGGGATGCAACCAGCAAAAAAGACAGTTCCGTCTCCTCAACTAACTCTGAGGCGTCAGGAGACTCTCTTTCGAATGTTGGGAAAGAGGTGAAGGGTAGAACTCACACTTTCTACCAAGTACTCATTGACACAAGAGATGCACCATACATAGTAAGTAGCCACTTGTTTATTTGTGCTAGATTCATGAAACAGGTTTTAATAAACCTGTCATGTAATAAGTTTATTTAAAAATGATGAGATTTGAAAAAAAAACTCCTTTATATAATACTTATTCTAGTTTGTGCCAAATCTCACTGTATATTAAAAACTAATATTATGTTTTTATATTAACCTTTTATACCCTGCTACATTTTAGTTAAAGCAATGTCTGCCTGGATATATGACCATCTAATTTTATTTGTCAAAATATTAATTTATTTATATTTTCCTGACTGTCCAAACAAACATCGATATGAGACCCGAGTGGAAGAAAAAGGTATATGTATAACATAGTAATGGTTAATGTTGTCAATTAATAACTTTGCTTTTGTGATGTTTCGGCTTAGTGACAAATAACAAAATCATAGTCTCAAAACAATACTAAAGAGACTTTCAAGGTGTTTTAGTAACATCAGCATTAATTACATACATTACCCTTCAAGACATGATTATAAACTTAGAACATAAAATCATGTCCAGATTTATATTGGTTTAATTATGATACCTTGATAAATTGCAATTCTAATTTTTTATTTTCATAAACTAATAATCATTATCAACCTTTAATGCCTATTAAACATACTTTCATAGCACTGTGTGTGTGTCCTGCCCTAACTGTAATTATCATATCTCTCAATATCCTAATTATGTAATGGTCCCCTTTCGGTAAGAATTAAAGGAGAACTATACCCAGAGCCCGTGATGCGTGATTTATGCATGTTCTTCAGATTATTGGACACTTCTTCAGGTGATTAGACAAATACATTTTGTTTTTAACAATGAATTCATATATTTTATGTTAATTTAACCAGGCAAATGCTAATTTATTGATTATATTTTTAATAGGCTGGTGATGATGATGATGATGATTTTTAAAAATACCACCCATGTCTGAGAAAAAGATATCTCATAATTCATATCTACCTAGGTAGAAAGAAAAAAAAAACATGAGTAGGTATTTTCTTTTCTGTAGATGTGACCTTTTAGTGCGCTGCCACAGAATGTGTGTAAACATTTTCCTCTAAATCTAAAATTATTTTTGTTTACAATAGCATTTACGTCCGTCAACTTAAAATACCTTACCTATTATCTCTTTACCTCTGTAACTATGTTCGATATCTAAGCTCAAAGGCCATTGATATTGGAAACCTTTTGTTTCAGCGTGCACAGACTGAGGCAGTTACCTTCCTGGGCAACCAAGAGTCCAGTCGGAGCCTGTACGCCATCCCTGGCTTGGACTATGTGGCGCATGATGATATTATACCATACGCCTCCGTCGAGAGAGTTCCACTGCAGCACGAGCTGTTTGACAAGTTTCTTATGCATAATGCTGAGAAAGGTGAGTTCTTATTTTTTTGAGGGTAACTAGAGATTACCCTGAGCGCAAGGGCTTATGCACTAACAATAAACTTACTTTTCCCTAACTACGCACCTAATTTAGTAAAGAGTGTGCAATAAGCAATTTTGTTTCTAATCGTTATTTAGCTCAGAAAGGAGGAAATCATACTTTGAACTATTATCTTGGATTCTATCGAAAATACTAGATGTTTTTTTTACAAAATACATTTTGCTATTTATATCAGAAACAGCACACCCAGTATTATACTGTAAATCCATCTCGTAGATGCGTATTGCGTTACCGTGACGTCACGCTAGCGCCCCGCTGCCACCTATTTATTTTATTCTTACATTGAACAAACGGATTTTGAGAAATCCATAAGTCAGTTTGTTGTACTTAGCTTTTTTATTTAACAAAATACAACTATTACAGATGCATTCAAAAAGCGATAGGTTAACGAACTGGCGAATGGATTCTTGAAAATTCTTATGTGTAACGTAAAAATAAGAATATATAGGTAGTTGCGATAGTTTCAGTCCTTAGGCTAGAGGAATAAAATCAAGAATCAATAATCTTTATATATAACCTTTTACATAAAAAGTAGGTACGTACCTTATGTTACTGAATGACCATATAACAGCCTAGTAAACCTAGTTACGCGACTAACTTGACCCAGATAAACTATAAACTAGGTTACCTTGTATCTTTCATTTAGAACAGTTTATTATTTCAAGTTTTAAAATACATAGTATTATCCCTTTCATATTTATTTGTTTGCCTGTCAATCTATGAAATTTAATGACATGGTACTTTTACTTTTTCTATCGCAAGTGTTAAAATAATCAAGAAACCATATTCGCCGATGTAATCGGTGAATATGGTTTGATGAATATGATGGTTGTATGTTGTGGAATAACTGAAATGGACATATTTTATGTGGTCTACATGAAATTCAAGTATAATATTAAAATCTAGATAGTTCTTACATGTTTATGCTACCCAACTACGTAAATTCTGCAAGAAAATGGTTCTAGATCATCACGATTTTGGTGGTAGTGTTTCGTCCCACACTACCATCAGGAGTACATACAGGCTTGACGGTAAGGCTGTTCCACAGTGCGTAGAGAAAAAGCAAGCAGCGAAACCATAATAAAAAAAGAAGTTGAATATATTAAGCACACGGTTTAATTATTAATTTTTTCATGCCCTAACTTTTTAGAGAATATTCTATAAACTGATCATAGTTTCATCAGGGAAAATTTAGGATTCTAATGTTGAAAGAATTTTTCAATCCAGTAGTTTCGGAGCCTATTCAATCCAAACAAACAAACAATCAAATCTTTCCTCTTTATAATATTAGTATAGATATAGATAAATAATTCTGTCTGTACATCCGCAGACCCACCGTTCATAGCTCAAGAAACGCTGCGCGCGTGGCAGAAGAAGAACCACCCCTGGTTAGAACTGAGCGACGTTCATCGAGAGACGACAGAGGGCGTGCGAGTCACTGTTATACCTTTCTACATGGGCAGTCGCGAGTCACAAAATTCAGCTGTGTATTGGGTAAGTTATTTTCAACTTTTTGAAAGTATATTACGTAGGGTCTCCACAGGGAGATGCCAAGCTCGATAAATATCGATTGTGCCATCTTTCATGACATACTTTCTGTAGTTGTTCGTCTATACATAGATGCACAATGCATATTTATAAGAATGTCGTTGTTTTGTGAGACGCAATACAAACAACATAAAACACGGTTCCAAGGATGAAGTGGGCCAAACACGCGTATGTTTACCGAGATTTTTGGCATGAATAGTACCTACACAGTGTATGAACACTGGAAATGCAATTATACTGTGGCGGGGGCAGCCAAATTGTGTTTTATTTATATTAGCTTGTTTGTGTACAAGCTTAGCACGAATTTTTCCTACTTTGTTATTTATAACTTCACTATACAGTATAAAACAAAGTCGCTTCCCGCTGTCTGTCATTGTCCCTATGTGTAACGGATTTTGATGCGGTTTTTTATAATAGATAGAATGATTCAAGAGAAAGGTTTTTGTATCAGAATTCCACACGTACGAAGTCGGAGCGGGTCGCTAGATAGATCTTTGTGATCAAATGATAAATAATGCCATCTAGGGCCTTCATTACCCTAAAAGGTCCAGCACTGGCCTATTATAGCCTGATGCCGTGTGGTGCCGGCATAGAATTTCACCACCCACCCTAACCCTTCCCGTGGGTGTCGTAAGAGGCGACTAAGGGAAACACACCGGGAGGCGGGCAGCAGCGCCCTCTGCAGAACAACTATACCGAACTGCGATCCCAACCCGCATGCCCAGCGTGGGGATTATGGGCAATAACCCCCGAATAATGATGACATCTATGGCGCTCATTAGGGGAGGCCTATATCCAGCAGTGGACTTATTATAGGCTGATGACTATATTTATTGTTTTAACAAAATCAACAGCACTTAATATAAACAGTTCAAACCTTTATCAAACTTACCTACGGCCAATAAAAGATTTACATTTTACTAGCGGTCCGCCCCGGCTTCGCACGGGTATTAAACAAAAATTTCCGAAATTATACACACTAACACGATGGGTTTCACAGTTTTCATACGGATCCCTTACTTTTTTTAACAGCATTGTGATTTTTGACATTGACTCAACACTCCATAACTGACACTGGCCGTAGAGAAAAAGCAAGCACCAATGTCAAAAACCCCAATGCTGTTAAAAAAAAGTAAAGATCCGTATGAAAACTGTGAAACCCATCGTTTTAGTGTGTATAATTTCTGAATTTTTTGTTTAATACCCGTGCGAAGCCGGGGCGGGCCGCTAGTCAATAATAATTGTGATGTATTTCCAGTGGCGCTACTGCATCCGCCTAGAGAACCTGAGCCCGCAGGCGGTGCAGCTCCGCGAGCGGCACTGGCGCATCTTCTCTCTCAGCGGGACGTTAGAGACGGTGCGCGGCCGCGGCGTGGTCGGCCAGGAGCCCGTGCTGGCCGCGCACGCGCCCGCCTTCCAGTACTCCAGCCACGTGAGCCTGCAGGCGCCGTCCGGGCACATGTGGTCAGTATGCGTGACCACTGCGGGGGTGGGAGAGGGATAGCATGTGTTGTGTGTCTTTGTATCTCAACTAGCGGTCTGACAGTGTTAGCGAAGCACGCGCCCGCCTTCCAGTACTCCAGCCACGTGAGCCTGCAGGCGCCGTCCGGGCACATGTGGTCAGTATGCGTGACCACTGCGGTGTGAGAGGGATGGCATGTGTTGTGTGTCTCTATCTCAACTAGCGGTCTGACAGTGTTAGCGAAGCACGCGCCCGCCTTCCAGTACTCCAGTCACGTGAGCCTACAGGCGCCGTCCGGGCACATGTGGTGAGTATGCGTGACCACTGCGGTGTGAGAGGGATGGCATGTGTTGTGTGTCTCTATCTCAACTAGCGGTCTGACAGTGTTAGCGAAGCACGCGCCCGCCTTCCAGTACTCCAGCCACGTCAGCCTGCAGGCGCCGTCCGGGCACATGTGGTCAGTATGCGTGACCACTGCGGTGTGAGAGGGATAGCATGTGTTGTGTGTCTTTGTAACTAAACTAGCGGTCCGATAGTGCTCCGCACGCTTATCTAACAGAATTTCAAAGGTTTTTACACACACACTTACACATGAGGTTTTATTATTGAAGTGTCGGGACCCTAACTTTTTGGAAATATTCTATAGCCTATGTTTATCAAGGATAATGTAGGGTTCTATTGGTGCACGAATATTTGAAATCACTTCAGTAGTGGCTGGCTTCTTCAAGGCTCAGGTCTATTCAATTCAAATCAAATATGAAAAAAATCCTCTTTATAATATCAGTATAGAAGATCTCACAGGCGCCAACGGTTTGGCGGTACGAGTCAGCTTTTGGGCTAAGATTGCAACTTCAATAAGACTTTGGGACAACTGTTTTTACAGTGAATTGATTAATTCTAAATATTTTCACGACCAACAAGTCAAATATAGTGATACTTTATTCATTGACCATCATTGTTAACCTATATTTATGCGAATAAATACTTTATCATTTCATAAAGCTAAATGTTAATTCCAGGGGCACATTCAGAATGGAACGCGAGGACGGCTATACATTCGACTGTCGGATTCCGCCTTTTTCTCTGGAAAGCAAGCCGGACGAGGGCGGCCCGCCACCGCCCGCGCCTTCCACATGACACCATAGACAAATAGAACCAATTTCCATAGACAAATAGAAAAACACACTCATCCGCGTGTTAAGTTAACAGGATATATAAATATCCCGTATTTTTCATGGAAAAAGACTCGTCCGTGTGTTTAGTTTTCAAGATATATAAATATCTCGATTTTTTTTTTCAATTGTGAAGATGATTTACTAGCGACTTGCTCCGGCTGCGCACGGTTCCAATACTGATACAAGAAGCTTCCTCTTAAATCACTCTATCTATTAAAAAACCGCATCAAAATCTGTTGCGTAGTTAAGATCGAAGCATACATAGGGACAGACAGACAGACAGTGGGAAGCGACTGTTTTATACTATGTAGTGATTCGAGGAGTAATGGAATCAGTTTTGAGTCATAATATTATATAACAAATCAACAAGAACGGTTTTATTTATTGTTTTAGCAATTGCCATTAATTGCATCCATTTGTTTGTAGTTATAAATTCTTTAGTCGTTTTAATATAATTCTAGATCTGTAATAAATTACAGTATTCTGTTTTAAACTGGTGTTTGATTTTGTAAATTAAACTCCATAAATGATTTCTCTGAGAGATTTATTTGATGGTTTAAAGGACATAAATAAATTTTTATTAAAATACATGCGTTAAAGCTAGCTTATATTTAAAAGACCCAAAATCAAATTATTTGAATTTTATCGATACATTTAAACTATTTCTAAACATACCATCACCTTTTAAAGAACTCTCCAATTCTGATTTTAAGAATATTTACAAAGGTATGTATTTTACATAAAAGGCACTTTATTTTAAAACATTATTGCTTTGGAAGTTAACTGATAATTTGCTTTGTGGGATAAAATATTTAAGGTTCCTGGCACAGATAAATTTCCCATACAAACGTAGTACCAAAATAATTAGTAATTTGAGCATATTTTCACCATGGTCAGTTTCCTGAAATGAAATTAAAACTAATTTAATTTTTACAAAAAAAGAAGACAATGTTTACTTAGCAACTGTGTTGACAAAGTATTTTGAAATAAGCTTGTGGCAGGAACCTAAATAAATACCATTGTAATACAAATAACAGCAAACCATTTCTTTTTTAAATAATGTTTGACGTCTTGGAACATAGCTCTGTAAGTCAAATTGAATTGAATAAATCAATAAAACAGTGAAAATATACTCAAATTACAAATCATTTTGGCACTACGTTTGTATCAGAAATTCATCCGTCGCCGTAGCCCTAAGGTCCTCTGGTTCCACAAGAATGAAAATCTTCATCGTCCCAGACTTGAATCTAACAGACAAACCAATATTTCAAAGCTAAAAGTACTGATTTCATATCAGGTGTGTGTGCATATTTACTTATTTATTTATATTGCTACCTACATCTTATCTACATCTAAAATAAATACTGAACAATTTATAACATAACACTTTTAAAAATTTCGCGATTTGTTAACATATTAAAGATTATTTATCGCGTACCTTTTGTTGTCCACTATCGCTACAACGTATGAAAAATAATTAATAATGACGGACAATTCAGTCAGCATCATCTAGGACTAAAGGTATGCGAAAAATTATATTTAATATAGAACAATTATAACAATATCAGTAGGGCAAGCACGGGCTTTCTTGACTAAAGTAGAATAGGCAAAAATGACATCACTTTGTCATCGAATGCGTAAATTATTTGAAATTAATTTTTTACTTCAATAATGTACGCAATGTATGGCAATGCGATGTCATTATTGTCTATTCTACCCTAGAGAACAATCCCCGTGCTTGGCCTACTGGTGTTATTTAGTTAACAATTATAACAATCCGGCCATGTCGGATGACGATTCGTGAAGACTGCAAGCAGATAGATACGGCAAGCTGAAGACAAGGCGTTATGGCTCTTATTATCTCAGGCCTATGTATTAATATATACTGATGATAATTACATTATCAATCGTAGTAACTGCCGACGCTACACAAATGCGACAGTACAGTCAGCGTCAAAATTACGTCAAGGCCGGCAGAAGATTTAACATTGTCTATGAAAACTTATTTAAAGCTAAAGAACTTAGCTCTGGTCGTAATTTCCTACAGTTTTCTCTTTAACAATGCGATTTATGTTTCTTCTTTTTACGACATGACATGTTTTCTTCTTGATCTGATTCATATAGTAAATTTCCGTACATACAACATACGGAAAAAACGGCAGTAAAAAGATTATATGAAGCAATCTATCATCCATGCGCAAATTAGGCGCTTGTCAGATATAATAATTGCCTTGTAGCCGTTATCAGCATCTGCTGTCACTTTCATAGGAATTTTCCCTTGAAAGTGACCGCCATTTGCCGTTTGCGTGGCACATAATGTAAGTTCATAAATGATAACTACAATTCAATTTATTGAATCCTATCTTGATAAGGGATGATTTATATTTGACCGGGCCGTACCCGGGACGTATCGTGTACTTAGCCCAGACGGGGCACCGATTTTTGAAACGTTACATACATTTTGTACGAAGCAGTTTATAATAAACGTTCGGGCCCGTATACTAACGTAACGTTTACTACGGCTCGGCCCGGAGACGGACCGGTCTAATATAAACCATCCCTAAATCATTACCACGCTAGAAAAGAGTCATAAATTTTTATCATCATCATCATCAGCCTATGATGAAAAATTAATTCTCGTAAATACGGATCAAACCTTCTCATTTGCACAACCCTCAACTTAAATTTGACGCTGCTTGTACAATCAGGCAGTATGATCGTGCGACTTTAGTATGAATAGTAAGATGCCTAAGGTTGGTATTGCTATCGCGCGAGTTGTATGATGAGAGCGGCGCACATTTCGAAGAACTCCATTGTGTGATGCCCCTGGGACTGCGAGGGGAGGAGCGGGGGCGGCGGGGGCGGCGCGGCGGGGGACGCGGCGGCTTCGTCATCTATAAACCAAATAAAATGTTGATATAAATATATTGTTGCCGATATTACGTGGTAGTTAGTAAATAGATTTAAATATGTTAGATTAAGGTATATATTTTATATTGGCCGTAGTTTTTAAGTATTTAACATCATGTGACTAACTAAAGGCTTTGCCGAACAGAACGCGTTATTACGCCGCGTCGGGCGCTAAGTTTACGCCGCGCTATAGCGCCGAACTGTGTACTATGCTATGACGGTACTCTACTGTCTCACAGAGCGGCGGCGCTAGCCGTACGCAACGTTTTGTCGCTGTGTGACAGTAGAGTACCGAGTAATTTAGCCTGAAATAAATGATTACTGACACTTCATATGGTTCTGACGACGCATAGACCGTTACTTTACCATGCTTTATTAACTACATATCGACCCGAGAGCTGGTCAATATCTGGCGCAGCGCATCAGCATTGCCATACAGCGAGGCAATGCCGCCAGCATCTTGGGTACACTTCCAACTGGTTGATATGGATCAGTTGAGCTACCTGTAGTGTGTTAGCAACAGTCTGCAGTTAGCTCAATTGTTTCAATTGTAAATACTAGCTTTAATTTTAGATAATTGTAATTTAAAACCATTTTTAATGTTCTTTGTTAATAAAGGCTTTTTTGCCATAAAAAAAACTACATAATATTATTATCTTGGGTACACTTCCAACTGGTATTGATATGGATCAGTTGAGCTACCTGTAGTTTGTTCGCAACAGTCTGCAGTTAGCTCAATTGTAAATACTAGTGTTTTTTTTTATTTAGTTAGATCATTGTAATTTATTTGTTAATAAAGGCTTGGCCATATACATAATATTATGATTACATATTTATCGAGATTTACCAGTGTCCTCCTTTTCACCGGAGAGAGATTTGAAGTCCAGCAGATATGACTTGTAGTCCACCTGGTATAGTTGGAGAGACATCTTCACATGTTTCTCCGTCATTTTGTTCAGCGTTCGTACTCTGGAGCAGGAATAAAAGACAGGTTAGTTGACATTAAAGATTTTTGTTCTTCGGAAATGGCGCAATAATTCCCAATGAAGCATATTAAGCTGAACCGTTATAGATAAACTATTAATAAATAGATAAAATAAAGCTGTTTTTTATACATTTGTATTTCCCAAATATGAGCCATGTGAGCTTAATTTTAACCCGCATGCCCAGCGTGGGGATTATGGGCAATAACCCCCAAAATAATGATGCCATCTATGGCGCTCATTAGGGGAGGCCTATGTCCAGCAGTGGACTATTATAGGCTGGTGATGATGATGATGATTATGAGCTTAATTTTACAAATACATTAACTGTTTTTGGCATCATTCATCATTTGGTCATTATTTGCAGCAAATTGTGTTTGGTTAAAGAAAAGGTATGAATTTCCTATACAAACATAGTACCAAAATGATTTGTAATTTGAGAATGTTTTGACTATGGTTTGCTATGATCTGTATTCTTCTTCCACTACACACTACGACAAAAAATTTAAGTGAAGAGAAATCAATAACAAATTATTTCTTATTTTAATAATTATCTGTTTGAAATTTGACTTGTCTAAGTGCTTGTTTTGTAAGCCTAAAGAAATAAAGTTATTGAATCTGAATCTATTAAAATTTGTTTTTAATTAGTCTCTAGCCTGAACTTTTTTTCAAAACACTCATCAACACAAATACTAAGAAAACATGTCTTCTTTGATGTTAGTTAGATTTAATTTCATTTCAGAAAAATATTGTCAAATACGTTTATGGCAGGAACCTACCTAGATATTTTAATAACAATAATTACATATTTTAACACAAATAATTACATATTTCCACAGTAAACAGCAACATATAAAACGGCCTGAGAATTACCTGACGTGATAGGGGTTGATGACCTTCCACTCGTAGTCCAGGGCTTTCATAGCTCGGAACACCTCAAGCATTATGTCGTTGGGCTTGCTTTGAGATCGGATGCCCAAGTGCCATTTCGCTCTGAAAATAATAACTCGACGAGTTTTTATTCTGGTGTTATGAGAGCGGATTGGAAATGTCTTTTTCTCACGCTAAAATCCCTATTTATTAAAAAAATAGCAGTCCGCCCCGGCTTCGCATGGGTTATATAAGGAAAATTTCAAAGATTATACACACACTAGTGCGTTAGGTTTCACAGTTTTCATACGGATCCCTCACTATTTCAGCAGGGCAGTATTATAAAGCAATATTATAAAGAGGAAATATTTGATTGCTTTTTTATAATTGAATAGTCTCCGAAACTACTGGACTGATTCGAAAAATTCTTTCACCATTAGAATCCAAAATTTTCCCTGATGAACATAGGCTACAGAATATTTTCAGAAAAATTAGGTATCCGCATGATTTTTTTCTTTTAATACTTGTGCGAATCTGGAGCAGACCTCGAAACTAACCGATAGTAGCTTTATATAAGTAGTGTACCGTTTAACAGGCGTGCCTCTGGACTTGTCCTGCGGCGGTAATGTGGCCGGCGGCAGGGAGGAGTCCCGGAGGGGCGCGATCCGCTCCGGGTGGGGGCGGGGGGAGCTCTCCGTGCTTTGTGACGGCGGACTGCCTGGAAATACATTGTGTTCATTTACAATAAGGTCCAATTTTGAATGAAGGGTTAACAGAACAATCTAAAATATACTATATAAAAATATACTATATACTACAATTGATATTAAATAGGTAGGTACGCGCGCGTAAGCGTGCGCCGTCCTTGATGGAACATAGAGCTACAAAAGTCACAACAGTTCAATAGAAACTTAAATTTCTAATTAATGAGTTATTTCAAAAGTTGTAGAACAAACGTTGTTGCTGATGATACTAGGAACGTGGTCACCGAAGGTTGCTGGTCTTTTAAAAATAACCCTGTATATTATACCTAGCTGTATGATGTATGTATACCTACATGGTATGGAGTAATCTCTCATTAATCTCTGGAACTGAAGTTTATATTTATGTTCCTGCTTTTAACAATAACAAAGATTTTGATATTATCTAGGTTATTCAAACTAAAGTCACTAACTCGCAGTGATTTCAGTTATTCTGTGATCACGAGATACGTTTTCCAATATTATCCATGTAACTACCGAAATATCAAAGCTCATATTATGGTAACATCCCGTAATAAATGTTGACAACCATATTTCAGTTTAGCAAGATAAAGCAGGCCAATACCCAACAATTTGGTAAACAAGTTGTACAATAACGTGAAAATATAATTAGAATGGTGATTATTAATTAATAGTACATACTAGTTGTGAAGTTATTAAATAAAATAAAATAGTGGTCCGCCCCGGCTTCGCATGAGTATTAAGCAAAAGGTACGCGATCGCCAGCTGATCGTGAGGGTCCCCGCTCAACAACGCGTTGTGAACCTCATGTTCCTTACATAGTACTTAAGTATCTATAGATAAGCGTACTCACTAGCAACATAAAAGTCTTTGATCTCCGCCTTCGCTGCCTCATCAGCTATCCTCTTGTTGTCAATAATGAGATGGTACGCGATCGCCAGCTGATCGTGAGGGTCCCCGCTCAACAACGCGTTGTGAACCTCATGTTCCTTACATAGTACTTAAGTATCTATAGATAAGCGTACTCACTAGCAACATAAAAGTCTTTGATCTCCGCCTTCGCTGCCTCATCAGCTATCCTCTTGTTGTCAATAATGAGATGGTACGCGATCGCCAGCTGATCGTGAGGGTCCCCGCTCAACAACGCGTTGTGAACCTCATGTTCCTTCACGCCGAACTTATCGCACACCTCTGCGATCGCTTCTGTGTCGATCACGCTGCTATCCTGAAGAATATAGTGGTTCTTACTAGTTTAAGGTAAAATTAGTACGGTAAAGACTCCCAAAGGGAGTAAGCTTTCACCACACTTGACGCCAATACATCAATAACAAATTATTTCGTTTTTTTAAATAATTATCTGTTTGAAATTTGACTTGTCTAAGTGCTTATTTTGTAAGCCTAAAGAAATAAAATTAATGAATCTGTCTGAACTCAGAGATTTTTTTTTGCGATTTGAGACGAGCTTTAATTGAGTTTCAGTTTTTAAGGTATAGTTTCCAAACCCTAGATTGTGATATTTTGGCAGTCAGGCAAGAACCAACCGCGACTATAACCTAAGTACCTGCCGGAAGTTATTTTAAAGTCATTGATAAAGAAAAAATTAAGAACTGTTAAAATAATGGTTGAGAGGTACAATGATTGATAAATGTAGTGGCATTTTCTGATAGCTTTTACGTAAACGTGAATTTCTCAAAACAGTCGTGCTCTGATATTTTTACTTTTGTAGACATACGAGGGAGTGTCAAGCAAAGTATAAACGTACGTTTTCAAGCGTAACGTTCCGACTTAAGGCTTCGGCGACTGATGAATTTCCGATACAAACGTCATGCCAAAATGATTTGTAATTTGATTATTTTCTCCATGATCTGCTATTATTTGTATTATAATAGTATTTATCTAGGTTACTGTCACAGGCTTTTTAGAAAATAATTAGACATCTCAAATTACAAATCATCTTGGTATTACCTTTTTATAAGAAATTCATCTGTCGCCGGAGCCTTAAAGGGCCCCAAAGCACGAAAGAGAATCAATCCTTACATAGCTACCTATTACGTACCTTATAGGGCTTGAGCTCCGGAATTCCGGAATTGGCATAATTCCGGAATTCCGATAAAATCCAATATCGTTTTCAATTCCGGAATTGACGACATCAATATCGGAATTTCAATATTGAAAAATAAATATTTTATAACGCGCCTTAAAGCGCGGCGCGTCCGCACTTCCTCATTTCATTTCATTCATTTATTGATAATGGATCAATAAATTACATTACAGGTAACATTACAGGTCAATCTTATATAAAAATTATTAAATTTTCAGTTTGTTACTTCCAGGCTCGTGAGCTCATCGAAGGTATAGAATGTCTGCTCGACAAGCCAGCGTTTAAGTTTTAGTTTAAATGTGGTGAGACTAGGAGCCTCCTTTATTTTCTTGGGCAAGCGGTCGCGAAATAGTAAGACCGTACGACTTCCCTTGGCAGGAAACTAGATAGCCGCCAAAGTGCAAAGCACGCTCCACCCAGCCTGCCGCAGATGTTGTGGATATGGTATTCCCAGGTGAGCGCGCGGTCTATCTCGAAGCCAAGGAACGTCGTACGCTCCACCTGCACGATCTGCACCCCCTCGGCTAGTACTACTAAGTGGTCTCACGTGGCGGCCTGAAAGACTAAAGACAGAAAGCTAGCGAGTTGGTGTGCTGCTTGATTCAACCTTTCCTCGAGGCGGTCGACAGATGGCGCAGTTACCACCGCGGCGACATCGTCAGCATACATCATTATCTCGGCGGAGGTCAAGGCACTCGGGAGGTCATTAAGAAGTAGCGAAAACAGGATATTCGAGACCGATGATCCCTGTGCCACGCCCATAGTCGTGGTCAGGGGGTCAGATCTCTCAGTACCTCCCGCTCCCACCACTATCTGACGTCTGGCTCGCATCATACTGACCAACAGCGCTAGAGGCGCACCCGCGATGCCGTAGTGGCGTAGCTTCATCTCGAGTACGGTGTGGTCGGCCACGTCAAAAGCTTTCGATAAGTCACAGCATATCACAGCTACGTGATGCATGCTCTCGCGTGCGCACATCACGCGGCGGATGATCTCGCGAGTGAGGGACGTGGTCGACCTACCCTCGCGATACGCGTATTGGCGGTCTGAAAGCGTTTGCGTGTCGGTCAGGTACTCCGCGAGCCGAGTGCAAAGTCCGTTCTCGAGTACTTTACGAACGTTCTGGATTTAGAAAGTTTAATATGAGTAAAGATAGCAGAGCAGTCTATGAAAACGGTGGCGTTAGAGGGCAATATTTACAAAAATGTTTCCAGTATTTAAAAACAATACCGCCAACGAGCGTAGAAGCAGAAAGAGCTTTTTCGGCGGTCACCTATTTATGTAATCGCGTACGAAGCTCACTCAATGACGAAGGT
Source organism: Eupithecia pulchellata (assembly GCA_963931895.1). NCBI lineage: Eukaryota > Metazoa > Arthropoda > Insecta > Lepidoptera > Geometridae > Eupithecia > Eupithecia pulchellata. The sequence continues at coordinate 5,790,656 of OZ007541.1, read as the reverse complement.
TTAAACGCGCTTACATTTTTAAAATTTCACTACAAACAGAATTGCTTGTAGTGAAATTTTAAGAATGCTGAGCTGAGCTTCGTAGATCTGAATCTGATGTCTCTTTTAAATATTTAATACAAGTGCTTAATAATTTAATTTGTTTTATTTGATCATATTTCTTTCTACAACCTAAATCTATAAAATTATTGATATTCAATAGAATTCATACATTGAAATAAATAAATAATAGTACTAGGTAAGACATTTTTGCTTTTTCACACTTAGAGTCAATGTAAACTTGTAGTCTTGTGCGTATCACAATTTTTATACAAAAAGATGTTTGAGTTCCGGAATTCCGGAATTGAAATACAGGATATCGAAACCCAATTCCGGAATTGAAAAAGCGTCCGATATTCAAGCCCTAATACCTTATAATGTTATAGTGCATGCACCATATAAAATCACATGCTGCAACATAACCATAAAACATTTAAACCTACATCACCTGTCATACTGCAACGCCATATTAAAATTCCAGCTACAAAAACCTAAAATTATTAATCATACCATTATAAATAGCTAGGCATGCCAAAAATTTACCACATCTATTCTAATTACACTAAAATTCAGCATACTATACTTACAGTATTCTTTAAACTGAATATAACTAAGGTCCATAGGCTATGGACCTTATTTATATTCAGTTTAAAGAAAAGAAATAATAAGCAAAAATACCTATCATAATATAAAAAAAACTATAGTTACCCATGCTGTTAGTCATAATCAAAAAGGTATACTAACTACCTGTTCGACCGGGGATGGAAACAAATACCCGGGTAGTTCCTTCTGGAACCAGTCGTGTTTCTTCACATCATCTATCGAGGATCTCTTCATGGGGTCCACTTGCAGCATACAGCAGAGGAGACTGACCACATTCTTGTTCAGGTACTCGGGGATGGGGAATATTCCGGATTTTATTTTCCGGAAGAGGGTAGGCACGTGTTCGTCGTCGAATGGTAGCGTGCCGCAGAGGAGCGCGTAGAGGATGACACCGCATGACCAGACGTCTACTTCTGGGCCCGCGTAGAGCTTGCCTGATATAACCTGTGAAAAGCTTATGTTTATACGGACCGCTCCCGCTTTATACAGGTTACATTTATGTTATTAATTAGAGTGTGTTAGCACTCGAGGTAATCTCAAAAAAGTTTAGTTCTGATCAAATCGAACATTTTTGGGATAATATTTAATTTCGTACACACAAACAGGTAGTTATAAAAATTTCTAGTTTTTACACACTAACACATTGGGTTTTCATATGAATTCAAATATTATATTCTATTTACTATAGCCGGTTCAGTAGGAATAATGTATCCTACATTATCCTTGATGAACAGAGGCTGAATGGTGATTGAATTTTTTTGTAAGTAGTTTCAGAGCCAATTTAAACAAACAATCAATCCTTTCTCTTTGCAATATAAGTATAGATAAGAAATCTAATGCAATCAGAAATTTGCTGCACTAAAAAAGCGCCTAAATGCTAGCTATTCCAAAAGGTCCAAAGGTATCACAAGCCTATAATAGTCCACTGCTGGACATATGCATCCCTATGGCAGTAATCTCCATTCTAAGTCTGAACAAGAGAACATACAATAAATTACAGTTATTTATAAGTTAATATGTTTACCTCAGGAGCAGCATAATTAGGAGATCCACAGGAAGTCCTTAAAAACTCTCCATCCATCATCATGTTTGACAGTCCAAAGTCTGCTATCTTCACATGCATGTTATGGTCTAACAGTAAATTCTCCGGTTTCAAATCACGGTGGACTATCATGTGTCTATGACAGTAGTCGACTCCAGATATGATTTGTTGGAAGAACCTCCGAGCTTCGTGCTCTTGAAGCTTGCCTCTCTTCACTATGTACTCAAATAGTTCACCCCCTGATACATATTCCATTATCATGAAGATGTCTGTAGGTGTAGATATCACCTGCAAACGGAAATTCAATAATTATCATGCATTTTTATTTTTTGATATTATGATGTTGTGCATGCGTTGCATAGTTCAGCATTAATCATTTATTTTAAAACATACTTGTAAGTTCTAGCCACAATAAAATGTTCGGTTCTAGGTATAATAAATAAATAATGCTGGACAATTCACACGGCATTATCTAGCCCCAAGCTAAGCAAGCTTGTGTTGTGGGTACTAGATAACTGTTTTAAATAATAATACCAGTACATAGATATTTTTAACAAAATGACCAGAACACCATAAACAAATAATTGCAGATGACCCAAATATTTGTCCCAAAGTGGGAATCGAACCTGCAACTTCCTCCATTGCAGACGGACCTTCGCCCACCGCGCCACAGATGTCTTTTATTGATTCTGTACAATCGTGTATTTATGGTGTAGGCAGGTAAATACAAGCACAAAACACAAGGTCATTTCAATTTATTTACCTGATACAGCTTGATGATATGCGGATGTCTAAACAACTTGAGATTCTGTATCTCACGCCTGATCTTTCCCACAACATCGAGCGACTTTATCTTCTGTCTGTTGAGGATTTTCACAGCAACCTTGTGTTTCGTCAGCTGGTGTTCCCCAATCTTTACTTTGCCGAATGTGCCCACTCCTAGCGTTGCACCTAAGGTGTAGTGCCCTATCTTGACTATGGGCTGGTTTCCGCTGGTTATCAGCGTTGCGACTGCCTTTTCAGTCATTTTTCAAGGAAAATTATTAATGTACAAGATGAAAACACTTTACATTTGCACACGGTTTTTACTTGAAACTAGAGACTTAGCTACGATAGTAAATAGCTTTTACATATCACGGATTATTTAAGGATAAAATGGCGCGTCGATAACAAACTAAAAATATTTTCGCAAGATGAATTTCGCATTATTTTACTTCTCAAAATAAAGTGCTTTTGTAAAATAAAATGTGTGTAAATTGAATCTGACTGACTGCACGAAATTTTCATGTAGTTTGATGTTGATGGGTAACTGACATGGCATTGACAAAAGTACCTAAATAGAATTTTATGTAGCGAACGCAGCTGAATAGCACAATGCAATTTTTTTTAATGTTGATACAAAAATAGCTGGTAGGGATGGGATAATCTAGGGCATGCGTAAATAAAAAATTCTTCACATAATAACGATGAAAATGAAAAATCCTGTGGTACTGAACTTAACTGTTATTATCAGTTTTCTTTAATAAATACAAGGAAAAAATATATAAATGAGAATAAGTACTTATAATAAAACAGTTGAGCTAACTGCAGACTGGCTATGGCTGTGTAAACTATTGAGAGGTAGAAATATCAAACAACAAGCAAAAAATCACATTTTGCTGCTCTTTATTTGATTACCTACGCACGCGCACTTTTACAGCCACTATTTACCTAGTGTGAATTTTATATTTCCATCGTGGCTTAGCTACACCCAAACCTAATTTTAATTGTGTCCATATCAAAGAATTATTCGTGAATAATGAAAGTACTTGAACCTACGATATCAGTCGTCCAGTGAAAAGATTATTAACGCCGCTGTTTCTGTCCCATATTTTTGCAAACGTCAGATGTCCATCTGACGGACTGAAGCCTATGAATGTCTTGGCCGTCTGCCTTTTATGTTAACGACATTCTAACACTACGTTGTGCTAGCGAAGTGATCTGATTTCTACGTGTTATTCTATTCACTAAAACATTTTAAATAATTCAGCTATCATTCGTTCGAACTCGAGCCCTATTCTAGCACGCTGTCTGTGCGTCAAGGCTGCGTTCAAAAATTGTCACGAAAAAAAAAAGATGGACGATTTGTCTTTCCTCCCCTCCCTTCACCTCTCCTCTCCTCACCTCACCTCACTCGTTCCCCCCGGCCCGCTCCGCCCTGCGATTTTCTCGTCAAGTCAAGAGCACTGAAGAAATTAAATTAATTTCAGGTTTTTAATGCATTTTTCCTATATATTTCATAACAAACTGTGCGTAAACAATGGATACATGTGGGATTTGTCATAAACCTGCGGACGTAAGTACCTTTTAGGACTTTTATAGCCCTCCTTTCATATTGCTCCAATCATTATTTTTTGTTTTCTTTACGAGATTCTTACTAAAATAACGCATTTGGAGGCAAATGTGGCAATTGGGCCTGTAACATTTGTAAAGGTACCAATTTCTCTTTGTTGCAACATCAGAATTGCATCGCAACGTCGAGAAATATTGGTAAAAAACATTCGAAACCTGCCCGCGTATTTTTTTTACTCCTTGTCGGGCGGTCGACGGTCGCTTGGCTTGTTTTTTTTACGTCTGGCTCAGCGCTGTATAAAAAAACGCTGAATTCCTTTTTTTATTTGGATAGTGAACCTTGGCAAACTGTGCAGGTATTTTGTAGTACTTACCAACATCATAACTTGACCATCATTTTAAGTTGTTTTAGGTTTATAAGCTAAATATTTGTTTTGAATTTTTATCTCTTAAACCAGATTATTAAAGGTATGATAGGCACTACCTAACTTAAATTTCAACCATTCAAATAAGAATTTATTATGTTTTCAGCAATTGTTTGAAACTGTAAAAGAAGGCATACATGCATGCTTTAAATGTCAGCCGTTGGTGCCTGAGGTCACTCTTGAAGACAACACTGACAACACCGACAATACATCGGAAACATCTCAAGCACAGGTATCTAAAACTATCTTGTTTACTTTACCTAAGGTTCTGTACCTAATATAGCTTTTCATACAATATCAGACTATATAAACTTCTGTCTAAGCTTATTGTACTATATAATTAACATAATGTAACAATTAAACAAAATCCAACAATTTATTACTGTACCAAAGATCTTTTTAAAGAATCTAAACCACCCTAAACTAAAAATGAACATAAGATATGAAGTAGAAATTTCCCTGTTCCTCCAAACTAAACTGGGACATAGTCCGGTAAAGAATATGACGATTGCAGGAGAACGCTGAATCAGCTTATTATTGTGGCCTATGCCACAAGACATTCCAGAAAAACCAGCAACTTCAGAACCACATCCGGAACCATAAGGCTGAGAGGCGCTTTGTCTGCACCTACTGCAGTAAAGGTACAATATATTATATACTCTCTCTAATGGAACACGCATAGTAGTTTTACAGACCAACTTTATTTTATTAGTAAAAACCTAGCTACAATACAAGGATTCCACAACTTATACAATAGATTTCTTTAATTATATTGTTAGGAACCTTATAACAGTACTCTTATGGTTTTTCACCATAGAAACTCAAGGCACTCTTGGCTTCATCAATTAAAAATATAGGTCACAATATAATATCAGAGGTGCTTTTTTATTGTGGAATCATCGAGTTAGAATGTTTTCTAACTCAATGGGTGGAATAAAATATAATATTGTTCATCATACATAACATAAGTATAGGTGATTGTAATTGCAGAAGATAAAATTAATATATAATGCTAGACCAACTGTGATTTTATTAAATCCACATCAAGCACTCATGCTTTTTGTTTGCAAGCAGTTTTATTACTCATATGACTCATACCAAATACTTGAGATGTATTTTTTTTTTCGGTTGCTGATAAGCCGAAATACACTCGAGAGCAATGAATCCGGGTCACTCGAAGAATCCAAAAAATCTCAGAAAGTAAGAATGCTAGGTTAATGCAATAAATTGTTCTCCGACGAATCAAAATTTATGCTCTACAAGCACGATGGAAGACACAGAGTGTATAGAAGACCAGGGGAAAGATTCAAGCAAGCATGCATCGAAGAAAAAGTAGCCTACGGTGGTGGGTCTGTACTTGTGTGGGCCGGAATTTCCTCTGAAAGTCGCACAGAGCTGGTGATCATAGAAAACGGCTCTTTAACTAGCGTAAGATATGTGGAAGAAATCCTCAACGAACACGTTGGTCCATTTATGGTCAATTTGGGTGAGGATGCTATATTTATGCATGACAATGCCCGACCTCATACAGGTAGGATTGTGAATGACTACCTTCAAGAGATGAACATTACTTGTATGGAGTGGCCAGCGCGCAGCCCGGATATCAACCCGATCGAGCATGCTTGGGACGAGCTAGGGAGATGCGTAAAACAACGAAACCCTCCCCCAATCACGCTTCCTGAGCTCAAAATTGCTCTCACAGAGGAATGGGAGAATATTCCCCAAAATCGTATAAGGAACTTGGTGTACAGCATGCCAAACCGCGTAAACGCAGTAATGGAAGCACGAAGTATTGAAATTCAAGAAAATCGTCATAAAGTTCAAAAATTTCATGTTTCCTATTTTTGTTTTAAGGAGAGATCAGCAGTTTTTTTTCTTTATGTAATTTTGTGTAAATAAAATGTATGGTGACTCATATTTTTTTAACTTTCATTTAAGGAGTATTAAATTGTCTATTAAATACAATTTATTGCATTAACCTAGCATTCTTACTTTCCGATATTTTTTGGATTCTTTGAGTGACCCGGATTCATTGCTCTCGAGTGTATTTTCGTTTACATTTCAAAAAGGTTTCGGGGTATCGAAAATGTTTATTAAACTTTTATGCCAAATTTTATCTTGATCTGAAACAAAATAAATTCATATTTCACAAACTTTCTGCGTTATTAATGCTACCTATATTAGAGCGATTAATAAATTTTGTGCTTTTTGTGGAGCAAGATTAAATGTATTTTTGTTTAACATTTGTTACAGCATTCTCTCAGTCCAACAATCTGAGGGCGCATCTCCGGATCCACACCAACGAACGCCCCTTCAAATGCAACGAGTGCGGGAAAGCATTTACACAGGTTAACTACGCATTTTTTACTTTAAATATAGTATTAAGTATATAATTTTAGCAGCTGGGCTGGGCAGCGTTAGGAAAACTCGTCGAGTCTTCTCGTCATCCATATCGCAATGTTTTAAAACGAAAGTTTTTGTGAGACCACGACGGTAAACGTAGTGTAGGACAGACAACTGCAAAGCAAACAGTGTCCTGCTATTGTCTTGCTTTGCCGATAAATCCCGCTCGTCAAAACTCGAATATGGAATTAACTAGAATTCACTGTCACTGGGAATGAGTAATGGTTTAGCTAGCACAATATAATAAAGAAAAAAAAATAATAATTTTATTGTGTCAGTCTATTTTAAACCCTACTCCGTTAACAATTAGGTAACAAACCTGAACAACCACGTCCGCCTGCACACCGGCGAGCGACCGTTCGTCTGCGGCGAGCCGGGCTGCGACAAGGCCTTCGCGCAGGTCACGAACCTCAACCAGCACCGCAAGCGGCACCTCACCGGCCGCCCCATTGAGTACACGTACGACTGCAACATCTGCGGGGAGCAGTTCTCACAGAGGAACCATATGACCAATCATCGGTGAGTTTCCAATTCCTAAATAATTAAATCATTCAAAAATATGTCCGATTTTGTAGTTCTCTGACCACCTTCAAAAACGATGTAAATTTTTACAACGGGGCTTGACGGGCCTCTTGACGGTGAATTTCCCATACAAACGTAATACCAAAATGATTTGTAATTTGATCATATTTTCACCATGTACTGCTATTATTTGTATAAGAGCAGTATTTATCTAGGTTCCTGCAATATTTTTTTTCAAAACACTTCACTGAAATGAAATTAAACCAAATCTGATTATTTCAAAGAAAACACGTTTTCTTATTATTTGTGTAGATAGACAATTATTTTCAAAAAAGCTTGTTATAGGAACCTAGATAAATACTATTCTAATCTAATACAAATAATAGCAGACCATGGTGAAAATATGCTCGAATTACAAATTATTTTGGTATTAAGTTTGTATGGGAAATTCACCGGTAAGAGAGGGCCACTTACGGGTGTAATATTAGAGAACTAGTTATAAAATAAGAGTCTAGATAAACCAAATTTAAGATTTAAGATGCTACTAAACATAAAAATGTCATAATTTCTTTAAATAAACGCTATCTATCTAAAAATTTGGTCAAAATCACACATCCTGTTATGAAACTTACTGTATGTTGTCGTTCCAGCCGCACAGTCCACGGCGACATAAAGACGATCCGTCGCTCGTGCGCCATCTGCGACGTGTCCTTCCCCAACGAGCGCATGCTGCAAGCGCACGCCGCGCAGCACGGCTCCGACGAGATCGAGATCGTCGATACTGAGAGTAAGGGTGCGTTGTATGTTGCTGTAGTCTATACTGAGAGTAAGGGTGCGTTGTATGTTGCTGTAGTCTATACTGAGAGTAAGGGTGCGTTGTATATTGCTGTAGTCTATACTGAGAGTAAGGGTGCGTTGTATGTTGCTGTAGTCTATACTGAGAGTAAGGGTGCGTTGTATGGTGCTGTAGTCTATACTGAGAGTAAGGGTGCGTTGTATGTTGTTGTAGTCTATACTGAGAGTAAGGGTGCGTTGTATGTTGCTGTAGTCTATACTGAGAGTAAGGGTGCGTTGTATGTTGCTGTAGTCTATACTGAGAGTAAGGGTGCGTTGTATGGTGCTGTAGTCTATACTGAGAGTAAGGGTGCGTTGTATGGTGCTGTAGTCTATACTGAGAGTAAGGGTGCGTTGTATGCTGCTGTAGTCTATACTGAGAGTATGGGTGCGTTTTATGATGCTGTAGTCGATACTGAGAGTAAGGGTGCGCTGTATGTTGCGGTAGTCTATACTGAGAGTAAGGGTGCGCTGTATGTTGCGGTAGTCTATACTGAGAGTAAGGGTGCGTTGTATGTTGCGGTAGTCTATACATACTGAGAGTAACGGTGCGTTGTATGCTGCTGTAGTCTATACTGAAAGTAAGGGTGCGTTGTATGTTGCTGTAGTCTTTACTGAAAGTAAGGGTGTGTTGTATGCTGCCGCATTCTATACTGAGAGTAAGGGTGCGTTGTATGTTGCTGTAGTCTATACTGAGAGTAACGGTGCGTTGTATGTTGCTGTAGTCTATACTGAGAGTAACGGTGCGTTGTATGTTGCTGTAGTCTATACTGAGAGTAAGGGTGCGTTGTATGTTGCTGTAGTCTATAGTGAGAGTAATGGTGCGTTGTATGTTGCTGTAGTCTATACTGAGAGTAACGGTGCATTGTTTCTGTAGTCGACAAAACTGGTACTCTCCTCTGTAGACTGAGACACGTTCTCGGCGACCCCGCTGACCCAATCAGCGCCGCTAACCAGGCGGTGACGGCTCCCAGTCCCAATTTGCTTCCGCACACAACACACTCCGGAAACGGGGTCGAAGAATTCCCTCTATTCTCTTGTAGCTATCTGGCAACAACCCAAGCCGAGGTTGCACCTAAGTGGTAAGGCTTGTGCGTGTTGCCCCAGCCTAATTTAACCGGTGAGGCGCCCTCTGCGCCCGCAAAAGTCCGGTACACTGTCATGGCCATCTGCGATCAACAGCATTATATGCTATAGAAAAAAAAGAGAGAAACGGAGCTGCTTCATGGTCAAAACGATTAACCATTCCTATTTATTGATAAGCTTTGTTAAATGTCATAAAAGTACAAATAATATAAAATACTTCACAAATTCAGCAAAGTGCAGCAGTTCAATTAATTAAATTATAAAACTAGCGGTCCGCCCAGGCTTACAGGTATCATCTACCCCCAAGCTTAGCAGAGCTTGTGTTATGGTTACTAGATGACTGATATTCGTAATACTATATATTTCATAGATAGATATTTTTTATTATATATATATAGGAAACGACCAGAACACCATCAAAACTATAAATGTTTACTGACAAGTAATTCTTACAATTATGTTTAAACTACATAATGTACCGCTAGGACATAATTATATGTAGGTATAGGTAATTTAAGTTCTTATATTATTATATTAAGTTCTTATATTAAATAACTCTTTTGAGTTATTTAACATAACTTAGGATAGAAAGGTATAAACAAATGTAATAATAAGCCAACAAAAACAAACAAATAGGGTAGATAGAAAAACCATTAGCGGTATGATTCCGACAAAGTAATATTATGGTGTATGCAAGTGATGAGAGGAAAGGAAAATACTTGATGTTACAGTTCGCTTCCAATCGCTATTCATCTATGCTTACAACATTGACGAATAGCGATTCGAATAATATTGATTCGATTCTTTAATCTTTAGCCATCAAATATTGTTTGTCCCTACAGAGAGTGAATACGCGTGCGTGTTCAGTACATGCGGTATGCGGTTCTCGTCTCCCAGCGAGCACACGGAACACTTGCTGCGAGCCCATCAGCTGCGCGTGTTGGCTACGGCCACCAGCCGCCCGCCCAAACGCGGCCGCCCGCCCAAGCAACCGCTCACTGTAAGATATATTACATAACAACTAACGCAACACCGTAAAAGCGAAACTGACCAAAAGAAAAGAAAAAAACGGGCATTTATCGCGTTTATTTACGATAAATACCATTTAAAATAGTACTTATTTTATGTGTTATGTGTATGTGTTCAGATCGCGTAAGATAAAAAATATTTAAAAAGTGACAAAACGAAGGAACTACATCGCAACGAACGATGAAGGTGCTAATGCAATGCCGCCATGACTACTACTGACTTTTTATTCGTTCAAAAGTTTTTGTGAGTCTAAACATTATGGTATTGAATAATAAAATAAGTAAAATAATAGTCGGTGGTGGACTTGAAATATATTTTAAGGGTTTTCATGTCTGTTTTTTATTACTACTACAAAAACCGGAAAACCCATTTATTATAAAAAGATTTTTTTTTCTTGAACACTATTTTAATAAAATTTTAGTCTACTAAGATTAGCATGCAAATGTTACAAGTAAAAGTTCAAGTTATGTTTATGTTAACTAAGCATAACATAAATATTATATAAGAAAAAAATAAATTTAAAATGAAAAACTAATAATAGTGACATGCCTTTTTTTTTTTTTTTTTTTCTTTGTCGGCGAGGAAATTCTTTTACGAATAAACTGGTCTGGGGTGGACCAGAATTATGTGGGACTCGACGTCCTAATAAGGACGTAATACCCACTAAAACCTCTCCGGTGACCCTCTCTCGCCATTATTTGCCGAACCACGGGAACATAATAAACCTTCCGCGGCCCGACTGGCGTCCCCTTTTCCTCACATAATAGTAACATGCCTAATAGTTGATGATGAATGTCAAAATATATCTGTCATAGAAGTCACAAATTTTCTTCAGATTGGCCTGGGCTGACACATACAACAAATCTTTTTAACTAAATAAAAGACAGCCTACTAACTACATCACTAAATACATTTTTAGAATCGTACCATTGACTTTAGTTACCCTTACATATTAACTACCTCTTTAATATTAAGTAACCATAGCTTCATATTCTATTCTGTTGTCATAATTACAATCCTGTAACAATATTTTCTTTACTAACACCTTTTTAGCATTTTTGAATCAAATTAACATTCGCTTTAAACGTTGCGTTGTAATTGTAACTAGCATAGTTCGTTCAACTTAGCACTGTCTCGCAAGTTCTCTCGCTGTTCGCATCTCACAACGTTCGTTCCAATCAGGAGGAGGTCGATTGTCAACCCGCATCATATCCCGGGTCACCATCGAGCTCGCAACACAGGACTTCGCGATCGTCCCCCATTGAGATCAGTGCAAGCGAGGCCGAGGAAGATGACGAGGCGATACTCGGCTGTTGATACGTGGATGCGGTAAATAATGCGGATGCGGTAAATGACGGATGCGGAAACGTACGATTCCTATTTTATAGTCAAAACGAAAACGGATGCGTTATCTATGACGATTTTAATACGTTGTTTATGGGAACGGTATTCGCATTACCGCATACGTGATTTTTACCGTATTATACTCAGCCCTTATCTTTTTGTGTATAACTCAGGTGTGTAGGGTAGGCGCTTGCGGTTTTGGTTGCATGAATTAATTCATTATATTAGTTATATTTTAATGCTTTTAAGAGTGGATTGGTGAAATTATATATTAAAGCGTAGGCCTAAAAGCATCGGTTATAATTCGGTTTCTGTTTTGTTACAGGAAGAGGAGACAGATCCTTTACAACTGGCAGAAACGGCTTACCCTAAGGTAGGTGTAAAACTTTTTAAATACCTACTTACAAGACCTACTTACTCAATTACAAGATTCGTAAAAACAAAAAGAATAAATGAGTATAACTTTTCTGATTTCAAAAGCACGCTTATGGTTACAAAATAAGCACTAAGTCAAGTAACATGTTATCATATAATCAGCTATAATCGCATTACTATCAGCCGATTAGTTTCAGATTAACCTAAAACTCATTAAATGCAATATAATTATATTGTAGTTTGTAGCAAATGACATGACCAAAAAAAAAAAACATACAGCGCTATGGCGCTTATCAAAGGAGGCCTATGTCCAGCAGTGATATGGGCTGATGATGATGACAAGATCAAATGTTCCTTGTGAAGTCATGGTAAAATAAATTATTTAATTTCATTATTCTAATAGAAAGGAAATGCTTACCTATAAACAACAACAACCAAACCCGTGTTTTCTATAAAAGCATGCCAACCATAAAAGTTAAACCGGCTTGTTCCAGGTAAAAATCATAAAGCAGCAATACTTGCCCAAACTGAAAATACAAAGCCTGTTCTAGTGAAGGAAATCGTACGCAATAACATAGTTATTATAACATATTAATACATATAATTAGTGTAACATTAAGTTAATTCAAAACCTATATTTTGGATCTAAACTTAGGGCCAATTATGTAAGTGGTATATTGTGTACTTATAGCAGATTACATAATGTAATCCTTTATTTATAAAATCTAAAACTTCAGGGTTTTCATATCATATATTAGATTTTATAAATAAAGGAGGAGCGATATATTGATTTCACAACAGGATTGTATAGCGTTATATCTGAAATTTGCAAGATATTATAGATGCGTATTTTTAACGGTTCTTCTAACCAGGATTTTTATCGATTTATATCCGGTTCGAAGGACCAATTAATGAAAAATCTAATTAAAGACACGTAGTATTTTTATACCAAAACCTTCACATTTAATTATTCCAAATTAGTTATCTTGTTGTAAATTCAACATACCGAATGGCTTTGTATTATAATAATGCCTGGTGCTTTGAAGTGTGGCATACGTGCGCAGAGTAATAAATATAAAGATGTATTATAAGTTTCAATCATTGATCGTAGTCGATAATAAGATCGAAAGGGACGACATCATGCATGCGACATTATTAATGACATGCGTAAGAAAGAGAGGGTGATATTAAAACGTCGTTTTCGATCCTTTTAGAAATATTTTAGAGAGTGCTTAGTCTGTGACTAGATTTTTATTCAAAGTTTGATATTGCTTAAATTTATCAATTCTGAAGTAAAATAAACTAGCCTGATTATATTATAAATAATTTGCACCTTGTAAATATTACTTTACTATTTGTAGATAATTGGAAATTAAATAATAATAGTTGGGAGGTCATACTTGTAAGTATTAGGAAATTGATCTCTAACTTAAAATTGATTAATAATTTCTGGAAATTTATCGTTGTAGATAAAACAGTTTTTATGTAATATCCAAACATTTTAAGGGTGATCGTTTCGTGTTAGTGCGTGATAATTTTTTTTAGGGATTTTTCTTTCTGTATTGCATCGCGGCCACCTCACGAGAATCTTTACTCTACACCAGTTCCCGATTCTGGGAGCTGTAAAGCCTGCCATTGCCACATCAGCCTTCTTATTCTGAAATCTATGTCGGTTACTTTTATATGTTCTTCCGCGCATCTCATTGATTCTATCGCGTATAGAAAATCTGAGCATAGCGCTATCCGCAGCTCTTTGAACAATTAAGTTATGCACCATTTTCAATGAACTCATAATAAAACCAACTTCGATTGATTTGTGTTTTGTAAACACTTAAAACATTTTGATTTTTTGTTAGAATACTCTGATATTCCCAAATGCGCCCAAATTTTGGTAATTTCTTAGATTCAGTCGTGAATCGAAGTTATTTTTTTCACTATATAATAAAAAAGGTCTACGACTTGTGTCGGATCACTTTTCGGCTTGTTTTATTCATCGTAGAACGCAGAAAAAAGCAACAAAATAATTTGAATCTCGCGCCAACTCGAAACGATTAACCTTATTTACATACCTTATATAAAAAAAATCCTACATTTAATTTAGGCCTTGCGGGTCACAAGCTAATCATCATCATCATCAGCCTATGTTAGTCCACAAGCTAATCAATTAAATGAATTGTTTAAAAATTGTACAAAGAAATGTTTAATATCAATAAAACTTTGTGCCTATTTTAAAATGAAATAAGTGTTCTGTGCGCTTATTCAAGTAGCTATTATTAAAAATTATTTTACTGTGCCCAGAATTCTCATTAAAAAATAACTCTGCATTCATAAAGTTTATCACAAGTTGTGTTCGTTTAAAAAACCACAATTTTAATGCATTCCATGGTCTTTACCGTATCCAGCGGCAAAGGCCAAGACATTTGGAAAACAATTTCAAAATAAATTCTTGAATTGATGGTCTGATAACGCGACCCTATTCTGTTAAAATAATCGCTTTCCTATGACAATAGTATCGTCACAGAATTACATGTTTTGGTATTTTACCTAGAGAAGAAAATACAGGAGTCAAAACAAAAGTTGTTTTAAAGCAATTAACATTATTGCTGTGCTAATAACACCGCACTATCTGGAGTTTCTTTTAGTTAACCTAAGATAATTTTTATTTGTAGTTGAGATTATACTGTAATCCTTTAAGTCCATATGAATATTACAGTATAATTTCAACAACAAATAAAAATAAGCGTAATGACAAATAAAAATAAGCACAATGTTTCGACGTCTTTCTTTCACGCGTTTTATCTAAAGGCTTTGCCAAACAGAATGCGTTATTACGCCGCGTCAGGGCGCTAATTGACGCAGCGCTATAGCGCCGAACTGTGTTGTACTACTTGTACTATAACGGTACTCTACTGTCACACAGCGAAAAAACGTTGCGTACGGCTAGCGCCACCGCCGCTCTGTGTGAGAGTTGAGTACCGTCATAGTACAACACAGTTCGGCGCTATAGCGCGGCGTCAACTTAGCGCCCTGACGCGGCGTAATAACGCGTTCTGTTTGGCAAAGCCTTAAGGAATCTACGTGACGTTTCTGAGACGATGCCATATGGAGCGTTTAGTAGAATAGCGCCCCCTGGTGACATATTACCTCGTCCAACGTTAATTACAGATTAAAGTGACACCAACAGTAGATAATAGCTAAAGTAGATACTCGTTTACAGAAATCTTGTTTTATCAATAAAATAACGTAGGTTAAGGTGCAAATGTTCCTATGAAAGCAATTGTAACAAGCAGTTTGAATGGTTTACGTTCGGATAGATTAAACTAGGTAAGTACTAACGATTGTCGAATAATTTTCTATATCGTAGGCTATTCATTAAAATATATGTTGTAAATTGACATTTGTTTTTTTATTTAATTATAGTTCCCCTAGTTCTAGTTTTCCAATTTATGTAAATAATATTTCTCAATAGAAAAATAAAAATAAGAAAAAAATGGACATTTTTATGGTGGTTGTTTGAATTGAGTAGGCTTCAAAACTACTTGACTGATTTAAAAACATCTTTCACCATTATCCTTGATGAACATAAGCTATAGAATTTTATCAAAAAAGTTAGGGATCCGTATGAAAACTTCAATAACGTAACCCAACGTGGAAATTTGAAACGCTCCAAGGAGCGAGGTTCTGAACACCATTCGGAAATTTGTGTTATCTACACCCGTGCGAAGCCGGAGCCGACACCTAAAATAGTAGTTTAAATATGACAGCTTAGGAACTTAATACAAGGTAGGTACATATATTAACAGAAATATGAAGCGATGTTACCTATAATTAGCTCAACACATTATAAATGATGATTCACGTCTTATCAAATGAACACACTAAATGAGTTAGTTATTGAACGACCACAACATCCTTTTCTCATGTAAGTGACATAATTTGTCTCTTTGAGAATATTTATTATTAATTTAATTCAGATTATCAAAATCCATATAGAAACTATTAGGTACACAAATTAACTTAAACACTATACACAATAAAACTAAATTAATAAAATGTCACAGCAACTTTAAAATTTAATAAAATTATACAGAAAAATAAGAATTACGAAATTAAAATAACAAATTAAATTAAATTATGATAATAAATGAATAATAAACCTTACCTAAAGAAGTAAAATGTGTCGCACACGCAGATCGCATCGCAACGCCCATCCGTCTGGTCTCCCATCCCTATTCTCAATCCCAATAAATCTGAGGCAAGATCTATATTTTTAACGGAACATAGTTTTCTGATCCTATGTGTGTATATGTTATGTAAGTGTCTTGTGAGTTGAATGTATTTACCCATTTAGTTAGTTAGGTAACCTTCCTAACTAGATGGGGTAATACATTTATTATTCAGTGTTTAATATAATATGCCTACATTATGTACCTTAAAGACTAAAGCTAACGGACCCTATCATGGTTTAAGTTAGCTATACCACAGATAACATAATGCTATATATTAATTTAGAAATTACTGTAAAACATAAATTAATTAAAAAAAACTAATAACTTCAACGTCGTGTCCTCCCAAAGTGCGTTAGCAAACCAAAATAGTTAGGTTTACTACGCACTTAGGGAGGATATTGGTAGATAAAGTTTTGAGTACAGTGCGCGTCACATATAAGTACCCCCCTATCTGAATCTATGTCGGACACAATAGTTGTTATTGTTGGGAATTTCAGACTGAGTATTATGGTGGGTGGTTCGATCCTGAGCGGCGGCATGATACATTTTTGCATGTTTGAAAATATGTGATAAGTTACACGGGAATTCGAAATAGTCGTAAATATTATGTAGACAAGGGGGGTAGGTACTTAATTCTGGCGCGCACTGTACATTTCTTGTATAGTTATTTAGTATATTTCTTATATCAGATATCTAGAAGGTCTCCAAACACAAAGCTATACCTAAGTTAACTTGAGTTATGATGCTGTTTGAGTTGCCCAGCATTGTTAAATTTGTTACCTATTTATTTTATTAGCATGAAAGGTAAGATCGTAAGATACGATAAAATCTGTTTAATTTACCCAATTATTATCACTGTAAAACAAACAAAGATGGGGTAAGAAATAAATCATTTTAATTACCGTGTGAAATAATAAATTTTGAACGTTGCACCTACTTGCGTAAATCCTTTTTACCAAGTAATTTAATCGCCACCAATGTCGCCAATGTCTTATTAAACTAGCGACCCGCCCCAGTTTCGCACGGGAGCACGTTATACATATAAACCTTCCTCTTGAATCACTCTATCTATACATTACCCCTATCTACCCCCTATCTATACAACCCGCATTAAAATCCGTTGAGTAGTTTTAAAGATCTAAGTATACATAGGGACAGACAGCGGGAAGCGACTATGTCTTAAATTATGTAGTGGTGATCCAGTGCAGCTATGTCACCTTAATAAATAAATAAATAATGTCGGACAATCCACACAGCATCATCTAGCCCCAAGCTAAGCGGAACTTGTGTTATGGGTATTATGATATACATAATACAATATTATTCATCATCATCATCACCAGCCTATAATAGTCCACTGCTGGACATAGGCCTCCCCTAATGAGCGCCATAGATGGCAGCATTATGTGGGGGTTAATGCAAATAATCCCCACGCTGGGCATGCGGGTTGGGGATCGCAGTTCGGTGTAGTTGTTCTGCAGAGGGCGCTGCTGCCCGCCCCCCGCTGTGTTTCCCTTAGTCGCCTCTTACGACACCCACGGGAAGAGTTGGGGTGGTGAAATTCTATGCCGGCACCACACGACAATATTATTACATACATCGATAGATATATTTTTTATTATACATAGAAAACGACCAGAACACCCTGAATAATGTTAATGCTCTAACTGAATTTAAGAGCGTAGACCTTTTTACAGGCAGGAGGTTCCGCGTTCGATTCCCGCTTCGGGACAAAATGTACGATCTGCAGATTTGTTCAAGGTGTTACGGTCGTTCTCTATGTATAATAAAAATATCTATCTATGTAATATAGTATTGTATTAAGTATATCAGACCTACACAAGCTCTGCTTAATTTGGGGCTGGATGATGCTGTATGTATATTTTTTCAGGCAACCAAAGCTTATAAGTCAAATTACAGGAAGGCAGTTAATACAAAAATAAATCTCAGGTCATCAGACTATAATAATCATAATAGGTACCTACATATTATTTTGCCATGGATCATTTTGTTATGGATTTAAAGTACAATAATTATACTTATGGAATGGATGATGATAATATAATATGCTATAATAAGGTACCATAAAAACCATACTAGGTATACATAATATCAATTATTAACAATTTAATTGATTGTTTGAACAAACCGAGTAGGTATGGCTAGGCTAAGTAAACAAACTGTACTCGGTTCTAAAATCCTAGATATTTTTTGTAGTCAAAGAGAAAAGAAGAAAGGAATATTTATATTACTTATTTCAAACATTATGTATCTACATACAAACAAGGTACCTACTAAATAACCTGTAATTTTTTTAAGTATACAGAAACAGAAGAGAGCAATTTAAATAAAGAAAGACATAAAAAAAGAGTCCATCCACAACGATTCCCATCTCAACACGTAAAAATGTAATGCATTCGGCTAGGCCCAATGCTGCGCTGGTTTTCAGTTGGAGCCCGGGCATGGTCTGATTACAATGCATAATAAACCAATCTAAACAACTTGCATTGATCGGTTTGATGCCCTTGTAATTTAATCAAGCGTATAAGTACAATACTTGTATTTAATTAAATACTTGTATTTTACAAGTGGACTGCAGTGGACAAACAGATCGAAACCACAACCTCCTGCGATAGAACATTTCACAGAAAACCTAACGCAAGGCGGAAAGCAACTTCCTAGGTACTAAAAAAAACTGAGAAACAGCAACATTGAAAAATAGTGCCAGTTGAAAAAACCGGTTAAGAATCGTTTCGAACTCCTGCTATTTGTTCCAATCATACCTGAATCTGTACGATATTTTGACAAGGTATAATGTAATAATTTTTTCCACTAATTTTAATTAAACGCTTTGTTACCAAAAAATATCTAGGATTTCAGAACCGAGCATAATTGTTGGAATACGTAAGTAGTCGCAGTGTCTACTTATGTAAGCTACGTTACGTTAACCATTCTCCTCGATTATTCGCTGCATTGCCTCTCCTGCGTTCAGCTGCGCACGCGCAGTTGTTTGTGAAACAATATATCTGCGCAATAAGGTAAGTCCTCAATGCTTTTATTATATTTACTGTCTTTGAGCTGAAATAATATTGTAAGTACTTGTTCTAATTAAATTATTATTAATAAATTTGATTTGATAGATAGATAATTTATTTATTAATTTTCTAAAAATACATACTTTGTTAGCAGCTCTTAAAGCCTATGTTAGGTAGAAACCTAACTGCTGTCCTAACCTAACCTAACAGTGCTTAGAGAACTAAGCACTGGGTTCTCACGTAGATATTGTCATAAATTACAGTTAACACTCATTATAATACATTTTTCTAATAAATAAACGTACATTAAAACCAAAGATCGATTAGGTATAGGTACGCATGACACTCACAACTTGCTTTGATTTGATCATAGAATGCTGTAGTTTGTACCTAGTGTAGTTGTTTGGGTCTACAGTTAGCTCAATTGCTTCTTATGTAAATACCTACTAGTTCTAATTTGGTTAATTGATTATTATTATTGAATTTTATTTGATCATTGAATGTAGAGTGTAGTTGTTTGAAACAGTCTGCATTTCGATAATGAAACTAGATACTGTAGATTCATTTTCCTTATTAAATTTTTTGATTGAAATACAGTAGGCTAACAAATAGTTCCGCATTCGAAGCACCTCTTTATCCTCATCCATTTTGTTTGCAGGTTCTGTTTTTAAATTTTAGGTAGTAGGTACTCGAGGATTTCAGCATGGAACGGTGGACGAATCAAGTGGCAGTGGTGACGGGGGCAAGTGCTGGCATAGGGGCCGCCACTTGCACCGCCCTCGCGGACGCAGGGATGCGTGTGGTAGGGCTTGCCAGGCGGAGCGAACTTGTCGATGTAAGTGTAACAGTCAATTCATAAAACTTTTGAAATAATCATGGAATAGAAAAATTAAAACTTGATTTAAAATATACAAATTAAAATGATGATACCTTCACTAAATAGTATAAAACAAAGTCGCTTTCTCTGTCCCTATATCCATATGTACCTATGCTTAAATCTTTAAAACTACGCAACGGATTTTGATGCGTTTTTTTAATAGATAGAGTGATTCAAGAGAAGGGTTTTAGTAACAGCATTGGACCCGTGTGAAGCCGGAGCGAGTCGCTAGTAAGATATTAAAAGATATTCTTATAATAGCATAGACAACAGAGATAACAATTATCTCAATCACTAGGTGCGTGAGTTGGTTGTAGCTTTATAGCATTACAATAAATGTAAATATTTAAGTAGGGACCAACGGGAACAAGGGCGTCGCCAGCCCACGGCCTAGGGGGGGCAAGCCGTAGCCAGAAATATGTACTCGTCGGGGGGGGGGGGGCAGAACTTACGAGACGACGCGACGGTTAGTCCACGGTTGGACAAAATAATAACGAATTAATTTATGTTTTTTGCAAGTCGTTATCTTAACTGGCTATGTATCCACGCTACAGCGCTCCGGAGAGGCCTATGTCCAACAGCGGAACACGGAACATGGGCTGATGCATATGTACGCTAACTTTATCTAAGTAATTTTCAAGCAAACAATATGATCTACAACTGGCATTCAACACTGCAAGTGAATGAGCCAGCACGACAACTTTTGTAACTTTTTCGGGTCATTAGGTAGTATAAATTAACCCCTAGCTACCTACCCTCTATTTTAGTCACACAACTACCTACCCTTGTTTATTCACTAAACTAAAATTTCTTCTAAGACCTGAGACATAACATAAAAATTCAACATATTAAGAAAATGAGATCTCTAACAAAAATAACGTAAATTACGGACTTCTCTTTACTAATTTCTATAAATTCAGGAATTAACTAATAAAACTATACACTAATATCAATGTAAAAAGAGTTATTTTTTAAAAATTGCATGTCATGAACTTTACAGTTTTAGCGGCAGTAAAAATACACAACATGTTTGCTAGACTTGTGTAGTTCAGGAATGATGAACTAAAATGAATTAGTTCCCACTAGTGTACTAGTACGAACTATTCAGCATAACTCGTTCCTAGTAGTACTCTAGTTCACTTGCTCTTCAGTCACGAAATCGCGGAATCACTATACTAAAAAGACCCTATTTTCTATGTCATAACGTTTAAAATCTGATAACATGAAGAAAAAGAACTATTAACGAAGGACAGAGATAGACAGCGTATAAATCCGCGGTACTAAAAGAGACGGAGATATGCATTTTGATCTCTAGTTCAGTAGTATCATACTAGTACATGTACTAAAGAGAGATAGACAGCGCATAAATCCGCGGTACTAAAAGAGACGGAGATATGCATTTTGATCTCTAGTTCAGTAGTATCATACTAGTACATGTACTAAAGGAAACATGTAGTGACCGATTGAATTGCAAAACAAACACAGAATAGGAAAAACAAAGACATACAGCGATAATCCACTGTAGTGCAAAAGAGATGGAGATATAATTCGTTCTTTACAACTCGACCAAGCTAAGTTTGCACCTCGCGTGCGGGGCGCCGCATTCCAGCGAGGTGCAAACTTAGTTTGGTCGAAGTATACGTTCTAACATTTTAGTGCTGCAAAATTTTAGTACAAAAAAACACGGCAATAAGTAAATCAAATTTTTGGTTACCTATGTATATGGTTTGTTTACGAATATTTCGCATCGAATTTGGCTGGACTATAATATTTGCAATAATACCTAGATATAAGTAATTTATTTAGCTTGATAAATGTAGGTACTATAGATGATTTGTATGAGTCAAAAATGTTGGTGAGCGAGGTACTAAATGTACTAATAGAACTAGAAGTCCGAACTAGTACATTAATGCAAATGTACTAGTACGGAGCGATCCTGTCACTGACCGAGCAAGAACAAGCCTAATGTTTGCGTATCATTGGTTTCTTGCAATGAAAACACAAGTATTGGGTCTTGTGTTTCTACTTAGGGTCACAAACAGGGCAGGTCCTGCGAGTTTCCAACCTATCTGCACCAGCATTACTTCCAATAGCCGCAGGAAGCGGTTCCGCGTTGAACTGCAATACCCGACGAAGAGAAAGTTGCAACATGTAGCTTTTAGCTGAAATTCTCGATATAATCAAACTTTCTTAAGAGTTTAGGGTTCTCTATACGCAGTTCCGAATCTTCCCTCCAACCAGGGCACAATATTTTGATCATTAGTAGCCATTTTGCACTCAAACAATAAAAAATACTCAATGAAAAAAGTCACTTAACTACCTACCCGCGGTCGCTCAGACCGCTGACAAAAGTTTTTTACTCACCAAAAGCAAACGCGCGCACCTATGACCTCGACAAACGCAGGCGCGGTACTAAGGGTAACGGGGAAAAGGTACATAGACGCACGATATGTAACAATGCGCACACACTTCGTAATTCACAAAAATATTATCGCTGGTGTCTGTGAGACCGCGGGTAGGTAGTTAAGGGTTAAAATATAACAGAGAGTAATGACCGCCGATATTTTTTAGTGTGTGGCCAAAAATATGCTGAAAATTGTCGAAACTGAAGACTATAGATAAAACGGCGAGCGGAGCGAGCCGCGATTTTTTTTTTGTGAAATTTTCGGACGTATGCAAAAAGTTTTGAAAAGTATGTATATATATAGAATAGAATATAAGAAAATCAATATATTTTATTAAATCTACTTAGTCTATAAGTGTTATTTTCCATAAGGCAAGAGCGAAATCCCCTAACACAAGTATCTCTATACTTAAAAGGGGATTTCCAAAGCAATTTAAAGATTTGTATAGATTAAGTTAAAGAAATAAACTATTTTATTTTATTTTTTTATTTTTATATCTAAAGAATAACAGCAAACGGAGGAAGCAATTCAATAACGGGAAAACAAGTACTTAATCCATCCATTGATTATCGAAATTAAAATTAATGTCTGCCTTTCTACATGGAGTCGGGCGTAAATGAATGTGATGCGTGTGCCTAGCTCACTTACATATAAGGTACACCTACACAATACGAATCGAATGATGCTTAGCGCAAGGGTGAGCCAACCAACGAATTTTGACGAAATAATAATTGAGTTTTTAAGATAGAACAACCACTTTAAGTGCTCCCACGTGTGACACGTATCTGAGAAAACTTTACATATTAAAGTTTGATTAAAAACGGTGCCTCAACATTTCGGGGGTGGCTCGAATCCCCAAAACCCCCTATCCCTACGGACCTGTTTGCCTGTATGGCGACTGTAAATAAGAATGGTTTTAACTTCCATGTGAAAAGCTTTACGAGCTTTACACAGCACATACATATTATAATATTTTGTTTCATGTGACCGAACAAAAAAAAATTAATGAATTTTGAAGTTATAATATTGTACTAACTGTCACTACTTATTCCTTGCGATAGTGAATTTATGCGGGATTTATCGGCAAAGCAAGACAATAGTAGGAATTTCGTTGTTTTGCAGTTGGCTAGTTACATTTTTTTGATCTCTAGGGGGGGGCAGCTGCCCCCCCTGCCCCCCTGGCGACGCCCTTGAACGGGAAGTGTACTTCTCGTTCGCCCCCATGTAAATAAATGTGGGGACGAGCGGGTAATAACCCGTTATTAACACTAAAGTCAATATTGGAAAACTCAAAACTCAAATCATGGTAAATATCCCGTTATATGACTTTAGTCATTTCATGATCATCAGAAAAAAGTTAAGTCACGATTGTCAAGTACTTTTGACTAAAAGTTTAGTCAAAAATACAGAGAACAATCGTCATCAGATCTTCACAAGTAGTGAAAAATCGGTGAATAAACATACAAGTGAAAATAGAACCTCTTTCTTGTGTTGTTCTTCAATGTTCTAACTCTCAGTCAGGCAGAATTCAAAATTCTACTTAGGTAGGTACCTACTCAGAATATTTTTCATCCGACTTCTTAAAAAAAAGGAGGAGTTTCTTTCTACCTATGTGAAGATAGAAAATCAAAAAATAAAACATACAAACAGCCGAACATAAACATAAGTAGGTATGTGACTTATATCTTATCCACTTACAAAATCACTGTTTGTAGATTGGAAATTATTGAAGGACTTGATTGGATCTCAAGACTAGGCAACTGATAAAGTTGTTTATGTATAGGTACACAATTAACAGGCTGGACCAAACTGTGACGTCATAAAAATGAAAGGCATAATGGAAAAAACTTAAAAGTAGTCTTGAAAAGTTTTTGAAATCAAGTAGAAACGATAGATTTTTTTAAATATGATATTGAAAATTTAAATTCATCACGCTCTAAGATTAATTCATCACTTTCGATCAAACATTTTGTAACTTGCATTATGTACTTTTAGAAAGCTGATTATTTTATGCAAGTACAATTTGTAGGGATGATATTACCAAAAAAAAAAATCCACAAGATTTATTATAAAACACAAGTTTTAGCCGCTCGGTCCCAAAATTCTCAAAAAAATACGAAAAAAAATCATAACTCGAATCCTACGAAAAATCCGGGAAAATCATTAATTAATACATGGGGCTGAGGCATAAATTGTTTTAATGACGTCATTGTTTGGTTCATCCTGCATGTGAAACCTTATATCTTGCATTATGTATTGTTGTATTGTATCAAAAACTTATTCTATTCTTATTTCTACGACACTTTAAACCATATAAGGTTTGTCTAGTGTCGGTCGTCACAGCGTGTTGCCACACATTTAGCATAAAGTTATACACGAATAAACAAAAGCTTAAATAAACTAAGTCTACCTAACATTATCGTGCAAATATTACCTACTAGCGGTCCGCCCCGGCTTCGCGCGGGTATTTGAATAAAATTTTATTTTTCATACGAAACCCTAACTTTATAAAATATTCTAATGCCTTTGTTCATCACGGAAGATTTAGAATTCTAATGGTGAAAGAGTTTTTTAAATCGGTCCAGTAGTTTCGGAGCCTATTCAACTCAAACAAACATACAAACAAATAAACAATCAAATTTTTCATCTTTATAATATTAGTATAGACGACGACCTATTAATCACCCAGGTGATTTACTTCATGTGAATTAAGTCTACCCAACCGACTATTAGCCGAAACACCAAAACACAGTACGTACCTTACAGAAGCTGAAACCTTCAGTTCCGTGCAAAGGCTCCATCACCTCCAGAAAATGTGACGTGGCTAGTTCTGAGGACATCGCCGCAGCCTTCAAGTGGATTGAGGAGGAAGTCGGTCCCATCGCCATCTTGGTCAACAATGCTGGTGTCCTGCATGAAGGACTTATCACTGGTGGGTTTTGTTTACAGTCCATTTATTGGTTACTAGCGGTCCGGCCCGGCTTCGCACGGGCATTTTACGAAAAAAATTTTTTTCGTTCGGAACCCTAATTTTTTTGAAAATATTGTATAGCCTATGTTCATCACGGAAAATTTAGGATTCTTATGGTGAAAGAATTTTTGTAAAACAGCGGTCCGCCCCTATTTTCGTTAAATACCGGACGAGTATTTAACTAAACGATCCAAAACTATGTATAAAATCTTACACGTTGGGTAAGGTCCATTCCAAGACTTTTTATTTAAATAAAGTTTACTAACTTTTTAGAAAATATTTTATGATCATCACATCAGGGATAATTTTGACTCCAAGTGTTAAATAATTATAATATTTTCAAAAAAAATTCAAAATAAAATCGATCCCGTAGTTTCGAAGCCTATTCAAACAAACAAACAATAAAAAAATTCCCTCTTTATTGTATTAGTAGGTATTTGTAACTGTATTCCTAGACCATGTTTTTTATTTTCGATTGGTGGCATATGTATCGCTTCGGCCATTTGGCAGAGATTTTCAGCGTCGCGACCAGGAATGTTCACTTTGTGTTTTTGTTGAGATACCGTGCCGGATTGCGTTTTTTTGTCGAGATAGCATACCTACGTCGGAATGACGTAGTTCACCCTAGTTAGGTATGCATTTTTCTCATAAATCAAGGTCATGGCTTATATCTAACTCTCACGATTTCAGATTTGGTCATCCATATCGGTTTATATATGTTTTATTTTCTCAAAGACCAAACAATAGTTACCAAACTTAAATGAAATAACGAAACTTGTACAAGTATTAACGTAAATTTAAATTTTAGCTAGTGTTCTTACCTGTTATCATAATTTGCTTAAATACTTACCTATTAAAAAAATAAAGTAAAAAAAAATAAAACAACTTAATAAAATTATAAGTAAAAATGTATACCTACCTCTTGTTGCTACAATAAAGTTTTCATTATCTTAATCTAAAACAACTAAACACAAGTACCTACATAGAAACAAAACAAAACTATCGTACATCCACCTCAACAAGCAACGATGTCTATAGGTACTAATATTATACCTAAAGACGAAAGATTTGATTGTTTGTTTGAATTGAACAGTCTCCGAAGCTACTGAACCGATTTGAAAAATTCACTATTGGAATCCTAAATTTTACCTGATAAACATAGGCTATAGAACATTTGCAAAAAAGTTAGGGATCAACATAAAAAAATAAATTTTTGTTGAATACGAAGCCGGCGCGGACCGGTATAAAAATATTCTTCCAGCAATAAAAAAACAATTTCCCCCAGATGTTGGGGGCAAGTCGTTATCAGAAGACGAGCTGATGTCGATGATAGATGTGAACCTGAAGGGACCGATCATCTGCTCCAAGCTCGCGGTCAGCTGCATGAGGAGGCACGGCATTGAGGGTCACATCCTCACGGTCAATAGGTGAGGTTGCTATGCGTCTGTAATGTCATCTTCAAATACTTTGGGTGTAGGTCCTTCGGTATAGATTTTTAATGAAATACAGAAATACAATTTATTGGTAAAATTAATTTAGGTACAGACAGAAGCATTAATTGGTAACCCCCTCACAGAATATGTCATAGTTATCATTCAGTAGCATGTAGGTTCAAACCCGTGAAGATTTATATATTCATTTTAATTTACATTATTTTTTATTTTTGTTTTTTATTTTAAGTTTATTTAATTGTTGAAATAAAAAACAAATGTTTTTTTCAACACCTACATTTCTTTTATCAGGAGTAACGATACTGAAATTTCGAGCCTGTATCACATGTAACTATGGTGTAGTGGTTAGTGTAACCGAGATTCTGTCACTGCACATCGTAATGATCGTCATCGAATCCTTGCAGTGGATGTTTTTGTTTTTTAACTACTACTTAATTTTAGTAATGTAATGACATTTATTCATGTGTAATAGTGAAGTTTTTGTCTATTAGTATGAATTTAAAGTAATTGATAAAATAAAACAATAATAATAATTTCAGGTAAACAATTTCGTTTATTTTTTCAAAAATTTGCCTTAGATACAAACAACAACACAAAAAATGTAATTAATTATGACATGTTTTATTTTATTATTTAGCCTACTTACAAATAGCTTCCTATCCTGAAAAATAATATTCCATTTTCGATTTAGTGCTCGAGAATACACATGTTTTCATTAGATTTTCGTTTACTTTGCTAATCTAATGAATTAAACAATTTGGATCTCTTGTAAATCATGGAATACTAAATAATCAGGTAGTTTTGAAAGTAAATGAGGTCAAATGGAGTTTGACAATGTTAAAAGGTAAAATTACATTAGGGTTTAGTAGGTAGTGATAATTATCGTCCTTTATATTTAGTGATACATCGCTTAATAGCTTAAGGGCTAACGGATCGGATCTCAATTTAAAACCATTTGACCCCACATATTTTCTATCGGATTTAGGTCCGAACTTTTAGATGTCCAAGAAATAACAGTAATGTCTTCTAGAGATGAACAACCCTTGAGAAACCATCCGCGTACGATGCACTCCACAATTATCATGGACAAAATAAATTTGGGCTTCTGGATACGCGATCCGCGTAGTAACCTTCAACACTTTCAATTGCTCGTCATTCAAGCGCCCAGTTATTTTTACTATTTCTCCAGGACCCATAGAGGATATCCATCTCCAAAACCTAAAAAGAAAAAAAAAACAACTGTTATAATGTTTATTTAGTTCGTGTAAATACTAACTTGTTAAAAATATTATTATTATGATGAAATAATCAGAGATAAAGGTGTTCGAATTTGTTGAGAATTATCAGTATTATCACTTACCTAAAGTTATTCATGCCCTGCGGTGGAGTTCAGCAGACAGTCCTATTTTTGCTGCTCGATAATTGTGTAAGTATATCAGCTGCATGCAAATGCCTTCTGTTGATGTTGATATCAAATATTGTTGAGCAGTAGAACGAGTGGATGCAAAAGGCGAACTAGTCTGAATGTCAACAATATTATTGTGGCGACTTCACTGATTTGTATACACTCCTGTTGTTTATCTGCCATTGCTTCTTACATTCACATCCCCACATTACACTTAAGCGCACGGTTTTTATCTGTAAGACAACAAATCAATACTTAAATGAAGTTAAAGATAACAAGGTTTTACTAAAAAAAATATGTATTTGTTTCGTAACGATTATGACACAGGAATAATAAGTTGATAACTTACCGTAATTCAAAACGAGCAATCTCCTGATTACTCATTTGCTGTTCGAATAGCACCGCAATCTTAGTTCGCACAAAATTCTTAATTTGCATAATTTCCTTCAATATTCTTCAATTCATTTATGATTCAAACCAGTAAGTCAAGACTAGAATTGGAAATGGCTAGTGACCTTTTCATTGTTCACCAAGATTATATTTAAATCTACCCTCAAACACTTCTTTTTTTCTTATCCAGTGTAAAGAGATCTCATAAATAAAAATCCGCTGTCGAACACTAATAACATAAAATTTCGACGCTCTGATAACTGGTTCGTTGGTTTAGTTGGTTGGTGCGTGGTCAACTTGTCATGTGAGCGATTGGATGTCTGGTTCGATTCCCACTGGGTGTTACGTTTTTGTTTCTTAGTATTTGAGTAAAAGATTTGTAAATCGTACAGTGATTTGCAATGTAAACTTTAGCTATTAGGGGGGTTACCAATTAATGCTTCTGTCTGTACATGTCATTTTTTCATAAGAATAGGTAAGTAGTTAAAATAATTATAATACAAATTGTATTTAATCATCACATAACTAATAAAATTGAAACATAGGTAAATAAAAGCAAAAAAATAAATTAAAAGTTTTACATAAAAACATTAAAAGGTTGACATAAAAACATTTTATATGGAAATATAGTCATATTTAATGAGTAAAAATTCTGCTCGATAAGCCAACGTTTCAACCTGACTTTGAAGCAATGTAGACACAAGAACATAACGTAAACGAATCTTCAGATCGTAAGTAGGTACATACATTTGTCTCGAGGCGGGAATCGGAGGGGGACATTCGCTCACCGCGCCAATATGTACCTGCGCTCGAGATTTTGACCTAAGGCACCCTGAACGAATATCATATCATTTGATGCATTTCTAAAAATGTCTAAAAAGAAGGATGGATATTTGAATAGACCTCAAAATAAAGAACGAAAGATAATAAATTTATTTGAGACACAGTAACATAATAAATCAATACAATATTACGTGATATTACAATACATTCTCTAATAATAAAGCAGCTGATGACTCGCTGTCATTACATTACACAAGTTTTGAACATGGTCACGTTGCTGATTATATATTACTATTCAATTCAAACAAACAGACAAACAAACAATCAAATCTTTCCTCCTTATAATATTAGTAACTATAGATATTATTATTATACAACTACCCTAGTCACAGTGCAATAATAATAATTATAATAAATAATAATAATAAATATGCCGGACAATCCACACAGCATCATCTAGCCCCAAGCTAAGCAGAGCTTGTGTTATGGGTACTAGATGACTGATATAACATAATACAATATAAATACATGTATAGATATTTTTTTACTATAGGACCATAGTAAACGACCAGATCGCAATAGTAGAACGATGTGGAACAATCTTGTATAGTTATCTTGAGGATCTTAGTAATTCCTGGTAACACCTATCAGAGTGTATCTTTGTTTAAATGATATCGTTCAAGTATTCAACTTTATTGCAGACATATATAGATATATAGCGTTTATTGAAAAGAAGTTATGACATTTTTATGGTAAGTTGCGTCTTAAATCTAGACACTAGGGTTTATCTAGACACTAGGGTTCTCTTATACTTATAACTATCAAAAAACATGCTTAATATCTATGACAGTAACGCTACAGGCGCAAAGCATAGAGGACATGAAGCATTTAAAATGAAGTAGGGCGAGGCCGGAATCGTTACTCCAGAAATTTTAAAGTAAACTAGCGGTCCGCTCCGGCTTCACACGGGTATTTAACAGAAATTGCATTAATCATACGGGATCCTTACTTTTTTGAAAATATTTTGTAGCCTATGTTCATCAGAGAAAATGTAGGAATACAATGGTGAAAAAAAAATTTAAATCGGTCCAGTAGTTTCGAAGCCAATTCAAACAAACAAATAATTAAATCTTTCCTCTTTGTAATAGGGATTATTATATAATTCATATAAATTAGGTATATACATCGGTATTATAAGATAATCATCCGTGTCCAAAGTGTCCAAGCGAAAAAACTCCAAGGAAATCATTATCAGTCTCTCATGAAACTTGTTGTCCATAAAAGGACAAGGCAAAATGTATTCAAATAGCATCATTATTGGTTTCAGTATCGCTGGGCACTACGTGCCGCTAGCCCCGTTCATGAACGTGTACCCGACCTCGAAGCACGCCGTCACCGCCTTTCACCAGTCCCTGGCTTCGGAGCTGGCGCATTACCACAGCAACATTAAGACTACCGTAAGATATATACCTACAAGATTTATATAAGATACGTAATAAATAAAAGAAAAAGTTTGTCCTTCAATACGTAGATGTCTTTATAAGGGACTTTACAGCATGGCGTAAGATACTTAGGTCGAAAAAAGTTTAGCAGCTTTGCGGATTGTAAAATTTCAAGATGTAAAATGCATTATGCTGAACATGTTTCAGAGTCTATCTCCAGGTTTAGTGGCCACAGACCTAGCGGGGCCGATCATCGACGGCAAGCGACCGGCGCTACAGCCGCGAGACGTGGCGGATGCTGTGCTGTACGCGCTCTCTACTCCGGCACATGTCAATGTTAGTATCTGACTTTAGTTAGTGACATCCTTCCTATAGAGACCTATCTCTATGTCTAGTGGCCCTAGACCTAGCGGTCTCAATAGATGGTACTCAGCCGGCGCTACAGCCGCGAGACGTGGCGGACGCTGTGCTGTACGCGCTCTCTACTCCGGCACATGTCAATGTTAGTATCTGACTGTAGTTAGTGACATCCTTCCTCTAGAGACCTATCTCTATGTCTAGTGGCCCTAGACCTAGCGGTCTCAATAGATGGTACTCAGCCGGCGCTACAGCCGCGAGACGTGGCGGACGCTGTGCTGTACGCGCTCTCTACTCCGGCACATTTTAGTATCTGGCTGTAGTTAGTGACATCCTTCCTATAGAGACCTATCTCCTGGTCTAGTGACCACAGACCTAGCGGGGTCGATCATCGACGGTCCTTCTTATTCGCCGCCGTGTGGTGCCGGCATAGAATTTCACCACCAAAACTAATTCCATTGGTGTCGTAAGAGGCGACTTATGGAGATACACCGGGGGGCGGGTAGCAGTGCCCTCTGCAGAACAACTCCACCGAACTTCGATCCCTAACCCGCATACCCAGCGTGGGTATTATAGGCAATAACCCCCAAATGATAAATAATGCCATCTATGGCGCTCATTAGGGGAGGCCTAGATGTCCAGCTGTGGACTATTATAGGCTGATAATGATGATCCTTCTTAAAGATACCATATCCAGGTCTAGTGGTCTAGACCTAGCGGTCTCCATACATGGTACCTACTCAGCTGGAGGTTGCGGGTTCGATTCCCGCCTCGGGACAAATGTTTATACGATCAGATTTGTCCAGGGTGTTTTGGTTGTTTTCTATATAAAATTCTCTATAATGTATTTAGTATATCAGTCATCTAGTGCCCATATAACACACGCTTTGCTAAGCTTGGCGCTAGATGATGCTGTGTATGATACTGTGTGGATTATCCAGCATTATTTATTTATTTATATAATAAAACTCCTTTCAGATATCTGAGCTGACCATAGAACCAGTCGCAGAAATAAGAATTTGAAAGCCGAGACTCGGATTAACTTTAAAGTAAAGGTTGAAATGAAATTACACAACGTTATGATAATTTTTTTTATTTCTCGTAATTTAATGTTAAATAAATAATGGCACAAAAAAGCTAGTTTTTTTCTTCCTATAACAATCATATAATTTGTTTCTGCGACATCTGTCTGAATGGAAAGCATATACTTATGAATGCTATCAGTTACAATTTTAGGGGAACAGTGAAATGCCAGTTAATAGAAAGAATAAATAGCATCCATATAATTATAGTAAATAAAGCTCTATGGTATCCATTCCTTTTAACACTTAATTCTTTATTGCACGATAAAATACACAAAAAACATTAAGATGTAAAAGAAATGGCAAAGGCGAGCTTAACTCTAAACAGTCTCTTCCAGCAAACCTTATTATACTTTTGACCATTATTCCCATAGAGATTTAGGAACTAGCTTTAAAATAAATTTCTGATTTAAGCGTTTTAAACGATATCTGTATGATTGATGAGATCTTTTGAAACTTAACGGACATGAGACAGTTTATTGAAACATATGGCAACTTTCCATCACTTAAACTTATAACCTAACGTGCCCCCTTATTAATAATGGTCTGCTAACGTAAAATAATTGCTAAGTAGTGTTACTTCTCACTCTGACTTGTATCAATAGAAGAAGACAGACTGTTATATAGCAATGCAAAAGTAAGCAGACTTTTATGAATAAGGAGCGTATCTATAGCCTTCTTTAACTACACTGTAACAGCTCTGGTGAAAGACGTCGACGCCAGCCCCAAGATCCTAGTTCCAAACTGGAGGAAGGCTCGGAGGATGTCCATCTTCAGAGACCAGAGAGGAGACTGGAGCTGTTCCACTGCACCCTGGGCTGTGGTTTCCGATGATCCTTCAGTCTGCGAAGGAAAGGGGGAAGCAATGTTAGAGCGCTGAAGGAAATAAGAAGAGGGAAGAATGGCTCGTAATTTTTTCAAGGAACATAAAAGTGACAATAGATTGAAGTATAAATAGCGAAACGAGTAAAGAAAGTAGATTGTTTTCAAGAGTCAATGGTGCGAAATAGAGTTATATAAGTATATTTAAGTTCACCAATAGGTGAAAAAAAGGCAAGAAGAATTTGTTTTATTAGTCAATACAAAGTACACACCTAAAAAGTAATTAACTGTAGACCGTTGCAAACAATCTGAGGTTAGCTCGATAGCTAGACCGTTGCAAACAATCTGAGGTTAGCTCGATAGCTAGATAGGTGCCAAAATAAAGAGTTCCCAAAGAATGGAAACTCTTTAGTTTCGCTTGGAAAGGTGCATTAATAAATAGTGTGAGAGAGGTAAAACTTGTTACCGTGTTTTTTTAACTAAAAATGAATACTTACCAACGATTTACAGATACTCGTAAAATATTTTATTTGTAAAATAATCAACAATCATATAAAGTTATAAATTTATTTATACACAGGAAAAAAATTATACTTACGACGACGTAGAGATACCTAAAGAGAACCTTTGAGTGAGCGAGGTTAAACCTGTTTCCGTGTGTTTTTTTTTTAGAAAAAAGTATATTTATAACTTACAGGTAAGGTAACCCATAAAATAATTTATTTGTATCTACAATATCAAAAATATATCTACATCATACAAAGTTATAATTTTATTTACACACAGGAAAAAAGAATACCTACGAGACGTAGAGGATAATCATAAAACATTTTATAACTTTTTAAGTACTTATATATCATACAAAGTAATTATACACTGAGATTTATTAACAACTACAACTGGCACAAACTACGAGTAAATAATAATATATTGCGTATGATCATCTCCGCCAGGCGGAACTGCCTCCTGAGCTGGTCTTGCTCATATCTCCAGACAGGCCCATCAGCAAGCTGGCGAAGAACTTCGCAGAGTCTGCCATCGGCATCTTGTTGCCATTGTCTTCGCCGCTCACAGACTCATCGCTCACCTAAAACATTTATTAAACATTTACATTTAGTCACACGCTTATTCACCTTAAATCACTTTTAATCCCTACCATCTTCATAGAAGTATATCTTAGTAAGAGATAGGTATTAATTCACCTTAAATCACTTTTAATCCCTATCATCTTCATACAAGTAAGTATATCTTAGTAAGAGATATGTCAGGAATAGATCGGTATTATTAACCTCTGAATTCAAAGGTTAAAAGTAAGTACACACTGTTAGACTTGTAGGACTTACCTACGAGTATAATGCCGGACAATAAATATACTTATTCAATATACGATCAGCATATACCTACTCTGTAACCATTTTCTGAAATAAAGTTATCTTAATTATTTACATAGGATACGCATGCATACTTTTTAATCAGTTATGTTACTTAGTTACCATACGCATAGTATTTTTGTCATTATATTATACCAAGGTAGGGCTTGTGCATGCAACCAGCATTCGATCACCCTAGGAGGAATTCGAAATAAAATACAAGTACCGATTGAAAGCAGCCCGGCCACAATATCTGTGCACGTGACAAGTGACAAATATTTTGTATGGTGCGAGGAGCACAGATTTTGTCGCTGGGCTGTAAATAAAGGGGACTTATGAAGATTGAGAAAACTTGGTGAACGTACCGCACTGGATCCTTTTATCAATCTCGACATGAACTTCCCAAAAAATTCTCCATTGTTTTTCTGCAAAACACACAAACACAATTTAACATTAGGCGCTTCAGGTATTTTTGTGAAGAATTTTGTTAAATGAATAGTTGTATTTAGTAACATACCGCTCCACCGCCTGTGATGGTATCTAACGACGTCAGGAGGTAGCCTGCGATGATAACTCCAGGGTTCTCTTCGCCTTCGGACTAGAAAAAAACAGCTCTTAGTTTGAGCATTTTGATTAAAGTACCATCAATTATAAATTAGGTACAGTAAAAGGACAGTTAGTCACTTGGTGATAATCGAATCGAACGCCAATAGTAAGCTTCGAAAACTTAAAAACAAATATTTTTTAATGATGCTGGACAATTTACACAACATCTCCTAGCCCCAAGGGAGGCAGAGCTTGTGTTATGGGTTCTAGGTGACTGATATACATAATACATTAAACAGATATGTAGATATTTTTTATAGTATATAGAAAACGACCAGAACACCTTGAACAACCTCCAAAGACACTAACCTCCTAGACAGGAATATACTAGGTACACATGGACTCCATCATATACTCATATACTACTACAGCTTAGATAGGTAAAGCTAAGTTAGAGAACTTACCAACAAACCGATGAAAAGTCCTAATGCAGTCGCTATCAGAGAGTTGAGATCGAAGCCGTCGCCCTAAAAACAAAGCTCAGTAAAATAAATAAAGAATTTATGAATGACATCATTATAATGGTGTCAATAACAATGACTTACGCTGAGGCTTCCAACAATTCCACTGACTGCTGCTAGCAGCGAACCCAAGTCAGACTGTCCGTCTTCCTAAAATATTAAAGGAATTAGGTGAATGCTGCGGGAATCAATCGACAAATAAATTCTGTTATTCACTTTTCTGTTAGTTACTCTAGGTCATCCATTCTGAGCAAGCACCTGCTCAACCCAGATGAACTACGTAACATCACCCCGAAGAAAATCCTACAGTTCTTAGCAGCTGCAAGGGTAAGTGGCGAACTATAACGCCGCATCTTCGGCGGTGAACCTACGAAGTGGCGATCACAATAGGCCTTATAACAGCCGCAGCGATACTTAAGCCACCAAAAGATAATAAAAAAAATACTCTATGTCATCAAATTATTCTTTAAATATAAGTTATGATCTGAGTCTGTAAGCTTGAAGATCCTCAAATTGTAGTTGGTCGTCGAAAACTGAAGTTGTACTCACCCCACCACTTAATCCAGCCAGCAGTCCAAGAACGCCTCCTCCTTGCCCATCCCCACCACCGGGCGGCTCATCCGAATAATCCGAGTCATCGTCTTTCAGACCAGAATCCTGTTTCGACGATTTATCATTTCCATTTCCATTATCTTCAGCGCTTTCTTCAGCCGCATTATTGTCTTCAGTTTCTATCGATTCCGATCCACTATCATCATCTTCATCGTCATTGCTATCATCCCCGTTACTGTCTTCTGATTCGTTGGTATCATCACCGTTTTCTTCAGTCTCTTGCCGTTGGAAGGGAGGAGTCAGTTTGTTGATGTAGTCGATTTCAATGATATTATCAGCTATGTCTTGTCGTCGCAGCATAATTGGGTTTCGAACAAAATAATCTCTGATTATGCGCCTTATTGTTGTTTCGAGCTGGAAAGGACAAAGTAAAATTGGACATAGAAAGTAATAAGGTTTTGAGAAAAAGCGATAGAAAAAAAGCGTTAGAGAAATTTTAGCAAGCTTACCGTGTTTTAATATTATGTAAAGTAGTGCACTTAACTATAACTATTGGTTGTCTAAGTGCATCAAACAAATACCAGCAGTGCGCTTTTGTGATGTGCTTTTTTTCGAACTCCAAGTCCAAGGTCTTGAAAGTAGCTCAGTTTCACAAATAATTTTTGACCAGATACCACAAACGAAGGATCAAAACGTGCAAACAAAACCTCGTAGTGTTTTGGAGGATATAAGTGTTCGGTGGTGGCGACATTGGCGGCCGTAAAGATGTCGATTGTGTTGGAGAACTTGGAGATTGCTGGTTATGCAGGAAGCAGTGTGCTCTGTTATTTGCGTGTGTGCAGTCGCGGATACGATCCGTGTGCATGTTGAAATATTTCGGAAACGGCCGATTTGTCATTTCTCATGTTTGTCGTGATTTCCCGGGGACTTGGACGACACTTTCAATACATGAAAATTATATTGTTTGTCCCATGGTCGAAGTAATTTTGACCGTTTACGGTACCATACGGTGTGAAGCCAATATAAAAACCAGAGTTTATGGGTATAATCGAGATAGCAAACAGTTCTCTACGACCAATTTAATATGTAGAGGTAGGTATGATCAAACCAAACCAATAGGTTATTTTATTATGTTAAATGAAGATAACGCAAGTTTCAAGTACCGTAATTAAATTTAATTATGTTTAAATTTAAATAAATGTTATTATTATTACGTAGGTAAATTTATTTAAGATACCTACAAAGACTTCGCATCTCATCATCGATTCAACTCTATCTACACTTAACTTAAGAATACACCTACATGATCTTTATCATCATCATCATCCGAAGCCGGATTTACCGACTGCTAAGTAAAATCGACCTCCGGAAATTTGTGCTATCCAGCACGGACCTATGCTAACCGCCTCCACTCAGGCCCCCCGACGTAATTTAGAATGACTAGACTCTTAGTAAAGGTTATAAAAGAGTGCACTTAAATACCCATGTGTTCCCAATTCCACATTAGAAAGTCCCTACTCACGTTAGCACCCGAAGCAGATGGGAACAGCGCAGTGGCTAAGTTCAGCAGACTCATGATGTTGCTACCGCCGCCCGTCGATGGAGACACCTGCATGCTGTCTTCGAAGTCATCGTCATCGTCGTCGTCGATGTCGTAGCTGCTTGTGGATGATGTGGTTTGCCCAACGTTTGCACTGGCGTGGAAATTCTGTGAATGTAACATGTCTTTAGTTTTCTAAGCCTTAGAACTTAGGGAAAGATTCTTTACCTCTCAAAATTCTAGGAGATGTCAATGGTTCTATGATTGCTATGCAAGACGTCCATTCAGTACTAAAGAGTGTTGGAAGTAGGTACAGACAGAAGCATTAATTGGTAACCCCCCTAATAGCTAAAGTTTACATTGCAAATCACTGTACGATTTACAAATCTTTTACTCAAATACTAAGAAACAAAAACGTAACACCCAGTGGGAATCGAACCAGACATCCAATCGCTCACATGACAAGTAATGCACGCACCAACCAACTAAACCAACGAACCAGTTATCAGAGAGTCGAAATTTTATGTTATTAGTGTTCGACAGCGGATTTTTATTTATGAGATCTCTTTACACTGGATAAGAAAAAAAGAAGTATTTGAGGGTAGATTTAAATATAATCTTGGTGAATAATGAAAAGGTCACTAGCCATACTCAATTCTAGTCTTGACTTACTGGTTTGAATCATAAATGAATTGAAGAATATTGAAGGAAATTATGCAAATTAAGAATTTTGTGAGAACTAAGATCGCGGTGCTATTCGGACAGCAAATGAGTAATCAGGAGATTGCTCGTTAGCTTTGAATTACGGTAAGTTATCAACTTATTATTCTTGTGTCATTCATTACGAAACAAATAGGGTACGGCGTCGTACAATGAACCGGGTAAATTTTAGGAGCCTGTAGTGTTTAAATTTTTTAGCTTTTGCTATTGTTTTTTACCCTATCTTATGCAGAATTTATCCGACTATCATCGTGCATACTAGTTTTTTGACAGTTGGGCCTAGTTTGAGTAGGAGAAATGTTTTTTCAAAAACTCAGCTTTGGTTCATTGTGTCCACTAGGTAGTACAAATTGAACCGGGGTATTTTCCACATTGAACCACCCTTTACCACCTACCTAAATATTGGTATTTATCAATTTCAAAGCATGGCATATAAAACAATGGTAAATTTTTATGATTTGCTTTATTACCGAAAGGGCCAGTCTTATAAATGTTAAAAAATAACTATAAAATTACACTTCTGAAGTGTAATTTTATCGGTTAGTGAAAAAAATTACAAATATATTGAGCTAAATGCTATTATTAAGAGATCAAGTTTCTTATGAACACAAACACTATAATTTAACTTAGTTTAACGAATTATTTTAACAGTATCTTCTATATCAAAATGCAAACATACATCAGTACACTTCAGTGCAAAAAAATTGCTTACTATGACAATATTTGTGATTTGGCATAATTGTTCGTTGCAGCTGTGACGTCACCTTTTATTCTGGACGTTACTTTGGTCCGCGCCATCCTAAAAAAAATCCTTTTTTAATTTAATTAGTTTATCATTTCCAGTTAATATGCAGTTTTTTTGTGACTTCACACAAAACAGTACAATTGCACGGAAGTGTAATAAGTTAATAGTACACAGTGAACTGTGGTTCAGTCTGTACTTCATGTATGTGGTTCAAAGAGAGACACCGCACGTGCTTCGCAATAATCTCAAAATTTCACCGGATAAACCAGGGCATATTAAAACCAAATATCATGCATAAGAAAGCTAAATTTGTGCACTATTACACGTAATTATTTATATACTGACATTCAACACCGAAAACAAATGAAAAATCAAAGAAAACTTATGAAAAAACTTACTTTTCCTTTTTCGATTTTAGTAAAAGTCCTCGCCCAACCTTCGTCATTCACGGGATCGCCGCGCAAACTCAGCGGTGGGTAGGGGGGCTGTAGGGACCTTATTTACCGGCACAAGCGCGAATCGGCAACGTTGCATATTCGAATACTTTCGATGGTTCAATGTAGCTGTCTGGTTCAATGTACGACTACCGACCCTACATATTTTTTTTAGTAAAACCTTGTTATCTTTAACTTCATTTAAGTATTGATTTGTTGTCTTACAGATAAAAACCGTGCGCTTAAGTGTAATGTGGGGATGTGAATGTAAAAGCAATGGCAGATAAACAACAGGAGTGTATTACAAATCAGTGAAGTCGCCATCACAATAATATTGTTGACATTCAGACTAGTTCGCCTTTTGCATCCACTCGTTCTACTGCTCAACAATATTTGATATCAACATCAACAGAAGGCATTTGCATGCAGCTGATATACTTACACAATTATCGAGCAGCAAAAATAGGACTGTCTGCTGAATTCCATCGTAGGGCATGAATAACTTTAGGTAAGTGATAATACTGATAATTCTCGCATTCACAAATTCGAACACCTTTATCTATGATTATTTCATCATAATAATGATATTTTTAACAAGTTAGTATTTACACGAACTAAATTAACATTATAACAGTTGACTTTTTTTTCTTTTTAGGTTTTGGAGATGGATATCCTCTATGGGTCCTGGAGAAATAGTAAAAATAACTGGGCGCATGAATGACGAGCTTGAAAGTGTTGAAGGTTACTACGCGGATCGCGTATCCAGATGCCCAAATTTATTTTGTCCATGATAATTGTGCAGTGCAGCGTACGCGGATGGTTTCTCAAGGGTTGTTCATCTCTACAAGGCATTACTGTTATTTCTTGGACATCTAAAAGTTCGGACCTAAATCCGATAGAAAATATGTGGGGTCAAATGGTTTTAAATTGAGATCCGATCCGTTAGCCCTTAAGCTATTAAGCGATAAGTATCACTAAATATAAAGGACGATAAATATCACTACCTACTAAACCCTAATGTAATTTTACCTTTTAACATTGTCAGAAAAACTCCATTTGACCTCATTTATTTTCAAAACTACCTGATTATTTAGTATTCCATGATTTACACGAGATCCAAATTGTTTAATTCATTAGATTAGCAAAGTAAACGAAAATCTAATGAAAACATGTGTATTCTCGAGCACTAAATCGAAAATGGAATATTATTTTTCAGGATAGGAAGCTATTTGTAAGTAGGCTAAATAATAAAATATAACATCAATTATATTTTTTGTGTTTTTGTTTGTGTAGGCAAATTTTTGAAAAAATAAACGTAATTGTTTACCTGAAATTATTATTATTGTTTTATTTTATCAATTACTTTAAATTCATACTAATAGACAAAAACTTCACTATTACACATAAATAAATGTCATTACATTACTAAAATTAAGTAGTAGTTAAAAAACAAAAACATCCACTGCAAGGATTCGATGACGATCATTACGATGTGCAGTGACAGAATCTCGGTTACACTAACCACTACACCATAGTTACATGTGATACAGGCTCGAAATTTCAGTATCGTTACTCCTGATAAAAGAAATGTAGGTGTTGAAAAAAACATTTGTTTTTTATTTAAACAATTAAACAAACTTTATAAAAAAACAAAAATAAAAAATAATGTAAATTAAAATGAATATATAAATCTTCACGGGTTTGAACCTACGTGCTACTGAATGATAACTATGACATTATTCTGTGAGGGGTTACCAATTAATGCTTCTGTCTGTACATAACCAGTAGGATATTATGGTACCATAGTAGCATGAATAAGTATATTTCACAGTTTTGCTTATATGCGGCGCGCGCTGCTGGCGCGTTTGGTAATTCA
Source organism: Eupithecia pulchellata (assembly GCA_963931895.1). Lineage (NCBI taxonomy): Eukaryota > Metazoa > Arthropoda > Insecta > Lepidoptera > Geometridae > Eupithecia > Eupithecia pulchellata. Next base: position 5,749,070 of record OZ007541.1, on the reverse strand, counting down.
GCATGCCCAACCACTCAGTTCTAAAGCCTCTAAATACAAAACACGTAGGTATCCTAATATTTGCATAATATCGTATCTAAATGTAATTTAATGTAACTCGTGTTTCTAATATTGAATAGACTTAGTAAAGAGGTATTTTAAACAAGTACACAGAGGTCCTCTAAGATCTAGAGGTATATGTATAAATCAATATTTACCATATACCTCTAGATCTTATAACTGACATTTTCAGCTCCTTTGGTAGCAAAGCTGAAAGAGACCTTTTCTTAGTAATTATGATTAGTAGCGATCTCTGGATAGGTAGGTCCAGGGTAAAGATACGCTAATGTCATTTTACTTGTTGATATTTTGTAAAAGGCAAGTACTTACCACTTCAGATTCTGCATCCGCCCTCAATGGCCTGCGGTTGGGCCGTCTGCTCCCAGCTGGTACCGCAAATGCTTGCGCCAACAGACATACCACTAGAAGTAGAACTAGGCGAGCCATGTTTACTTTATTCATTGGTTTCTCTGTATAACTTATCTTTCTCAACTCAAGTAGCCTCTGTGTGGTGTTTTTTCGTTGATTCACTGTAGATCAATGGTTTTCGCTCTGGAATATGATCGTTCTCTATTGGATGACACCTTTCTTTATCCACTGTTATCTTTGAATGTACTGATACAGTCTTGTTAGACGGGAATAAAAATGTTAGTTAAGCTTTCAAAGGAGACAAATACTTTGAAAATGAGAAACGTCCACTTGTTGAACCATAAGTTTCTGACGTTATAGTCCTATGATAGAAAACCCGAGACTAAAACTTTAAAGAATCTATGAAATCAATATAAACTAGGGCCGTTAGTTAATTGGGAGAAATTGCAATTTGAAATTTTTGTAATTGTGTGATTTAGTCAAGTGCTTTGGGAATGTAAATATGCAGCAATAAGGTAATTATAATTACGAATGAACCATAGCGAGGTGATTCACGACACTATTGGCACAGAATAACTATTATAGTCTACTAACTTTTATTGATACCATTGTTTCATTTACCTAATATATTTATATCTATTGTGCCTATGTTAAATACTGTATATTGATGTAAATTGTATGTGTGTCTGTAGTACAAATAAATGTTAATGTTAATTAATGTTTTTATCTATCTATCTATATGTAATAATATTATATTATAGAATCATTAGTTAGTTTTTAATGTTGCAAACCTTTCTACTTATAGGTTTTGTACCTCTAACTAAAGTTACCCCAATGATCGGTAGAAGAGGCTTTGAACCTTAGTTACGCCTTTGGTAGAAGAGGTGGTTAGCCACCTCTTTGGTAGAAGAGGTGGCTAATGCTAGACAATTCGCACAGATCATCTAGCCCCAAGCGACAGATAACATAATACTACCCAAGCTAAGCAGAGCTTGTGTTATGGGTACTAGATGACTGATATACATAATATATCCAACCAAAACACTTAATTAATATCTGCAAGAAATAGCAAATATATGTAAAGGTAGATAGATAACAACAAACCGTTTATTGTAAAGAAATGATAACATTTTTATGTTAAGTAGAGTAATATTGTTTAAGTAGGTATAATTTATTTTGTGATTATTTTATGTTTTGTGCATGTACAAAATAAAAAGAAATACCTGAATGACTAGATGTTGTCGTATCAATAAACGCTAAACGATTGATCCTATACACCGCTAGGAATATCTTATAACATCACATAGCTTCCGTCGCTCATACAGGGTGCTTCTATCTATATCTATACTAATATTATAAAGAGGAAAGATTTGATTGTTTGTTTGTTTGTATGTTTGTTTGTTTGTTTGTTTGTTTGAATTGAATAGGCTCCAAAACTACTGGACCGAGTTAAAAAATTCTTTCACCACTAGAATCCTTAATTTTCCGTGATGAACATAGGCTATATAATAATTTCAAAAAAGTTAGGGATCCGCATGAAAAATTCAATAATTGAACCGTGGGCTGTATATTCAACCTCTTTTTCTATTATGGCGCGTCAGAATAGAAAAAGAGGTTGTATAGCGCACGGTGCTTGCTTTTTCTCTACGGCCAGTGTCAGTTTTGGAATGTCGAGTCAATGTCAAAAACCCCAATGCTGTTAAAAAAAGTAAAGATCCGTATGAAAACTGTGAAACCCATCGTTTTAGTGTGTATAATTTCTGAAATTTTTGTTTAATACCCGTGCGAAGCCGGGGCGGGCCGCTAGTACAATACAAAAATGCTTTATTGAACACCAGAAAAACAACACAGCAAAAGACATTACGTACAGTCAGCTGCACAAGTCTCCTAAAATTTCATAGGTATTTATGTATACGTGAGTGTCATGTCAACATAATTTTCCTAAATTGTATACCGATTTTTGACGATTTACATGGCCATTCATTTGAAATTTAGTTGGTGTACTTGACTTTGAAAAATAACGAGTATACTTATATGTGAAAATTTAGGAGTGTTGTGCAGCTGACTGTACATAAGAGAAATACAATGGGCGGCCTTATCGCTTAGAACTAACTTGTCTAAGTGCTTATTTTGTAAGAGTAAAGAAGTAAAGAGACCTACAGAATTATGAAACTGATTGTTAAAAAAGGTAATATTGTAAAAGCTTCTATAATAAGCAGTTGTAGTGTGGATGTCGTTGGCCAATTATATTATCTATTTTAAAAAAATATGAAGGTCCGCATGCGACGCGGGAGTTTGCGGGTTTTTGCCATATCTCGCTTGTAACATAATGTTTGTATGATCTTCATCAGATCTGCAGAATTTTAAAATTCTTATACATATCAATAGATTATAACGATTAAAACATCAACTTCAATGATGATGTGGTCATAGGAAATAAACACAATAATTTTGTTAATATAATTTTTTAAATCTTTAAGCGTTTGCCAATTCTAATTTCATTTTATATGTCTATGGTATTACTTGTTTTAGCTATTCAGAATACTCGACGCACGAAATGCGACAAAACGTTTAGGTATTTTTTTCGTCACTCACCAAAACGCACGAACTGCAACTTAGTACATACTTAAGTGCTTACTTCAAGTCGACGAAGCAGGAAATGCAACTGATCCTAATCCTTTAAAATGTAAAATATTTTAGCGTTAGCCAATTCCAATTTTTTTGTAATGTAACTAATCCGGTTGTTTCCTCTAAATCTAACATAATCCAACTAATCTAAACTAATCCAATAGAACACCCTGTACACCAAGGCGTGTCTCAGCCGCATACACAGACGTCGAAGGTCCGGCCGTCCGCTTGCGCCACTCGAGTTGCCAAACCAACCTGTCCTCTCTTCCACTCGGGACTTCCTTCCACCGGTATTGATGAACAATAAGCGGTTCCTCATCATCATCCGCAACCTACTGCCACTTGGCTTAGTAGGCCATAAGTAGGTAACAAATTGTTATCATTACAGAAGGCAGAACTGCTCCGAACGTTGTGTACTTTTACGGTAAAGAAATACAATAACAAGAATATGGCAGTTTAAAATCGTGACCGTCTTCTGTCCTATCGATACTCCCTATCACCGGTATTGATGAACCATAACCACTAGGAGTATAGTATTCTGTGGACTATAAGCGGTTCCTCATAAACGGCAACCTACTGCGACTGGGCTTAGTAGGCCTTATGTAACACATTTTTATAACTACAGAAGGCAGAGCTGCTCCCAACGTTGTGTCATTTGTAGTTCCAAAAAAAAAACAATCATTTTGATAAGAAAGGTTCGTTACGCCATCTTATCCTGGGCCTCTACTCAGCAAACCGAAAATCAAAGTTCAGGTTCGTTTTGTGCGAATCATAGTATTCGCTTTCGTTATTAAGTAGTTACCCATGTACTTTGAAACCAAATAAATAAATAAATCATTTATTTCAGGCAACATAAGAACAGTTATGGATAAAAAACTTATTCTAAAATAAATCACGACCAAAATATTAACAATCGACGTCGTTATTGGTACCTATTCGTAGTCTTTTCTACCTAACCTAACCTAACGTTAGTGGGTTACTTATCTTCATAACCTGCTAGATGTGAGTATTCGTGACATTCAACTTTATAAATTCACTCCCAATTACAATACAATCTAAATACACACAGAGTAATCTAGTTAGTTGCTCCATGATTATAATCCATAATTTTATTAGGATCTTTGTTTCACTTTCTTTAATGACGACGATTATTCTAAAGAAATCGATTTTAGGTTTTAAAATGATGTACCCACTTATTCTTATCTTCTACGTATTCAAAACATCACCATCATCAGCCCATCATAGTACCTACAGAAATACTAAAATTCAGAGGCAAATCAAACACAAAAAACTTCAACATAATATTTAATTCATTAAAAACGATTAATAGATCCTTTTCAGACAGACACAAAACTTAATAGAATTTGAACAAAATAGAACAACAACTAAATAGAAGTAAGTAGGTGACAGTTAGAATGTTTCTAACCATTCATATTCAGTACTCTAAGCTACTTCTAAGCATTACGTTAACGAAAATTCAATTAAGTACAATAATATAATAAGGCAGTTTAAAATCGATCATGATTTTAATCTATCCATAAATATACAGCTATATACAAACTTCCTATCTCTGCAGCGGTCTTTTATAATCCTTGGGGCGTTTATTAAAGGGGTCGGTCAAAGCTAGGCTAGGCTAGCGAATTATAAACTTTACAACGGTAAACAAGGTCGAAAAACTCGTTAAAAATAGAGTTATTCGAGCTAAAAGTTCTTTTTGAATGAAGTCCTGCGCAAAGTATTAACCTACCTATATTCATAATGATCTGTTAACTTAAAATAGTATATTTCTAACCCTGGCTTATGTCAATAGAAGAAGAGAGAGTGAGAAATAGCAATGTGTTATTTTAGTTGATGAATAAGAGGGGAGCCCAATTTAGAACCCTAAAATTATATTTTATGACTCGACTGCTGAGGATTCTGTTGGTTAAATAACTTGGATCGGTCATTGTGGTGATTTTAAAGTATAGTGAAGGCCAGTTGTGGACGTCCATCGTCAAATTATTTATATTAGAATGTTGCCGCCTCCACATCAGACAAAATCAAAGAGACTTCAACAATTTAAGTTGTTATTGTTAGTAACATGCAACAAAAGAATAGTCACAGATAGAAATATAGCAATTAAAATTTGATTATTTTGATAAAACTAAAAAACGATTCCTAGTCCTATTTCTATCTAATATCTAGTCCCTCGGGAATTTTTTTTATGGGATCCTGTCAGAATTATTCTGTATACAATAATCGGCCAAATATCTTGTAACCAACCACGATATAGAAAAACGTTAACAATCGTCAATAAACAAACTGAATGTGGAATACGTTACGTTCTATCAATTCAAAAAGATCCAATTCACACAAGGGAAAAAACATCAGACGATCGCTTTCAACCAGACCTCAGCATCTCAACAACCTCAGCATTTTCAAAGTCACTGGACGTGCCAACAGAAGCGTCAGCTTTGGGCGGGCGTAGTTTCTCCATCAGGGGTATGGCAACCCCGACCAACTCCTCCCAAGCGGTCAGTCTCATGCAAGGATCGCAGTCACATTCCTCGCCGCCCTCCATTTCCTCGAAGCCAAGGTCCTCGGCAGAGAGACCCTCGTCCTCAGAAGAGCCTAGGTCTAAGTGTTGGTCGACACTCTGGGTGCGCGAGAAGCGCTTGGAATAGCTTGAGGATACTTGCTCGTTGTTGTCGAAGTCGAATTTCACCTTAAAGGAAAAGAAGAATTAGTTTTTTTGATAAGTGAATCTTGCGTATATAGGTGTCCGATCAACGCAATCCTTTAAAAACAAGCTGAAGAACTGCTTTATCGCAAGCCTTCTGTGGCGTGATGAGTGTTTTGATAAAATCATTATAAGGTGTAACATTTACATCCTATTGTTTATTTTACAAATTTATAGTATAGTAAATCATTTTAATAAATACATTTTTGATAATCTGAATAATTATAAATTATTATAGTTTTTTTACAATTTAATTTATTCAAATGATTTATGTATGAACTATACTTTATTTTTATTATTTCTTCTTAGAATTACATGGGACAAGGGTTATAATAATATTGAGTGTTTTTTTTACTGGGACAGTATGGGGTCACCCCAGAAGAGGGTGCAGTTTATTTTGAAACATCAGATACTTTTTGCACAAAAATATTATGGTATTCAAAATTTTGCTCAAGCTTGAGTAGCGCCTTAAATAAAATTAAACAAGTTGGTATTTTTTATATGCCGAACGACTCAGCCCTTTATTTGACACCGTAAAAACAACACTGTATAAAGAATCTGAGTCTTAAACAAAATCAAGGTAAAGATAAAGATAAAAGAAAGTACATACGTGTAATGAAGACTTCAGAGACGGATCGCTGGCGCGGCGGTCGCCGCTGGACCTCGAAGATTGGCACGCAGCAAACACTGATTCATCATCTAGTTACAAATCACATTATTAAAAATATGTATGTACGGTATAATGCTGAGTTAGGGACCCATTTTACCCTAAGGTATATTATAGTTATTAGTTTTTCTAATGATAAATAAATAAATAATAATGCCGTACATCCACACAGCCCATCCTTAAGCTTGTGTGCATGGGTACTAGAGGACTGATATACATGATACAATATATTAAAAAGATAGAATAGAATAGAATAGATTATTACTTTATTGCACCATCAATACCAGTTAAAAGGTTACAATTTTACACACCTTATGTAATTTTATAGTTAGAAATCGTTATTTATCTCAGAATCTGTGAAAGCTACCACCTTCATATTTAGGTAAATGATAATTCGAACTTTTATCTTGGATTCCGTCTTTTCAAAAACACGATTGGTGAAAATTTTCTCGATACTTTTATTTTTTGAAAAATACATGTTTTGCACACATTTTGCTATTTATCTCAGGAACCACCTCATTTTTTTGTTGGATTTTTGTTTTGTCAAGAAACGTAGTAGTTCTTCGTTTTCGTCTTTTTAATTTTTCGATTAGTTGTGTAAATAACTTGTAATTAGGCATAACAGTTTTGGCGGAGCAAAATACGGAGCACGTCTATCGCTCTGTGCTTCTCACTCATACGAAAATCATATCTTGTCATCCTGCTCGAAATTTGAATTTTGGCTGAGGTATGGCACGCTCATATCTAAAATGGCACAATCGGCGAGATAGGTATATATATTTATTATAGAAAACGAACAGAACACCTTATATTATTACATTACCTATGTAAAAAAAAAGATTGTCTTATCATTTTAAGAAATAAATAATCAAAATAATTTTATCTAGCAAGATATAAAAATAACCAATATAAAATGGAAAATTTAAAAACAAAAAGTAAATTTGACCCCGACGTGATTTGAACACGCAACCTTCTGATCTGGAGTCAGACGCGCTACCGTTGCGCCACGGAGTCGATGTCCATTGAGTCGAAATTAGTAAATACACTACGGATCGCGTCATCTACCCACGCATTGGTAGTGACGTCACAAGACGATTATAAACGAAAGTTACGTGAACTTTGTGTTCGTGTTATGGCGACGAGACAAATTAGGTAATGGCCTCTCTTTGAATTTACCAACGGCGGTAATATGAATTAGTTTGAACTCATAAATGATTGCAGCAATATAATGGCGCTTTTCACCTATTTAACTATGACTTATGCACATAGTGGTCAAAACTAGATAGGTATCATTTTAAGGAAGGTTACTGGATGAAACCTATTGTTTGAAATAGGGATATTTTAATAGTTCTAGGTTAATAATTCATCTTGCTTATTAACCTTCTCGTGTCATCCGCCTCTAAATAGACTCAGCGAAGGTTTGAGAATGATTTTCGAGTGACAAATACCAAACACTTGTCGAAGTTCAAGATTTCGTATTTTTATACCTAACTAACGGTCAGGTTTCGTCGTTTAGGTATTAAAAAAAATTATAAAGGTACTATTACTAAGTATTTACACCTCACTGCAAAAATTATATTTTTTAGACACTTACACGTTGGGTTACATAATTGGAGTTTTCATACGGATCGATACGAACTTACTTTTTTAAAAATTATATCTAGCCTAATATCATCAGGGATAATGTAGAATTGTAAAAAATATTATCATGATGGTGAAATTTTTTTCAGATCGGTCAATAGTTTCGGAGCCTAGCCTATTCAATTCAAACAAATCTTTCCTCTTTTATATTGTTAGTTTACTTAGATTGATATAATTTCATGCCAAAACTAGATAAGGTGCCAAACAGGATGAAGTAGGTGCATCAATACTAATATTATGAAGAGGAAAGATTTGATTGTTTGTTTCTATGTTTGTTTGAATTCAATAGGCTCCAAAACTACAGGATACAGGACCGAATTCTTTCACTATGAGAATCCTTAATTTACCCCGTCGAACATGGGCTATAGAGTATTTTCCAAAAAATTCGCATGAAAAAATATTTTTTTGTTAAAAACCCGTGCAAAGCCGGGGCGGACCGCTAGTACTAGTACACACAGTATTTATTCTTACGCTTACCAAAAAGGGAAGTGCAAGACTTCTTATCGTAATACAGTTACTAGTATGGAGGACAGTCACTCGACCACGGGTAATAATAGCACTTTATAACTGATATAACCAACTATAAATAAGTGCTTACATTTGAAATAAACTTTTACTCTAGTATACTAGATGTACTTACCAATAAACACCGCCAGCGCATGCGCCGCCTGGTGTGCGTACCCGGCAGGCAGCGGGTGATGCGCGTGCGCGTTCCACACCGCGCGCGCAAGTAACGCCGCGGTAGACGCGTCGCCGCGTTCCGCCGCGCTGTCTAACGCGCGGGCGGCTAACTCGCCGGACTTGCCGCTGTCCGCTCCCGCTCCACACACGTTTACTAGCACACCGGCCGCTGCGCAGCGGAGGCTGGCGTCGTCTGTGGATAGACGTATGTTTTGTCATGACATGTGTTATATCGACGACCTCTGTGGCGCGGTGTGGACGAAGGTCCGCTTGCGACACAGGTGGTTGCGGGTTTGATTCGCGCCTCGGGAAAATTTAATTATGTACGATCTGCAGATATTTATTCAGGGTGTTGTGGTTGTTTTCTATGTATAAGTGTTAAGTATATGAGTCATCTAGTACAAATAACACAAGTTACTAAAATAGGACAAGGTTAACGATATCAAGGCGGAAGCATCACCTCTCATTGCAAGTATTGCAACACGCTGTCAACCGCGGCAAGTTTTTTTACATGACCTTTCGACGGAAAGAGATATAATGGCAAAGATAAATTCGCTATCCAACGGCAGAAAACTCACCCAAGTCCAGGAAAGGCTCCAGCGAGTCCAGGGCTCCTTGCAGCACCACCAGCTGCGCCAGGTGCTGCGCCCTCGTGAGGTTGCCCAGCGCGCGCACCGCCTCGCAGGACGCCGCGCCGCGGCCGTTCAGCCAGCGGCATGTTGCTGAGGAGAAACGTTGTCGGTGTAAATGTGCCCGGTTATAGTGCTCAACCATCATCATCATGATCATCAGCTTATAATCCACTGCTGGACCTCTAGGCCTACCCTAATGCTCTACCATTATGATTATTTTAGTTTTTAAACTAGTTCAGGGCTCATTATTATCTCTCACACCAGATTATGTCAATAAATATTTTTTTGCTTTACTTTATTTACCATCATGATAAATTATTTCGTATTTCATTTATTTTTGCTTGCATGTTTAATGCTATGTTCACATGCGCGCGTTCAACTCGACATTCAACGTGCACGTTCACGTTCACGAGCGTGTGAACAGTGCGCCCGAGCCCGTAAACGCGCCTGTGAACGTGAATGCCGCGAACCAAATGCACTGACTGACGCGACGCGCGTGCGTGTGAACAGCTTGAATTGTCGCCGGCCTGGGACGGGCTGCATGCCGCGCAGCCCGCCAGGCAGCCCGCCGCCGCGCCGGGCTGCACGGCGCGCATGTGAACATAGCATTATGATAAATAACTAAGTGAATGGGTAGTATATGTATCACATGCACTCTGGAACACTAAGCAAAACTTTGACTGTTTTTTATAAATAACAAAAAAGTCAAATGGAATTTAAAGATATTTACATAGGTGTTTAGATTAAACAATAATTATAAATATCATGAAGTAGAATTGATTTTCGTTTAAATATAATTAATTGGATTGAATTTAGAATTACGATATTAATTAGAATTTAACGATTAACGATATTTGATAGAGTTGCCTTATCTCGTGAACTATCTATTGCTTGCCTACGTATGTCTACATTACGATGCTTAATATAATTATTTAGTATTTAATGTAACTATAATTTTTTTAAAGTGTCATTATACATATATTTATAGTGTCCCTGCCCATCAAAATCCGTTGCATAGTTTTAAAGATCTAAGCATACATAGGGATACAGATAGACAGCGACTTGTTTTATACTATGTAGTTCATAGTTGTGATAAGAAATAATATTTATATTTATTTATTTATGTAAGTACATTAGTCTAATACGCTACCGTCTATACCTGTACAATTGTTACGTGTCCATCCAAAGGTTGCCTGGAAGAAGTTTCATTTCAATGGGCGGCCTTATCGATTTTAGCGATAAGGCCGCCCATTGTGCAACTGTTTTTGTGTTTATTGTTTTCTGTTCTGTTTTACTTATCTTGGTGTGCAATAAAGTATATTTGTATTGTACTAGCGGCCCGCCCCGGCTTCGCACGGGTATTAAACAAAAATTTCTGAAATTATACACACTTAAACGATGGGTTTCACAGTTTTCAGTTTTTTTTTTTTACTTTTTTTAACAGCATTGGGGTTTTTGACATTGACTCGACATTCCAAAATTGACACTGGCCATAGAGAAAAAGCAAGCACCGTGCGCTATACAACCTCTTTTTCTATTCTGACGCGCCATAATAGAAAAAGAGGTTGAATATACAGCCCACGGTTCAATTATTGAATTTTTCATGCGGATCCCTAACTTTTTTGAAAATATTATATAGCCTATGTTCATCACGGAAAATTAAGGATTCTAATGGTGAAAGAATTTTTTAACTCGGTCCAGTAGTTTCGGAGCCTATTCAATTCAAACAAACAAACAAACAAACAAACATACAAACAAACAAACAATCAAATCTTTCCTCTTTATAATATTAGTATAGATTGTATTGAAATAAGATACCATTAATTTGTTATTTACTCAGTTAAAGCTGTGGCTCATCGAGAGGGCGTATTATATGGTCGACGATTTTCTTAACGAAAAATTGTAAGTTTTAAATGTTATAATTAACATTAATTTTTAATTTCATTTTACATTATTTATTGATTTTTGTAATTATGAACTAGTGTCAATGCAATTAGTACCTATTTTATAAATTAATTATATTATGATTTAATTCTAATTTAAATTAGCATTAATTATTGACTTGTAAATCTTAATCTGTCTATCTATAAAATTCCCTGCCCACAAGTGGAAGAAACATTACCTTTACAGATCTGTCCCAGCAGCTCGCCCAAAGGATCCGGCGGCTCCGGCGGCTCTCTGTAGTACGTCATGTTGTTGAGTGTTGCCAGCGCAGCCGTCGCCAGCTCCTCGTGACGTTCAGACAGACTGCTGTGTTCTTCTGACGAGTTCTGGGAAATATGGAATACGATCTCAGTTCTTTATCAAATGCTTTTAAATTATGTAGGTAAAAGGTTCTTCTTTTTAAATCGGCAAAATGCCTTTAATAACAAATCAAATTACAATTATCTAACTAAATTAGAGCTGACTGGAGACTGTTGCAAACAAACTACAGGTAGCTCAACTGATCTAAATCAATTATTCAATATCAAATCAAATTTGCTTCCCTTAGAGTCGAGACCCTAGGTCCGCGGGGTAACGGAGCTCTCCGGGTTTACAAAAAAAAATTCCGGGCATGTCTAGTGGAAGCGACGTGTGACCCGAGAGCTGATCAGTATCTGGCGCAGCACATCAGCATTGCCATACAGCGAGGCAATGCAGCCAGCGTCATGGGCACGCTTCCGACTGGTATTGATATGGATCGGTTGAGCTGATCTTTTGATCGATTATGCAGATTGTTTGCAAAATTCTGCAGTTAGCTCAATTGTTAATACTAGCTCTAATTTGGTAATTTTATTGTTATTTTTTTATTAATTAAGGTTTTAACTACTAACCTACAACTTAAGTTTACAAAGCAATTCAGGCTTAGAACTTTTGTTTTGATTGTCGGTAGCTTAGCCAAATTCTCCATAGAAAATTCAAGCACTACTTACGTCACCTAAAGTTTGTCTTCCCTGTCGATGACATACCCTAAGTCTCCATAGACAAATATTCAATTAATACTCACGTCACCCAAAGACTTCTCGGCGACCTCCAAACAGGCTAGCAGGGCCCTCACGACTCTGCCTGCGTAGGAAGCTGCCAGTCCTCGGCCAGCCCTCTCTGACATGCAGAGATTGGCCAACACGCGTACAGTCTAACATACAAGACCAATATTAACTTCAATATCATTTATTTCAGTTTTGAACCATAAATAACAAAGTATGTCATGTGTTATTAGAGAACAATGGAAAAAAAAAGTTTATAAACAGCTCCAAAAATTATTATTCTAGGTATTATTCTGTTACCGCAGCGGTCAAGAAAATAAACAAGAAAAATGTTGCTCTACATTGTCTGAAAATAGTACGTTCAGTTTGTAAGTATAAGCTTGTATTTAATCTTTGTCATAATCCCCCACCAAGTAGGATAAACAATGTTGGTGGGGAAAAAGCCACAACTTTTCAATGTTCACGGAATCGTGGACATATAAGAAAAATTTTGCTCTACATTCGCTGCATGTAAGTTCAGTATGGGTGTAAGCAACAACGATAAAATTATAATAATACTCTTGTATTTTATATTTGTCAAAATCCCCACCAAGCAGGATTAAAATAGTTAGATAACGCCAAAACTTTTTTGAATATTATCATAATTCCCACTGCCTTGGTTATTGTGACAATAAACCCTAAAGCCGAAGGCGATAAACATAAAGTCTCGTTCCGACACCAAGACAATTAAATAAATTTTATGACAACTCTAAGAGCAAGCATCATCATAGCGAATATAATCCAGCGAAGTTCTATTCTGAGACGAGATATACTTACCCTTTCAACCCACATTTTTTCTACACAATATAATTTTTCTCTGTTCAAACCAAAACACTGCTTACTTTTACCCAATTTAAAAAAATTGAGTCAGAGTGGATTTTAAATAATACAGACACCGGCAAATGTGCCCATAAAAGCGATACGCGACGTGAGCCGCACTCACCATGATGAAGGCCCTCCTTAGGGGATGAAACGTTGGTGATCTTCCAACACAAAATAGGTTCGTACTTAACCCGCTAACATTTATAATGAATTCGTCAAACTCCGATAGTTGTAAAAAAATACAGACACCGTAATATAAAAAATCGAACTTGATGTATCACATTGTTTCTGCAATTACTTTATAATATCGTGTCTCTAATGTGTAAAGTGATGTAAAGTGTTAAATTGATCAGCTTTACCTTTATAAGAACATCTTCATTGGAATCATCTGAACCATCAAGATCCGAATCTATAATAGAGAAAAATCATCACATCTGTAATCAACATATTTGGTATAAATATATTTTGTGTTAATTTATTATCATAAGTTCATAAGCTACCTGTAGTTTATTTGAAAGAGTGTGTAGTTAGCTCAACTGTTTATATAGTAAATACTAGTTCTAATTTGGTTTAATGTATTTTTTTCTAATAGTTGATTTAAGCACGTCTCTGTTAGCAAATTTTTGACATTATTTTTATTAAAAACTGTTTATAAACCGCGACTTGAGAGGTGCTTTATTATAAATTGCGTTTATGTATCCCGAATTCTGTTAAATTCATATTATCTGGCAATTTGAGTTATACTCAAACCTTGTTAGTGTTTACTAAACAGAAGAGGTCATACCGATAAGGTTCAAATCCGGATTCATATCTTTGTTATCTTGGTAATTTCGTTTCGTGTAGGATTCCAAGATTGTAAGCAGAACGTCTATGCTGGTTTGGTCGTTGTAAATCTGCGAACAGACATAATTGAGCGTAAAATCATCATCAGCCTATAATAGTCCACGGCTGCACATAGGCCTCCCCTAATAAGCGCCATAGATGGTATTTATTTATCAAAAAGGGCTATTTCGTATCTGCCTAAACTTCTAAAATCGGCGGTGATTAGGTCGGGGTAGGGCCTCAAGCAGTCAATAGCATGATGTTAGAATATCGTTTCGTAAACAAAACATTTTAGGTATTCAAGCTTCATTTCAGCATTGTTAAAGATAATGATAACGCAATGGTAATGGTAGTTATTGACATCCAAACTGTGCGGCAGCGGCGCTGCATTTCAGGTCGCATCCCTGATGTTTGGTCGTAAGTTCGTATCGTGGAGAATCAGAATCAGAAATATTTTTATTGTTAACTGTTGTACAGAAAAGATCTTAGTAATGGGTACAGTTTCACAGGTTATCTTTAGCAGACAAACAATGCAATAATACAGATTTAATTAGGTAAAATCATACTCGTAGTAGAAATATCTAGATATATTAGGTATGCTTTCAGGTTCAGGCATTAGCTTATACGATTAAATATTATTCCAAACATTTTCGATTTCGGCAGGACTCGAACCCGAACTATAGTCCGTAGGTAGAGTAGAGAGTCTCAAAGATTTTCGAATAGTCGGGTACTCGATTTCGTGGTGTAGTGGACAGCACACTCCTTTACTGAGGGAGGGCCGCGGGTTCGCGTCCGGTCGAAATCGAAAACGTTTGGGATAATATGTAATTTCCTAGAGATTAACCCGAGTGCGATGGCTAACGCACTATAATAATAAAAATATTAGCTTATAGGTACATTCCAAAAAGTAAAAACTAAGAAAATTGTCAATGCTATATCCACGGAGGTTTATATCAGTGGATAACGCTAGGTTCTATAAACAATGCCATAGATAAAAAACATACATAATTCCTAGCCCGGTCATCTGCCGCGGCCATATTCCCAAGCGTATACGCGAGGCGTACAGTTAGTGGCGCCCGAGCCGCGCATGCCGCGAGAGTGCGCACCAACGCACGCGCGTTTGCACTGGAGCTGCAAAGCCAGGCACAACAGCATTCTTGTACCGAGAGGATGCTGCAAGAGATAATACCAGTTTAGCAGCCTTATTGTCTAACTTGAAATCCATTACCAGTGAACTTTAAACCGATTACCAGTTGTAGACCCAGTCAGAATGTTGTCGGTATTGTCTAAGGTTCAACAAAAGTAAATTCAACTGGTCTTCGGTTTCAGCTATTTACACAATACGAAAGTGACAATCGAAGTCCAGGCTAGGTTTTAAATGCCAAACTGAAGCCGATTACGATTACCAGTTGAGTTTGACAATAGAGCCGCTGGTGATGGTGGGTGTGAGTGAGACACACGATCAGTGTCGGTGGTTTACTGAGTGCTAAGAACAAAGCATCAGCAAGAGACGAGAGTTATTTTGAGTTTGGATATGGTTTAACAATGTTAGGCACCTTGCAAAGAAAAGAGTTAGACATATCAAGAGAATATCAGTGCAGTGCAGTGCGGGAACGGCAAAATCGATCCAGTAGAGCGTTCTTCCGTTACAAAAATGCACACAAATAACATAAATAACAAGTATAAAAAAATAATTTCAAGTAGCATTTGGTATAATTTAAAGCATAGTTTAAATTAATTTTATGATTAAATATAGTTTTTTTTTTATATTAAAGTACGTAATAAACTTCATCATCATCTAAAAATTTCGCTCTAACAACCAGCGTTTAAGGTAACTCTCTGAACACAACTTTTTTACGCATGACTGCATACTAAGTACCATTGACTCAGAATGAGTATGAATCTATACGCATACACACCAACATTACAAAAAGAAAAGTCTAGTGTTTCCGTCGTGCTCTGTGTGCTTAAGGTTTGTATATGAAAGAAAGAGAGGGTAATGTGCTATTTAATTTGGTGTATAATACATAATAAAACTTTTTAAACTTTCACGATTTGTTGACATAATTAACATTCAGTCGCCCCGTGACCACGATCGCTGCAACGCGATGGAAACGTAGGGGAAAATAAAAACAAAAGGTACGCGATAAATACCCGATAAATATTCTTTAAATAATACATAATAGTTAGTATCAACGGCGATCAAGCAGCAATTTGATATGGTACCTGAGACAGCGCGCCACATTGGTCAGAACATCGTTGTCGGTATGCTCTTGCAATGCGGTCAGCAGCTCGCTCATCGCACCACTCTCTATGAACACGCCGGCGGCGCGCGGCTCACTCGCCAGGTTTCGGAGCGCGCCGGTCAGTTGGAATAGCGCGTGCGTCGATTGTTCGGACACTGAACGGGGATTTTCGGATTTCTACGGAGATATTAATCTATTGAGATTCCGTTATACTTAGTCACTAAAAAGAATCAAATTCATCGTAATAGTTGTTATTTATTCTATTGAGATTCCGTTAAACCTAGTCTAGAAAAAGGCTTGAAATTCGAGGTAACTGTTGTTATTGTTGTGAACGTCACTGTCACCTGTCAAGCAATCAATTGTCAACGTCTGTGTGCGACGTATTAGATATATCCGCTCTCTTCTCATTTCCGCCTTCAATTTGAAAAATTCTTTCACCATTAGATTCTAAGTGTTGCTACAGAATATTTCACAAAAGTTACGGATCCGCATGAAAAAATTAAATTTTTGTTA